>BRZM01000023.1:531178-1108680 GCA_033238685.1 Lates japonicus
CTGAATATTTCATCGCAGTAGTAAGCCATCATGGTCTGTAGTAGCTGCTGAAACAGAGTTCGATATCGAGCATCCAATCAAAGGCATTGGGACGGTGATGCAGGACGTCTACTGTAAATGTACAAATCCAAGACATTAAGTTACGAGTTACAGCGATTTTGATTTGATCTTGCGCTGGGCCTCTTTGATCTGTGTATTGATGGGACTCTAATACAACGCAGGGGAAAGACTACGTTCTTTGATCAGCACAGGAGGCCATGTGCCTTGATGGCGGGGACAGCGAGAATAATAACGGCAGCTTGAATCAACATCAAAGAAGGCATCGCTCATTTCAAGTCGTTAAAGTTTTAAGACCAGGCTCTTGTAAGAGCCTCGTACAAATGAAGACTGTAAGAAATGAGGGTCAGGTGATAAATTCAACACAATAACTCTAAAATTAACACAGATATATCACGATACACTCACTGGCCACTTTATTAGTACACCTTTGCCCTTTTCGCCTTCAGAACAGCTCAATTTTCATGCATAGATTCAAGGTGCTTGTTGCAAGTGAGTCGTTGTTGCTCTCTGCCATAACTGTGGTTTGAAAAACAAGGTTTCAAAACCACTGATATCATTATACTCATTCTTCAGTGTCTCACTGAAGAGAAGGCTACTGATTTTGCATCTACGGAGTAACACAATTCCATCACCCTGCCAAATAACGCTTGTCTTGAAACAAACAAAGCTGTAATTGCAATACCACAAAAACTATGAACAGTGATATTTTGCCTATGGTTATCAACAGACCATACCAGCCCAGTTCAGAGCTTTTGTCATTCCTTTGAACCACTGATATAAGGTGGTGATGGATCCATGCTTATGTTATCATGGGTTCTGACCCTACCCTTGGACCCTAGACACCTTCTCTATTGTTCCTTGTTCTTATTGACACCCAGTGTGGTCTTCGCTGCTGTAGACCATCTGCTTCAAGGTTCACCTTCTTCTCATTCTGACACTCGGCTTGAACTTCAACAGGTCGCCTCACTGGCGTCTTCATGTCCAACACGTTGCCATGTGATCGCTGATCGATATTTTGATTCCGATCAGTTGAACAGGTGTACCTAATACAAAGTGGCTAACTGAGACATGACTATCGCCTGAATGAGCTCATTAAGCCCAGTTTTGTTTCCTGTTTACTGAAGAAATTTGTATGTGAGTTTATTTTACAACTGGTGACAAAAGCAAACCTTTGTTGTCTTACATTTTAAACTGATTTGGCAGTAAAGTGCTCGCGGCGTTGTTGAAGGCCATGTTTGATGAATCTGTTACTTAAATCACTATCATCATTGAGCAGCCATCATCATTTTTCCTCTGCACCACAGTACTACGTAGCTCAATTGCGGGCTCTAAACAGAGCACTCTGATAATATATTCATGAGCGCCACGGTGCTCATTGTCTCAGGCGTGGACGACTTCCAGCTATGGATCTCAGCTGATAATTGGACGAGGATGGAGATTCACATGGAGGTGTGTGCTGTGGCTGCAACTCTGGATTCGTTTCCAGCAGGAGTCGTGACGCTCCCATGTGGGCAGAGACTGTCATGTGCTTCCACCGCCTTTGAGTCCTTGTGTGTGTGCATTTAATTAGCGTGAGAGTGTTTTCATCTTCATCTGCTGGACGGCTTTACATACAAAGAGTCATGCTGGAAATGCTGCCATTAAGGCTGATCTGCTTTTTTTTTCTCTCTCTCACCGGGTTGTGTTTGTGTGTCTCACTAATGTGATGAACCTCTCATTCAAAAACAGCTAGTGAGGTATGATTCATTCATTGCACTGCTAAGGTCACCATCAAATTAGAATGAACTTGAAAACTGCTGGTGCCTTAAAGATCACAGAGGTAGAGGTAGATCAGATGCACACATCAACTGGCAAAGTTTTATTGCGTTTTATTGCCTAATTTGATACCATTTTCCGAGCAGTCAGTTTGCTAACTTCTGCCTCCTACCATCTACCCCCCAGACTTCAGACACTGGTTTACCGCTTAACGCTTCTTCATCCTTCCTGTTTTACCTGCTCTCTTCGCCGCTTTGAACACCACCTTCGGACTTCTGGCAGTTTGATCCAACCAAAACATCCATCCATTGTTCTACCATCATCTTTGTTGGCATTAGGCAGTGGCACAATTCTGACAGATCGGCCAGTCCATCGTAGAGGACCAACACACTCATACCACACTTATTCAGACCTGTTGCCTTTGACCGTGGAGGAAGCCGAGACACACTGAGGAACCAACCGGGGTTCAAACCCCTTAGAACCTTTCTACGTGAGGCGACAGTGCTAAATCCACTTCGTACTCCACTGTGCCGCCCCAACCATAAGAGAGTAGGTGTGAAAGTGCCCTCAGACCACGTCCAGTCAGTGACCAAAGTTTGGTCTGACTCAAGAGGTAGTTCCATCCGATCAAACTGATGGTTCTGATTTTCTTGATCAGTTACAGGAGGTTGCAGTGTTCACCCATTAAACAACAGAAGAAGAAAACACTGAAAAGAAGTAAATACAAATCTATACAGTCACCTTAGACATCACCACAACGACAATACGACAAAGCTGTTCTGTTTCATCTATCTGGTAAATGAGTGCACAATGATTCTAATTTTTCTGAGAATTGTGACTGCACTGATACCATGTACTGTTAAACCTGTGATAAATGTTAATCTATATTCTACAAAAAGACACCCAGGAAGTGGATGTGAAAATTAAAATTTAGAATTTTTTTAAAGCATGCATTTCTTGCAGCCACAGCTGTAAATAACTGAGAATCGTATTTAATGTGACTGGCGCTAGGCTAATCCACACATTAAACACCTACTGGACTTATTTCAAAACAGCAGAAACAACAGTGCTCCCAATTAGCACGATGCCACATGGCAATGCACTCCCAACCCAGACACACACAGTGCCACGCAGCAGCAGTGGTTTTATTCTAATCTTTATGTACAGTACCTCTGTGAGCGTGCATTCTGTGGTTGTAAAGACGAATGAGGTTTGAAAATCTGCACTGGCGTCAAGTAAATTTCTGGGCCAAACAGAGCCGCTGCAGAGAATGAAAGAGGAGATGTGAAATTGGACCCCACACACAGAGCAGTCACTACAGGAGGCTGTATCGTACATCTAAAGGCTAACAAGACGAGGAGGGAGTGAGATGAGAATGCTTCCAGAGGATCACTCAATTGCAGCATGGGACTCTCTTCCATGCACAGCACTGTCACAAAGAAAACATCATCTGACTGTGTGAAAAACTTGAGGTTACCATGGTAATGTGTCCCTTGTGTGTGTGTGTGTGCCGAGCTACAGCGCCGCCACATAACTTCCTAGTCCCTTACTGGCGACTAATTCACTGATTCAACTCCTGTTCTGGCATCGCACATTGTGTATTCCATCATGATTTGGCCTATTAATAAAACACATTGTGCTGGACTTGTAGTGAACTACCCGCAGCCTGTTATTATATCTGACTCAGACAATGTGTATAGACTGTCTGGCAGCGTCAGTGTGAGTTACCTGGTGTTAACAGTGTTATGTTTCTCCAGTGAAAGGGGGAGTCGGATTTATCGGACAGCCCTGCTGGTTCCTCAAAGGTCACCGCCCCCAAACCAGCAATAGTGAAACCAGGTCAGCGGCCACAACCATTACAGCCAAGGTGCAGGGAAGGTTTCACCAGCACTGTTGCTACAGTCTGTTAAAGCTGAACAGTTACTGATCTATTAAAGTCAATTAAACTGTTTTGGTGATGATTGACTGAGTGTATGTTCTACTATCTTTGTCTTTGTCTTATTTTAGTTCAATAGAGTTCTGATCGTGATGTCAGCGACATAATGCATTATGGGCCCTTTTGTTTACACAAGAAGTTCACAGTGTAGATTGAAGTAGACGAGACAGACTTTGGTTTTGCATCTGAAAGTGAAATTAGAGATTTAAAAGTCGTCAGTTGCTCAGCTTGTTGTGTTACGCTGCTACAACCTTTCAAAACGACTGAAACAGAAAACTTTATAGACTGGTACGGTTTATCCGCTTTCAACTTGAAGTTAGTGATCAAGGGAGCTCAGGTCCCTGAGCTGACAAAGAGGTGTTGCACGGTTTATGGTGTTCCAGTCGTACTGGAAGTTGGAATTTGCCCTAGTCAGGAATTTCAAACACAACTGGAAGTCAGATTTGAACAACAACAAACAACAACAAACTTTTCCTGGGAGCCAGCACTTCACGTAACCTCCTTTGCCTCCTTGTTTGCCTCTGTACGTATCTTGCTTTTGATTTTCTCCCAGTTTATTTATCCTCACTGTTGTCGCCTGTCCATGTTTTGCTCCCCTGCTGCAACAACAACATGGGGGGCAACTATCCAGAAAGCAAAGTGATTGCTTTTTTCTATATTGACCTTATTAAATCAATAATGCAACTATTCTGCCTTAAATCAACAGGGCTTGTGAATTATTGTATCAGGGAGAATGAAGCCTGTCATTCAAACACCCGTTGCTCTCTTCTGTGTAACTGTAGTTCTTCAGGTTCATCTCCTCTAACTGAGTGGATAGTCAGCAGCTTAAACTGCTGAATCAGACCAGAGAGTTCAGACTGATGCTGAACTGGAGATCAGTTAAAAAGACTGAGAAGTCATTAAAAACTAGTGTTCATTTCGATATCCAGGAAACTGACGTGAGATATCAAGGATTAGTTTGTTCCCAGCCCAGGAAGGTTTCAGCGTTTTAAGTCTTGGTCACATTGAAGAAACTAAAACATGTGAAAAGCAGAAAGAACTTTAATTGCTGTACGTTGTTTTCTATTTAGCAAAAATGGATTGCAAAATATTGGGGTCATCCAAGTCTTTTCCTGCACACGTTGAACGATCTCGCGCTTGTAGAAGCTTTAACTGCTGCAGAAAAGTGAAATTTGGCAACACCGCCGAGGGTGAGCTCCACCATATTCTTAACACTCAACACAAGCATTCGACTCATGTAACCAGCCCTGTCGACAGTCAGCTGAGTGGTCCAAACTTCCTTCGCTGCAGCTCTTCCAATTAAGAGCTGAATTCTGAACGCTTCCATCGCCGGCCATATGCATCTTCAGGCTGGTCAGTGGAGAAATGGACGGCCTCCAGGTTATTAAAATGCCATACTAACCTTCAACTGCTCACAGAGGCTACATTATGGACCATTTAGAGCCTGTGAGGTGGGGGAGGAATGCGTGAGGGAAGAGAGGAAGAGCAGTCAAGCAAAAGATGGGGTAAATGTGATGGTGCACTGTAACAGAGTCCTATACTGTCCAGTGTGAGTAAAAAAACAAAAACAAAATGGCCTGTGGGTATTGAGTTATGAGGAAAAAACTATTCTCTTTAGTCTTTATTTTCAGCCTCTAGTGTGAAGAGTACAGCGAGGGCTGAATAATGATCTTCACTTCCAGCACCAGCTGTCTCCACAGAACGCATGCACAAAACACAACAGTGCAGGACGTCACAGGCCCTTTGTAGAACATCTCCAACCCTGATCACAGGTCATTACAGGAAATATAAACATTAAATATCATCAGAAAAATGCGTTAGGCTCTGCTGCTCGTATTTACCGCACTCAAGTGTGTGCTTGAGGAGAGTAAACGACAATGGTCCCAGTTCTTTCCCCCAACAGCTCCGGATCTGAGGCAGAGGCAGGACAGGTCGTGTTCCTGGCCCAGATACACCTGACTTCTGTTAGTCCTCTCAGGTATTTAGGACAGAGCTGTATATTCAGTTCATCAGTCAGGTGCTGCTCACATGACGCCCCCAAAACACACCTACACTCTCTTAAAACAACTTCACTAACTCTCGAACGACTGAGATCCGCCCAACGGGTTTTTGAAGACCTCTGATTCAGAGGTGACGGAGTTGTGTTTATGTACAATCCCAGGGAGGGGGCAGCTGAAAGGAGGAGTCTCCGCTGTATAATAGAGTCACTTTCACTGTGGAGCTTTCAAGACTGATGTGTGTTGCATGCATGAGCAACTCCTAATTACTTGCTGGACGTCTGCAATCTGATTTCGAAGTCATATAGAGAAACTTGTTTTCTTAAAGGGAGGCTGATTTCGCTGGAAAAACAGATTTGAATCCACTTGTACACTGACAGTAACTTGGATTTTTATAAAAGAATGTGCAAAGACTTCAAACAGAAACACAGCTCTGTGTTTAGAGGAGGAAATCATCACTGATCAGCTGCATCTCATCTCTTTATTCCATGTGTTCTTGTAAACAGCCCAGGTCAAATGTGTTTTTACTGTCTGGAAGTCTCGAGTCTCAGACTGATCAGAGCTGGTCCAGGTTCCTTCACTGTTTCCTGTCTATCTCCTCGCAAGGAGATACTGGAGCCTTTACCAAAGGAAAGAAGAGGAATGACAATCCCATGATTCCCGCATCAGCAGCAGCGCTAGCGACACAAAGAGATGTGGCAATGGAACTAAAATGAAAAGCACCCATGACTGGACCACAACCTGACTTATTGTATTATCTCCTCCTCATGTTTTTAAGGTCAATCTTCAGTTTCTGTCTGTTTTTATCTTGAACAGTGTCTCTGTTGTTTCCAGTCAGTAACTGATGGTTAAACGCTCTGTGTCTCTCCACAAAAGTTAGAAATAAAGTTTGTTTTGAATAACAGCGGGCCCTTTTCTTTTCACCCAGGACGTTTTCCATCAAGGTTGAGAGAAGTGTTGAGATTTATTTGACTGTTTGACGCAGCTGTACAGAGTTAGAGAGGTGTCCTGACAGTCATGTCCTGTCCTCCTGCAGTAACATGAAGAACAGAGCCACCTCTCTCCGACCTCATATTCTCTCTCAGTTACAAATAGCCTTGAAAATCCGCCTGGGTCGGCCCACCACGAGGAAAAAGAAGCTTCTACCAAGTTCATTACGTACGGCGTAAACAGAGAGGCAGGAGAGAACTGTCATAGATATCAGAGGTGCATGTGACATGATTAAATGTCCATTTTGTTACTCTGGACATCAATCTTGGCTCCACACATTAGCTAGCACCCAAACAGGGTTCTGGTTTCCCTTCATATTTACATATTTACTCAGTGCAACACCGCCACCACTGTTCTACGTTTCAAAGCCCAAACCAACTCCAGCAAAAAAGCTAATGTTAGGCCATAAACCAACTACACCACGGCTCTGATGACGCCTCCACCACCAAGCCCAACTGGTCATTCTATTTAGCCTGAGCTCTTCTACAAAAGCCTTCTTCTAAAAGAAAGATAGTTTGAAAGAGTCGTGAGAAACACAACGAGGCTGTAAAGGTGGACTAGTGAGTAGATGGGTTTTCATGTTAACGCCCCCCGATAACCCTCTGTAGTCTCATTTAGACACCGTTAGCAACCTTCTTTTAAGACAATGCAAAGTCAAAACATCAGGAGTGGGGATTTACTGACCCATTTTATGTCGGAGAATAAAACCTGAAAATGTCTTGAGCTTGTGTTAAAACCACAGACCCTGCCTCAGACATTTAACCAGAAACACACTGACTTTGGGGATTTGAAAATGTGAAGAGCTAATGCTAACATGCTAACTGACTCTGGTTTTAGGATCAGTCCCAGCTCTCTGTTACAGGGTTTAAAACAAGTTAACTTGAAGTTTAATTAGCCAACAAGCTGTTAAAGCTGATGAGCAGTACAGTTGTCATCTGACAAAACATCCTCCTCCTTGTAAACATCAAGGACTTAGTGTCTACCTTTTTTCTTCATTACCTGGAAAATGGAAATATATCGACATGAAACAAAGCAGGGAACTGAAACACAGGGTTTCTTTCTACTACACCATCATAAACACCTCACACACCTCTGCATAATGAAGAGATTATAAACTACATCTGTCAGTCTGGTGTTGACTTTGTGACTTGCTATCACGACTCATCCCCTGCGATCCTCTTTATTTGCTGCGCAGGTTGCCTGTTGAGCCCGTGAAAATCTACCACAGTTTCATTCAGGTTTCCGAATCGCCAGATGAGTAGAGAGAGCTGCTTCTCGCCGCCATGAATCTAGTTCAGTAATCTGCTGTGGGAATGAGCTGAAAGCAGTAATGTTTCTCCATAAAAGAACTGAACAGAGAGACAAATATTAAACCAAGCTAACGATCATGTAGGATGCCAGGTAACGTCATTTGCTTTATTAGATTTCTCTTTAATAATTCCACTTTTTATTTCCTGCCTCTGTGTGCCCTCCCTCTGCAGAGGTCAGTGACAGAAACAGTGGTGGGTGACAACAATCACAGGTGTGAGGGAATCCACGCAGACTCTCCTCATTCCTCCCTCATCCTAATCCCGCCCTCTGCACGGAAACAGGCACTCAACACAAACTACCGACGAGCCCCGCGACCTTTCTTCCTCTGTTGTCACCTCAGCACCAAGCTGAGCTCACCTCTTTGAAGACTCTGACGCTCTGGCACCAGAGCTGCTACGACTGTCATCTCCTGCACATCACCTGAGGCAAACAGGGTTACACAACACCTGAGCCACGAACAAAAACTACACAACACCTGAGCCACGAACAAAAACTACACAACACCTGAGCCACGAACAAAAACTACACAACACCTGAGCCACGAATAAAACACACAGGTAACAATGAACAACGGTGGTTGAATTCCATTTATCAAATTGGTGAAAATTAATGCTAAGTAATTAAAGTATAAAACTTGATTCTGAGGACACTATAATCATGAGTTTTTTCTTCTTATTCCTCTTTAATCAACTAGTCCTGCAGCTTTGATCCCGCAAACTCACATCACAACGCATGGATCCATCAGAAAAGTTTTACGAAAGTTTCTGCGAAAAAACTTCCCACTGAAAGCAAAGTTGGAAGCTTTTACAAAATGATCAAACCCACGCCTCTTGAGGCCACAGGATTTTCTCATACTTTCACATAGAAACATGGTTGAAATCTCAAACAGGTCACAAGGACCTGAGACTGTTTTAGTTAAATTTCATGTTGATGCTGTTACAGTTTTTATGAAATCACAGCTAAATTTTACATTTGTTTTTACAGTGTCAGAGTTTATAATGGGTGTATTAAAGGAATGTTCTGTTCTAGAATGTGTGACATCATCACCTAACTGCCACCCTCTGAACATTTTACCATAAAATCTGATTCAAACCCTTTTTAATTCCCAATAGTTTCCAACCCATACAGACACTTTCATATGAAGATGAGAAATCCTGTCCTCTCACCCAGTGTGACTCTATTGTCACATGACTCACAGTTTCAGAATAAATCTCTCCAAACACAGAGAGCGCTGACCCACAGTCCCATAGACTGCCATGTTAAACTGAAGCTGAAGTTTGTTTGTAGTTTGTTGTTCTTCCCTCTGTGACCAGTTGCTCAACATAAATATAACATCATTTTAAATATCATGATTAAAGGTAGATTTTTGGAGCTTCAACACTTCAGTGAGAAACAATTACAATTATTTGAAGCTCGATTGAGAGGGTGGCGGGCGAAGACCTCTGTTTTTCTTTTTGTTAGCATGCAGGTCGCACCAGCATCAGCTATAACACTAATAAAGGATATTTTACCATGCAGCTGTTACTGACACTTTCTAGATCCATCACTCCACTTTGTGGATCATCTTCCTCGCCTTGATTTTTTTCCACATCTTGCTAGTATAGCTGTAACTTGTCGGACTGTCACACGACTCAAACTACCACTAAGTTAATCATTCTGGTCTTCTTTGGGTGATGCATTATAATAATATGGAAAAAGTCTGAGTAACATTTTGACTGAGTGTTTCACTGCTTTATTTCTTTTTTTGAATTTCATTTTAACTAATGATGGTGTGATTGCAGATTAGTTCCCAGTCTGTGGGTCGGAGAGTCTCTGTAACACCACAACACTTCAGTTAAGTGATGTTGTGACACATTTTAGCTTCCATTCAAGACGTGATGTGGATATTACACCCGGCAAGCAAACTCCCACCCAGCTGCTTTCAGTGTTTACACCTCCTGAACCTTTTCCCCAAGTTTTAGACTTTAATTTCCACTTCTGCTCACCCATACCCGCGCCGACTGACATTTCAACTTCCTTCAGTGCTTCAGCTGAGGATGTGAGTGCTCTTCACTTCCTCCCAGTTCTCCATCTTAACTGCAAACGATTTCAGCCATTTCATTCATTTAAACGTCAGATTTCTTCCGGGCCAGGATCAAGTAATTATACAGAGCAACACTAGTCTGAGCTGTATACGCCTGTGATCAGATGATAAACATCGTATATGACTGGGATAGCTGCCCTCCTCCTACAAGAGCTAAGGCCGACTGACGGGTTGTGGCAGGAGGCCAGTCGCTGTGGCAGCCATGAAGAAGAGTTGAATAAAGAGAGGGAGAGAAACTGGAGAGTGTAATAGAGATGAGAAAGTGAGTGCCTCTGTATTCAGTGCAAGTAATCAGCCATCGCCTCTGCATCTATCTTTTCTCCTCAACCAAACCTTGGCCTCCACTGCCCGTAGACACTTTGACGGGAAAAGGAGCCACGCCCCCACACACACAACAGTTTATTGTCCACAGAAGTGAAATTGCCTTTGCCCGTCAAGCAGTGATCAAACAGACACGACGACACAATAAACAGACGTATACAATTAACAGCATCGCCTTCATGCACGATCACGCTTTTCCTCTCTCTCCTGAGCTCTGTGGCACATTCAGGGTCCCTCTCATTGAAAAACGCATAAACGAGCTGTTCCCAGTTCAGACGAGGACTTGGAAAGAGGAAGTGCTCCTTTGTCTGGGAGTCTGGCTAATAGTTAAACTCTACACCTACTCATTCACCTCCTGCTGTGTTAACAACCTGTGGAGTCATTTCTACCTATTTAAGGTGAGGCTGTTTTCTGTGTTGGTTCATTTATATTATATATTTATATTTCTTCCAGCTGAGGAGTCAATATTTTGTTCAGAAAATTAAAGTAAAGGATAAATACCTACCAGATGTTACAAAATCCCAAAAGCAAGAAGCTTGTAAGAATCCACAGCAACTGTTGATATTTCCTCCTGAAACTAAACAGGAGAACAGTCACACCGCTGCTCACACACGGGTGGTTTACAACCTGAGGGTCGAGACCACCCTGGTGGGGTCAAGCAAGATAAATCTGAGGGGCCACAACATGATGGATCGCCGTCAACAACAAGAAAACAGATGCATTCCTGTGAAATACTGGGATACTTTTCAAGCTTGAGAGTGCATTTTTATGGCAAGTTTTGGCTTTGGATAGAGTGACATTAGCATCTTTTAATGCTTGGTAAGAAAGAAAAGAATTGTATTCCTAAAACTTAAAACTATCTCTTTGAAGAGGCATGAGCTAAAAGGTGAGGAGCCACCAGGAAGCATGTGTTAGTGTCTGAATGTAATAATGTGTGTTCCTGATTTAGCTGCCAAAGAGACAAGTGACCGAGCAGAGCAGCTTAACCCTCATTGAAAACTGTCAGCCAATGAGTCTCAGTGAGAAACTGACACAGAAATGATCAGGATGTGCACCTCAATCAATTCCATAGCCTTCCTCTGCTAATCAAACTATCTGCCAAAGCTCTGTTGGCAGCTACTACGCTGACACTAACTGACCGCCTGATTGCGTTGGCAGCCTTTGAGCCAAACACTGTTTCCACATTACTGCCTAATGTAGGCCATATGCTGTTTTCTGCTAGCTTCATCAGGATACTGTTTCTAAGAGATGTCTCGAAACGTCAGCATCCACAGAGCAGAGCGCCGGGTTTGCTCAGACTGTTATCAGTGCTCTGCAGCCTTTGAAAAGATGAAATACAGAAACAGAAGCAGCTGCTTTCACAGAGACGGTGTAGAATCAGCGCCTCACGAAAGTGTTCAAGGTGACTGGGACTGACATTATTAATAGTTGTCTTTCAGTGCGGATGGTTTCCACGTTCTGCTGTTTGCTAGCAGGGGAGTGTCGGCTGCATAAAGGGACGCACTCCAGAGAACATCCTTTTAGAAATACATCAAATGCAGCTTTGCACCAGAGAACAGATCTAATCCTCAGCGTTTCAGGTGAGCGCATTCACTCCTGTTCTTTCAAGAAGTAATCTGAATTAGCACTGGACACTTTTCCTTGAAGCAAAAGCTGAGTTTAACTGGGTTAACTTTGTATGCAGGAGCGCACCAACACATATACACATTGAGAAGCCATGACTACATCCCGCAGAGAAATGACTTATTTACTCAAGTTTTGCCTGTAATCTGTCGGGTATCGCTGGACGACAGTCGTAACGCTGATTTCGCAGTCTATCGAGGATTATTGTCTACTCAAGAGGCTTATTTCCCCACACTGACAAGATATCATGAATTAACATTACTCCATGCATGACACTAATCTTGTCTTAATTATGCAATTAACTCTCTGTCTTCAAATAGCCCATATTTCAAAGAGTCGGCCCAGGCATTAAAGGATCATTCAGCATTTTAAACCTTATTTCCGTGTTTTTGACGACAGGGACAAATCATGTAGCAGACCTCCACCAACAGACTCAGACTGTCATTAGAAGTTATTATAGCACAGCCTCCAACTATGGCATCAGAAACAACAGAACTGTGATCCTTTATAGAACCCTCAGTGATTTTCAATTTCAAGTATTCACGATAGGATTTATTGGTACCAATAACCCTGTTAGCAGATACACAGTGTTATGGGATCATCTGCATTTATAGCATTTATTATTTTTTAAAACAGATTAAGTAATAAGACCTTTCTATTCATTTACCTAGAGGGTGTTTTTTAAACTTAAATATCACTGAGAGAACACTACCAGACCATTGATAAAACAGGGAGCTGGACATTGCTCATCTGCCAGTGTGTCTGTGTTACTGCGTGGCACTTTACTGCAAAGCATCTGATTACTCTCCACCACTGCAAAGTCACACAGTAAGACAAACACACTAACAGATGGAGGCTGTGGTATTCCAGCAGCTCCCAGTAAAATCCCTGTTTTTGTGAATGGAGTCTGGTAGTGATATATAGAGATGTTTCTGGTGGAACTTTTACTTATGTAGATGTATTATTTATTACTTACTTTATGTCAAAATATTTGGCATTTTAATCTGCATATAAAGATCTATAAACATCGCTATATATCAGTACCAGACTCCATTCACAAAAACAGGGATTTTAACCATGGAGAAACACAGGAGCTGCTGGAATCATGTTACTGTGTGGTACTTTTATTTGTGTAAAGGATTTAAATACTTCCTGTACCACTGTTCACAGAACAGAAAATCACAGAACAACACAAACTAAACCCAGCAGCTCCTGTGTTCTGCTCAGTTAAATCCCTGTTTTTGATAATGGAGTCTGGTATTGAAATATAGAGATGTTTCTGGTTAAATTAAAAGTCTGTCTCTGTAGGAACCACATCTATAATGTTCAGAAATATCTGAGTGATCCTTTAATATTCTCTCTCTCAGTCTGAGCAGCAGAAGACACTGACTTTATCTGCACATAATGTGAAGCAGAAACTTAATGTGCTGTCAGTGCTGGTTATGTGGGCGTTAGTGAGCGTGATGGAAAAACAAATGTGACTTTTTATTTTTTATTCTCGCCTCTAGAAAACAAACTGACAGACAGTAACAGTCTGTGTATTGGGAGGAAGTTGGACTCCAACATTTAAGACCCAGAAACCTGTGCAACAGTTTCCTCTGTCAACATTTAAATCAGAGGAAACTTTGACAACTTTTGCAGCTTTAAACCTGAATTTACGGTAAAATATTAAACAGAGAGAGAGAGAGAAATGTTAGAAACGGCTGCAGGAGTTTTATTCCTCTGCAGGGTTTCTCCATCACTTACCATCTTCCTTTTCATCGAAAACTGGTCTCTTTGAAGAACTATTGGCTCCCATCCTCTTCTTCCACTTGCCCCAGTGAAACATTGATGCTCAGATTGCATTCCTCGCCTTCTTGAAGAGAAACTACAGCTCTGTGTTGGACACCCTCCTCAGCACACAGTGGGAATCTCCGCACATTTCACCCAAACCGAACCGTGGCCGTTATTTCGCTTTATTTACCCGGTTATTTCTTCTTCGGCCGAAAAATGTGAGAACGGCGAGTTAAAGTCTTTAAAAAAGAGAGAGAGAAAACCCCCGAGAGGGAAGAGCAAGTGAAGCAGTCGCGACGGACTGTGAAGAATAAAGAGTGTTCAGTTAGTTACAGCGGCAGCCTCGTTTAATCACTCGGTCCTGGTGTTGTTCAGTTGTCTTCCGTACTCGCCTGCCAGCCAAACCGAGAGACTTGTGTTTGTCGGGGCTGAGAGTAAAAAGCTGCGTCAAGTCAAACACATTCAGCGGAAACAAAACAGGAAGTCGCACTAGAGTTGAAATGAAAATAAAAGCATGACAAATCACCTTCAAATTAGCAGCCACATCAAATATTAGATTAATGCATTGATAAATTAAATGAATCAATTATAATTTATCTTAAATAATTTACATTAAAGCAGCGAATAGTCCAGTACAGTACAATTAAATGAAAATTATAACACCCAAAATTGATTTATGAGTGATGAAATGCAGCTGCAGTTCTGGCTCAATAACATAAAATAAAGCAAGATGAAATAAAATTAAACCGAATAAAACAAAACAAAATAAAATGCGACAAACTGAAATAAAGTAAAATGAAGTAAACTGAAATGAAACCAAATGAGATTAAATAAGATGAAATGAAATGTAGAGCATGCAAGTAGCCTTATGAAAGAAAATAATGAAAAATGATTTCTATTTATAAAATTCGTTCCTATCGCAAATTTCCCACGTGAAATTAATACAGTCAATCTTTATTAATTATCTTAATTATCATTACCTTCTAGTTTTACTTTGAACGTTTGTTAAGGAGACTTTTATACTGAAAGTATAAACCGGAAGCTCCCTCCATGTTTTCTGACTAGCTTGGCGGTTGTGAGAGCAGTAGTGTGACAGTTGCTGGCCAGTGACTGTGGTCGACGTAGCTGTGTATCACAGACTGTCATGCATATCAACACATGAAGGACCTGCCTCTGTGGGTGAAGCCGGGAGAGCTCGGTACAAACCGGGAGGCTTCAGGAGAACCGCTGCCCGCCGCCGTCCTCCTGCCAGGATGAACCCGAGTGAATGTATTCCACAGTCTCATTAGAAGATGGATGGGTGGTGCCGGATCACTGAGGGAGGGCGGGAAAGGGGATTTAACACTTTGTCTTCAATATGTGCACGAGCTTTATTTACTCCTGTTGCTGCCCCGTTTACACCACCACACTGAACGAAGTCTGACACCGGTAATGTTCAGCTTCAGCGTCTGACCTGCTCACAACTACAAAGAATTCATATAATAATAATAATTAAAAAATTAAATAAACGTCATGGAGTCAGTTCGCTTTGTTTGCACGTGGACAGTTGCCGTAGTTTGTGTTGACCGCGTTGCCATGGTGACGCCGTCAAACCCGTTCAGGCGGTAGTTACACGTTAGCATGACGTTTTCCTATTTCTTTCTTTCTCTCTTTTTTAAGTGAAGTGTTTCTTTAAAGAGGAGTCTGATTCACAGGTGTAGGAGGATGTTTACTCAGATACCAGGTGAGCTAATACGGCCGCGGCGCAGCGGTTAAAGTGGTAAAACTGCTGTTAGCTACTGTTAGCTAACGTTAGGCAGCAGAGAATGATTAGCTAACGCTGCGTTCAAGGCGTCTTTAAACTCGGAAATATCAAAGCACGAACTTCTGAGTTCCGAAAAACGTGCGTTCACGTGATCATTTAGAAAACAAAATGGCTGCCCACAGTGACACTTCAGCACTGTTGTTGTCTTTACATAAACAAAGCATCGCGGCTGTTTGCCATAGCTGTTTGTAGCTTAGTGGGCTAATATTAATTATTACACATAGCTTAACATTTACATGTACATTTATCGCAGACAGTGGTAAATTGCTTGTTAAAAGTAACGTCGAGTTGGGTAAAAAGAGGCCTTAGTTCCCTAGCAAAACATCCGACCTACCCGTGCATCCAAATCATTTTTTCCCAGGTTGGAGCTTGTAATACCCAACATTCTTACCTGTCATGAATGCAGCATTACACCTGCATCTAATCAGGTTAAAATCTCAGGTAAAACGACAAAATTAATTTGACACTTACAGAAACTTTTATTTCCAAACACAGGGAGGATAATGCCAATAAAAAAAGACACGTGAACGCCTCAGCATCACTTGCACAATGTCCTCCCCAGAGGAGAGGGAGGAGGTTCCAGGCCTGCAGCTAAGCTCTGTCTTTGGGAGCGGTGTTGTCAAACCACAGACCCCCCACTTCCTGTCTGAGGATGCTGAACCGCAGGAGCCTGCTGAACATTATCCAACAGAGACAGTGTGTCTGAGCAGAACTCAGCTGAAACATGTTTCACAGAGTATTTTGAAAAATAGCACACTAAAGGTCAGTGTGGACTGTCAACCTCTACACACTCAGCTGCAGAGAATTAGTAACCTTCTACTAGAACACTAGGCCACAGTGTAAAATCTCTGTATAATGTATTCTCCTGCATTATCCATTAACTCTAACTGCTCGTTGTATCATTTTCAGTATTTATATCTTGAAGGCAACCAGATATCCAGCATCCCAGACTCACTGTTCATCAGTTTGCCCAGCCTGCAGTGGTTGGACCTGAGAAATAACCAGATTGTGTCGCTCCCTGCTGAAATTGGCTCACACAGGTAGGCTACTTACGCAACAGCTCTTTGAAATACACTCCGATTGATTCTAAACCCCCAGGCCGCCATGGGAGTACAGAGTGCTTATTTATCACATTTCAGAAGATTTTTTAATGAGAAAGTTTCCTCTGTTAAGGAACATATGCTCTGGAAACTGAACTCATGATTCCAAAGTGTGGGAGAAGAGATTCACATCAAATATAAGCACAGTTAGTTAGTTAGTTTTGTTTACTACTTTCTTAATGTTTCAAGTCACGTCACTCACTTTATATAATGTTATAACTTTCATCTTAAACCAGGTGAAGGATTTTTGTCATCAGACGTCTGGATCTTCAGTAACCAGAGAAACGAGCTGAGCAAACAGCCGCTCTCAACATCCCGTGTCTGCGTCGCAGAGAAACACTGATTTTTTAAAAATATGAAACTGCTTTATTCACTGAGGCCTCGGTGGATAATTCATCTCCAAGTAAAAACCTCCTGAACAATGAACACTGAAGGAATCCTAACCTAAAAATAAGATGAGCACCTAGAAATAACGTGAGCTAACGTTAGCGGCAGCTCGATAATCAGCCTGCAGACCCTTAGTAAACTACTAAAACAATAACTCCTGCAAAGACAATTAAGCAACACATGTAAGCTAGTTAGCCAGTAAATCAGATATGCTAAATGTAAGCTAGCTAACACCGTTTCATTGACAGTTTAAGAGGCTAGCTAACATGGTGCTAGCTCAGCTGTTCCAGTTGTTTAGTTACCTGTTTGTATATCTGTGCATTAGTGTGTTTATGAGCTTTTTTCTCATCTTATGCTACAGAACAATGACACCTGCTCCATCTGATGTGTGGATACATGTCATTTTTATGTTTGTATATGATACAGTTTGTCTAAATTACAGCAGATTTCCTGATAACTCCAGTAAATTCCTGTTAATTTCTGTAAATCTGAGGATTGCCTGAGCCCTGTTTCAGCTTGAGTCTCGATCAAGGCGTTGAAACTCTCCATCATCTAATAATGTGTGATTTGGTTCATGTAGGTCTCTGAAGGCGTTACTGCTGGAGGGGAATCCGATCTCAGAACTTCCACCAGAGTTGGGTGAGTTGAGATCAGTCACCTCCACCAGCGAGCAGCGTCTCTTTTCTTTTTGAAATAACGAGCTGTTTCATTAGTTTGAATAAGCCTCACTGGCAGCACATTTAGATCGAGATTACATGCACTGAATAAGTAGTATCACTTAACCCTATCACTGCACTGTCGCTTGTATTGAATTAATGAAGGAAAGTACAAAGTGTGAGCTGTAAACATCATCATTAAAGATTCCTTTTTTGCCTTTTTTACCCAGGAAACGTGATCACCCTCAAAGGCCTGAACCTGAGGAACTGCCCCATCACTTTCCCTCCACCAGACATCGTGCACCAGGGTCTCCAGAGCATCCTCCAGTACCTGAGGAGCGCTATGGCTCAGCGACCGGTTAGCGTGAGGAAGGCCCCTCCAGGTGAATCAAAGGCTGCAGCAGCAGCAAGGTGTTCTGTACGCACGTGCATCTGAGCCATCTGCTCTTTTTGTCAAAGATAGAACGGCTGGCCACAAAAATAGCTCCTTGCCCTGGTACCACTTCACTGGTGTGACTCCTGTTCCCTTGGAGACGGCGCGTGCCACTCAGCTGACTCCTCTTTTTTTTTTTTTTTTTTTTTACCCCCTCCAGTTCCAGCTCTGCAATATTTTTAGCCTGATGAAAATGATCGATAACCTGTGGGCTCTGAACAGGAGCTCTCTGTCACTAAATACTGTCTGGAGGTAATCACTGTGAGAAGTCAGAGACAGCCCTCCACAGGAGAGGCTGCTGCTGCACAGTGAGCTGAGCCCAACCCCTCAATCAAACCATTTATCTCCCTCCCTACAAGGTTATTAACAAAGACAGGGCTGCGCTTTCTGGGGGGAAATCTCCTCTCATTTATTGGCTCAGAGTATAAGTTTAGCAAATTTGAATATACACCATTCATTTACATACTGCACCATCATCATAACATGGAATATTTAACAGCCACATATTCTGCTCTGCAGTTCTCACACATGTTTACAGAGCAGTGTTTTATCTTCTGTGCTGCAGTTATTCTTGGTAGTGAACCAGTTATCATGTGTTTCCAGAGCAGCCACTGTAGCTGGTGACAGTGGAGCTGTTGCCAGTCCTGGCTGCCCCCTCATCACACTTATATCTGCCACGGTTTCATCTGTAGAGCTGCCAGTGGTGGAGAAGCTCCAGCTGTCAGAGCTGACAGAGTCCAGCGTGGAGGAGCAGGATGATTCGGTGGACGAGGACGAGCTGCAGAAGTTCAAGGAGCTGAAACACAAGATGATGCTGCTGGACAAAGCTGAGCTGGGTTCAAAAGCACTGAGTGAAAGAAACCTGACGCCACGACTTCTTTCTATTACCAAGAGGTAGGTGAAAATAATAACAGTTACTGAAGTGAAAATCCTTTTCCTCTGTTGAGTTAGCTTAGTAGAAACAGCTCCTCTAAACCTCACTGATCAACTCATTAAATATAAACTTAAACTAAAGACAAACTCAAACAAAAACAACATGCCACCATTTCAGGGAGCGTTATGTGTCAAACAGTTTCTGAGCTGGGACCAGTACTGTAGTGGAGTCTCCACTGGTTGCTCTGACAGCTGGGAAACAGCCACACATTCTCCACAAATTGTTGTTTTTACACTTTGGTTTTTGAGCGAGATACAGCCCAGCATGTTTATTAATGAGCTCCAGAGCTGGACAACGCCAGGCCAGCTGTTTCTGTTTCTACCTGGGCAGGTAAATGTATCAGGGAGTGAAGTGAAATCATTTCCCTCTGTTAAATAATTTGACATTTTGGGATACAGTTAGCTTAGCTTAGCATAAAGACTGGCTCTGTCCATAGGCTGCCAAATCTGCCTGTTGGCTCCTCTAAAGCTCACTAACCAACTGATTCAATTTAAATATATATTTACAGGATACTTTTTTAACTATATACAGACAAAATACAAAAAGTAAAAACATTTTTTTTACCATTTTAGGAGGGATTATATGCCAAAAGATTTCTTAGCTGGGAATGGTAGCTGGTTCTTAACCCACATATTGTCATCTTTCATGTTTATTAATGAGCTAGGCTAGCTGTTTCCTATCTTAATGCTAAGCTAAACCCCACGGCTGCTGGCTTTAATTTCTAATTTAATGGAAGACATGAGTCTCTCATGTAAAGAATCTGTTCAGATGTCAGAGGTCAAACATGTTCTCTAATTGCTCCTGACACTGTTTTTGTCCAGTGAATCCAAGCAGCAAATATCTGCCGGTCATGAATCATTTATCACCTGTTCAGATATCTGATGCAGTGGAGGTGTTGCTGGTGAATTAGTTTCAGTGGATAACTTTAGTGCTGAGGTCTGGAGTCGTGGTGGAGGGCAGAGGAAAAGAAAAGCACAAACACTTTTTAATGACATTCTCTGCAGAGGAGACCGAGTGATAAAATACCTTCTGAGCTGTCTCTCCGCTGGGACTCAGAGCTCAGGAGAGCAATAAAAGTAAAGCATTTTGTTTCAATTTATTTGTCAGGAAAAAGGCAGCGACCGGGGCCGGTGTAATTCCTGAGCTCCCCCTGTTTGACACTCAGCACTGGAAGAGGCCGGAGGAGAGGAAACAGGCGGCGATGAAGGAGCTGAAAGAAAAACAGGCTGTTCTGGAGCAGAGGAGGAAGTAAGCTGGGTTCAGTTCAGTTCTGTATACACCCTGCTGTCTGCTGTTTGTCCAGGAGAACAACAGTAGAAACACTTTCCCCTGAAATACTCTCTTTTCATTCTTTATATTTATACTGAACGTTGTCTGAGAAAGGCCATTTAATTCAGGCTGGAAAACTCCAGTCCACAATTTTCCTGTCAGGAACAGAAACTGTGTTAGCGTTCATTCTTAGGTGCGTTTTGTGCAGGTGAGGAGCGTGTGCAGCGCTTGTTTCAGACAGGAGGATTATGGAGTTGTGGATGGGATGTAGAGATCTGTGTGATCCCTCATGAGCCTCTGGGTCACAGACCCTCTGCTCCATGAAAACATGAGCAGAGCTGTTTTCTAATGTTTGCTAACGTCCAAATTAGATTTCAACAACAAGAGCAAGTGTCAACCTGCCTCTCTCTTTTCTCTCTCTCTCTCTCTCTTTCTGCAGCGGTACAGCACCATAGTGTGGAGTTACATTATCAATCCTCCTGTAGCAGACGACCAGCACTGGTTTTGTTATTTGATATGTGATAGTAAACTTTTCCCTCCATGGAAAACGTCATCAGATACAAAGGAGAAGTGTTAAGAACTTAGGAAAAGAGAACTGTGGCATTTAGAGAATCTGACTGCACTTAAACCAACTTTATCTATAACGTGGAAGACGTGTACAGAGACAAGCTCAGTGCTGTAGGCTCCAGTTCAATAAGGTTTCCTGTCCAACACTAATAATATAATAACACTGAAACAGATGTATAAGTAGAGAAAGATGAGCCATTAAAATAATGATAAAAAAGGAACTGTGAGACAAGTTTCCTGTTCTGACCTTTGACCTTTTTATAGGTTTGTTAAGCAGAGAACATTAATTTTTTCCGAGAGGGAAGGATTTTAAGATTTCTGATCGTGTCACAAACATATAGCAGCTCTGTTGTGTCTGCACTGAGGCTCCTTTCCTGAACACGTAGAGACCTGGACCAGCTCTGATCACGGCTGACACTCACAGACGTCCAGGTCATTTCACTCAGTTAGGAACTTTCCTAAACAAAAAGGACTACTGGACCACAGCCCTGGTCTCCTCTGGTCCTTATTTCTCCTGACTCTGGTCTCCTGGAAGCTCATAATTACACAGCTGTGATCTGTTGTACACAGACAAATTTACATTTTCAACCTCTTCAGTTTCCAAACTCACATTCTGATTCATATTGATTCATGTTAAACAGGCTCTTTAACATGAATCTGTGACCGTGCATTGTCATCTGGCTCTCCCTCAGAAACCAGGAGGCCCTACGGACGTGGCGTTCACAAGCCAAGATCACACAGGAGAAGAAAACGTCGGAGCACAGGCAGAAGAAGAGCGAAAGACAAAGAAAGCCAGAGGTATCTGTGGAAATCTTCACCTGCCGACCACAGGGAGGCAGCAGAGCACCACCTCTGTCAGAGCAGACACAGGACTAAAACAATAGATGTGAATCTACAAGATAAACAAGTTTGACGGTCGTGTTACATAACAACAATCAGACCCTCAGAGCCTGTGATGGAGGAGTGATAACACACACAGACAGATGCATGGTTCTCAGTAATGTGACTGTTTGTATTCAACCAGCAGCATCAGAGTAAATATTCACTGTAAGAACCAAACACAGTGAGGCTGCGACTCTGCAGCTGCAGGCTGTGTTTGCAGGACGTGTCGCAACTGTTGTATCATCCCAGAGAACAAAACGCTGCTGCACGCGATGATAAACAACCCCACCAATCTGTTACAGGAGGCAGAGGCTGGTTTAAACCCTGGTGTGGAGGAGGAGAGCGGTGACACTCCTCAGAGAGAGACGACCACCATCCCCATCACAGAGTGTGAGGAGACCAGGTACATGGGAAATACTACAGACCAAAAACACATCATGAAACAACAGAATCACAGGGACCTCATCAGTTTAGTCCATGGAGATCATTCTGCACAGACCTGAAGGCTAAAGAAACCACCTAATGGCATTTAGCATGGTTTTCAGTTAGAGCTGTACAGATGCAGAGCTAGAGACACCTAGTGGACAAAGAGAGAGCAGCAGCTGCTTCCTTTGTTCTTCTGAAACAACATGTCTTTGGAGAAACTGATAAACCAGATCAGAGAGCACACTTTAGTCTCTTGTGTTTCCACTGATGGGACGAATCTTAACTGAGGAGAAAACAATCAGTCGTCTCCCATCAGTAAAGACACCAGTGGCCGTGTCTAAACGTCTCAGTGTTTCTGGTTTAAGTGTTTTGACCCGTGTGACTCCTCCAGATCGGCCCGAGAGCTCGAGCGGCAGATCCGAGCCCGAGTGGAGAAGATGCAGGAGAGACGCAGGAATCCCAGAGGAACAGCCAGCGAACAGATGGCAGCGGCAGAGCAAGACGTGGAGGAGGTCGGACCTTCACTTCATTACTCACACATCTCATCTACACTGAACTCCCTGTGCTGTCACTCTGAGTTTACTGTTTACTGTTGTTTTACTCCTTCCTGTTCAGATGAGGAAGTTACAGACACGGCTGCTGGAGAGGAAGAGAAATCGAGGAAGAGATCTTGGAAATTGTTTTACCATCTTCACTGGAGACGCCTGGCCCAGTTTCCTCGACAAGTGACAGATTACACATCAGTTTCTGATGTGTAATAATCCCTTCGTGAATAACCACTGTAACACTCCTATCCTAAAATAAAGATCAGAAAGCTGCTGAGTGAGAGTTTTCCATGGAACAGCTCTTTATGCAACATAAGACTCTCTGTTATACGTTTAGTGCCTTAAAAACAGAAAATAAACAGGCTACTGTTGTTTATTTACAGTGTGAAATGAAGCTGCTGATGAATATTCCCTGTGTTCACTGTAAATCTGGATTACCACCTCACACTGTGCATTTCAAACATAAAGTATAAGGATCTTAAAGAGGAATGAGGAAACTGTCAAACTGAAGAATTTTTCCAAATAACACATTTAATGCTCCTGTAAAAAAGTGTGAATAAATGCAGCTGTGATTTGTGTCTGTGTATTTTAATGATTGATTGTTAAATACAGGTCATAAATATCTCACTTTTGAAAAAAAAATCTTTTTAAAAAATACGCCTCAAAGACAGTGAATGCGTCCATATTTTATCCATTTCTCAGGGTAAAGCTCAGCAGTAAACACCATCAGTCTCTCGCAGGGGAAACTGAGGCATTCCCGGGATAAAAGTCGGTCGTAATGAGCGACATCAAACAGGTCAGAGACAGAGGCAGAGGCAGAGGAAGGCCAGGCCTCGTCTTTGGAGATTTTTTGCTCCTGTAGCTCAGAGCGTGATGTCAGCGGTGGCAGTACTGTTGTAATTGACTTGGTGGGGGTGATGGCGTCATTTTATGCCCTGGTGTAGCCTCCTGCTCCAATAGCGAAGGGGAGACGGATCTTTGGCCGACGCGACCGTGGCTCCCTTGGCCGGGATCGAGCACCGCCGAGCCGGACACTTCACCCCGGGAAACATGGAGGCTGTGGCCGAGGAGCTGCGGGCCGGCTCTCGGGTACCTGTCACTATCGATCAAATAGTTAACGATACACTGGTGGTGACGCTGACCTACCGAGAAAGGAGCTACACGGGGATTTTACTTGATTGCAACAAAAAGTGAGTGTTGTTTCCTTCATTTCCTTTATACATTTATCCCTGAAATTAATTTGCTAAACTCAGCTAACGGCTAATCTACCTTTGATGCTAGCAAGCTAGAGCTAGCCGTTAGCTAACAGGGCCTTCATACAAAAGACTTACAGGTTATTGTAGCTGACAAGGTAGCTATCTGCTAGCTTGCTGGCTAATGACAAACTGGTATCATTTTAGCTCATAATAACATGATGAAATACGATGTTTTACTGTGGTTGCAGACTGCATGTGAACACAGTGGCCCTGTCTACACAGATTGTTAATGACTTCTTTTAAACAATAGCTAATGTCACTGGGTTCATCTGTAGCTTATTGTTAGCCTAATCAAATACACAGCAGCTAAAACGTATTCAGTGAAAGGCTGGGCCTTGGCTGTATTCTGTCTATCAGTTATGTTTTGATGAATTTCTACATGCAGATGGGAGAGCAGTGTGTTCTCATTTATCTGAAGTGATGTTCTAATTAAAATAATGTGAAATGCAGCTGCTGTTTGGAGAAATGGTTTGTTACCTTGATAACCAGTCACTTTTCATCAGTAGAAACAATAGAAAATGACAATAAAGATACATGTGGGATCTGATGAACCACAACTTTAGTGGTTTATGTAAAATCCTGGTTCTGATAAGATCCAGAAACCACTTCTGTCTGTGTGTTTGACAGGAAAAGGTCCTTTCTTGCTCATTATTAGAGCACAGTCCTGTTCATATGAGTGTAATGTGACATATAAACATATCAGTGTCATGTCTATTTGTCCTCTTTGGTGTGTGTCACATGTATAAGCCTTGTGTTGCTCCTGGTGTTGTGCACCTTAAAAGCCATTGGCTTTAGACTATTTATAGACGAGCAGAATCAGAATCTGACCAGCTTTGCCCCTTAGTATGCTTAGATGGTTTTTCATGTGAGAGCTCACACTGTCCTGAAAATAACCCACCCAAATGGGAAAAGGCAGGCCTTGGAATAACTTGAAATAGGCCTGTATTTTAGGCCTCGTCACTGACAAAATTTGACAACTTCTTCCTTTTCAGCTCATGGAAATACATTTCCTGTCATTGTGTCCCACAGGTTTTTTTAGGCCTATCATTCAGGCAGATCTCCACATCTAGTTGCACTGTACACAATGTGAAATAGCAGCAGTACAGTGAATCATGGCTGGTCATATGCTGCGTCCTTGTACCGTGCTTAACTAGCACTGTGTGTTCCCTGTCACAGGCTGCACTGTTTGTACCGTGTCAATCACAGTGAGGGCTAATATTTGGCTGCTTTAAAAAAAGGTGAGAGAAACAAGCCTCACCAAGAGACTATTATTCGGATGTGCCTGCCAGTTACTTCTCCTGGGGAGGAAAACGGGCTCCCCAAATGTGCACTAATTAATAATCTCACCACACATAAGCCCTGAGTAGACACGGATGCAAAAACAAACTGAAATCTCCTGGCTCCTTCTCTACCTCTCTGAATCCCGAGTGATTCATGGGATTGTTTTTGTTCAGTCAGATGTTGGGGAGGGGGGGTTCCTGGGCATCCTGTAGTCTCTTTGTCTGCTGTCTCCTGACTAAAGCAGCAGAGCCATGTTACTGTTGCCTGCCAGCCACCTCTCAAAGACTCCTTGGCAGTTTAGGGGCCTTCTCTGGACATGTTTGCAGGAAAAAGATCACGTTAAAATCACAGCAGTGATACTGTTACAGCTCCGGCCGCTCATAACCCAACCCCCACACCCAAAGAATTTCAGCATACAGGTGACAGGGAGAGCGGCGTCAGTGTGTCCGGTCAAAGTAAAACAAAATGGTAAAATAGGTTTCCCTGCTTACAGCCTGTGGTCAGCCACTTGTAGGAAAAGCTTTAGAATCTCATTTCTCATTTGGCCTAATTGAAACAGCAGGGTATTTGATTTGTGCCGTCCCATCGGCCTCGTTATCTAACATGGTGAAATACAAGCACAGCATTATAGTTTCATTCTTGTGCAGGAAATTGCTTAACTAAAAAATTCGAGAAATTCTTGTCATGTGTAGCAAGAATGTGTTTGTTTAGATGAACTTTACTGTAACACTCTAACATAGCTGAATGAGACACACAGTTATTCATTGATTGTTTTCTTTTTCGTGTCCGTCCCAGGACTGGGCTCTTCTGTCTACCAGATTTCACAGCAAAACCAGGAGACTGCCTGATACCCAAACCAGGCTGTGAAATCCCAGAAGTTCTGAGTGAGGAGCCAGTTTCCAGTCCTCCCAGCCAGGCTTCACACAGACCAAAGGATGAAAACACTCTCCCTGAAAGCAGCATACCTGCTGCACCTCCTCCCTGCCCCATGCCCACACCAGTGCCAGCTGGACAGACTCCTTACCCTCCTTATTTTGAAGGAGCCCCCTTCCCTCAGCCCTTATGGGTGCGCCACAGCTACAACCAATGGGTACCTCAGCCCCCTCCACGACCAATCAAGAGGAAGAAGAGGCGGACGCGAGAGCCCGGCCGCATGACCATGAGTACGATCCGTCTGCGGCCGCGGCAGGTGCTGTGCGAAAAGTGCAAGAACACGCTGAACAGCGACGAAGATAGCAAAGACGGCATGAGCAACACCAAGACGTCCAGAAAAGAGAACGCACTACAGAGCGACGACGACGCCGACGACAAGGACATCCCCTCCAAGCTGTCGAGGAAAGAGGATGTAGTCGCAGCCAAGGACGCTAAAAGACGGGAAAACGGCACCAGCCTCGACAGCAAGCGCCTTAGGAAGGACAAACGGGGGGAGGCCGACGGAGGTGAGGTGATAATCCCCCACAGCCCCGTCATAAAGATCTCCTACAGCACTCCGCAGGGTAAGGGGGAGGTCATGAAGATCCCCTCACGAGTCCACGGCTCCGTCAAACCGTTTTGCCCCAAACAGCTGGTGCAGAACGGGGTGGGGGAGAACGGCAAGGCGCCCTCCGACCCCACCAAGGAACAACGGCACATTCTAGATGCCACGCGGTCCGGCCTCACCGTGTCCATTCCCAAACTCAAACTCACCAGGCCTTTCACGACCGTGGGTCAGGACTTGCCTTCTCCAAAGATCCGCTTGAGACCCCCTCAGAGGGAGGGTGAGGAGAGCGTGGTCGAGTACGAGGCAGAACTTGTGGAAGGCGCAAGGAGACGGAGCCCCAGGGTCCCCGGGCCCTGCCTCCCCCACTCTGAAGACTCGGGGGAGGGCAAGAACTCTCTGGAGTTGTGGTCAGGGAGTTCCGGAGAGGAGGCCGAGCGCGGCCACAGCGACCTCACCCTCCTGATCAACTTCCGTAAGCGTAAGGCGGATTCTTCTAGTCTGTCAGTCTGCAGCAGCGACAGTCTAGACGAGTCCAAGTCTTTCAGCTCTGACGGCACCTCACCGGAGCTATGTGACCTGGCCCCCGGCGAAGACCTCTCCGTAACCTCATCGTCCGTACCTTCACGCGAGGACTGCAAGACGGTGCCGCCGCTCACCGTGCGGCTGCACACACGCAGCATGACGAAGTGTGTGACGGAGGAGGGTCACGCGGTGGCGGTGGGAGACATCGTGTGGGGGAAGATCCACGGCTTCCCCTGGTGGCCGGCGCGCGTCCTCAGCATCAGCGGCACCCGCAAGCAGGAGACGGCGACCTGCGAGGCGCAGTGGCCCCAGGCGAAGGTGGCGTGGTTCGGCTCGCCCACCACCTCCCAGCTCTCCGTCGCCAAACTGTCGCCCTTCAGAGAGCTCTTCAGGTCCCGCTTCAACCGCAAGAAGAAAGGGATGTACCGGAGAGCAATCCTGGAGGCCGCCAAGGCCGTGGGTCACATGAGCCCGGAGATTACATCGCTGCTTTCCCACTGCGACACGTAGGTTAGTTCACAACATTCACACCTGGGTCAGAGTTAGAGGCTTATACATGTGTCCTTTGTGCAGTTAACTGAGAAGATTGAGTGTTACTGTGATTGTGGTTCAGTCAGAAGGTGACACACAGCTTCAGTTAGAAGTTAAACTTGGAGACGTTTGCTCCTGCAGTGTTTTTCATTTTGTGACTTTCAGTCAAATGAATTGTTTGTCATTGAAGTTTTCTTAAGAATAGCGTTAAAATCTCGTGTCGTGTGCTGAGCGTATCGTCACACAGAGGAAGTTCCCTGCGTTGGTTTAACCGGTGGTTTTAGGTTCTGAGATGAGGCAGTGATCAGTCAGAGAGAGCTGGCCTAAAGAGCAGGTTCACAGCAGTTTGTTTTGTCACCTGAAAGATACACAAACTACACAATATAACAGTTTGTGGCCAAAAAAAAAAGACGCAGCAGGCGATTACACAAGCCTCTGCAAGAACGTAGGGCCACAGCGAGTGTTTTCTCTCTCTAATGAACTTGAACGCATCTCTTTTGTGTTGTTAAACAGACTTTATGCATAAGACTGTGACTCTGAGACGACATAAGATGCACTGTGCTCGATCTTTTGAAGGTTTGAGGCTGAGATTCGAAAGCGTTTCATCCCGTCAGAGTCCATTGAAATCCATTACTCAGTCTTTTTAGATTCAGTGATCAAACTTTGAAAGGAGCTTAAATTATAAAACAAAAAACCCTCAAAAGATTCAGTTGAAATCTCGAGGCTGAAGCTTGAAGTTCATCTGAATTCATCTTAAAAATGCTCCGTATGCAAAGTTTAAAGCAGCAGAACGTATGTAAGGCTGATTAAATATTATCTGACTCAGCTGGAGCCTCCTGACTATCACGCCCTGTTTTTCATGAGCTGCTGGTGAAAATTATTGATACACGAATGTCAGTCTTTTTATTACAGAGGATTTCTCTTTCATTCTGGCCTGTTATCAAGTTACTCACAGAATTTGCATTAATTAGCAGCAGATGAAATGACCCAACGCCTCCCAAGTGTTGGTCAGCGTCGGCTAAAAATGAGAAGCTGCCGCCTTAGAGATTTCTACACTGCTGAAAACGATTTGTATAATTCTGATAAAATGTTTTGGAGTCATAGGTTTCATTTGCCTGAAATGTGGAGCCCTGATTTTCCAGTAGCACTGCAGACTGAATGAGAAGACATAAAGGTGTTATTCAAGTCTTCTTACTCACTTTTGTCAATGCCAAGAGTCAGTCATATTTTTATCAGCACATAGAATCAGGAAGTGTTTGTAAAGGTGTCACATGACCCAGCCTACACTTACATTTCTTTCAAACTTCAGATTTCATGCTGTGAGCTGAGTGAAAATGACCTTTGTATTAAAGAGTAAAATCCTTTTATTTAATCAAATTATCCTTATTTAACCAGAAACGTCACTATATATCACTACCAGACACCATTGACAAAAACAGGAATTTTACAGAGCAGAACAAGAGGAGTTGCTGGAATACCAGTTTGTGTTATTATGTGACTTTGAGCTGTAGAGAGGAAGTAATCAGATACTTTACTGAAGTAAAAGTACCACACAGTAACACAAACACACTAACAGGTGGGCAGTGGTGTTCCAGCAGCTCCTGTGGTCTCTTTCAGTACGTTTCAATGAGTCTGGCTAATAGCTATAATGAGGAGCTTAGGCTTTAAATCCTGAACAAGATGACTTGTCTCTTATTTCACAATTATTTTGTCTCAGAACTTTGACTGTTACACCCTTCTGTAATACTGTAATTTCCCATCATTTTGTACTCAGTACCAGACTCCACTGAGAAAAAGGAATTTTACGGGAGCAGCTGGAATACCACTGCCTCTATCTGTGGTGTTTGCTGCAGGTACTTTACTTCAGTAAAGTATCTGATTACTTCTTCCACCTCTGGGCCTGCACACAAGCGCTTCAACACACAACAGGCAGGTGATATTCACTGTCAATAAATCCTGTTTTCTTAATGGAGTCTGGTATGAATCTATAGTGATGTGATTAACTTAAAAGGATCTGACTCTTAATAAAACATCTCAAAAATACCAAAATTATCCCTTAAACGTCTGCCACAATGAAAGCTACTCATGTTTTGCGTTGACCATTAAAAAGCTGCAGCTGTGCAAACCACCCACCCCAGTTTCCAAGTTGGTTTGACTCCATGGCGAGCAGCAGCAGGCCCTTGACACACATTCAGAGGTTAAATATTGTCTTTTAGAGTGATGAGGGGCAGACAGGCAACCAGCCCTTCTGTTGACTCTGTTACAGGCTCTGTGATCAGAGGATAAACACAGCCAGTAAGGGTTAAGGCGAGCCTATATTTGGTGCTTTTTCCAGAGCTCATAAAGGCGGGTGCATCTATCAGCTTCACAGAGGAGGTTTCGCTTGGTGGAAAGTAATGACGTTTACTTCACTCTGCTCCATAATCTTCAGATGACTAAGCTGTACACACAGTAAAAAAATCCCTGCCTTATTTGCTCATTGTCTTTACTTTGTGCTGTTCTTCCTCCCTCTTCTTCTTCTTCTCTCCTTCCTGTGCAGAGGCTGAGGACCGAAGAGAGATCGCCGAGGTTTTCTGAATTCTCAGACTCTGTCATCAAGACCCAGGAGGGAGTACGTGTGGTTGCCACGGCTACTATTTATATGTTTTCCGTTTTTGGTTTTTCTTCTTCTTCTTTTTTTTTTTTTCTTTTTCACAAGGCTGGTGGAAAATGGCCGACAAGGTGGAGTGTCGTTAAGACTGGGATAAGGGAGCAACACAAAAAAAAAAAGAAGGCCAGGCTGCTATGAACTGAATTTCTTCTCCTCCTTTTCATATTTTCTGGGTTAATCATATTATTTCAATAGGCAGTGCTGACACTACAAGGACCGAATGTATTTATTATTATTATCTGTAATGGGTTTATCGAGTCCATCACCTTTCTACTACAGCTGCTGTCATTACGCGCCGCCACCGGCGTGTTTCACTCGAGGTCCAGCACAAATCCAGCCTGAGGAAGCCGGTGGCGTTGAACTCCTCCTCCTCTGTCCTTCCTGGGATAAAGTCTTACCTGAATCCTCTTACTACTCCAAAATGTAGATGGCTCCATCAAGTGGTAGTGACACTTCCTCTCCTGAATCACGTGAGTTTCATTTGTAACTTTGGGAGCGTCACGTCGTGATACTTTAACCTCAACCCTCCTCCTCTCTCTTCTGTTTTTTACTGGGGAACCATTTACATCCTTTAATTATTTAGCGTCATGTTAAAGAGAAAAAAAGCACTTTATCTGTACCTTGGTGGCCTGCTGTAAGCTCACTGTCACAAACACTATTCGAGATACAGCCCTGATGATAAACAGGGGAGCTCAGTCTTTGTGGTTGACTATCCTGGCCTTGGAGATACAAAACAAATTCTTTTCTTTTTAGTTTATTCTAATGTACGATTTTTCTAGGACATCAGACACAGATGGTTGTGTACACTGTATTCTCACGTGGTGTGTTTCTCTCTCAGCTTATCTACCACACACACTACAACAAAATCCACATTTCCACTGGAAGCTTGTGGCTGAACAAATGTGTCAAAGCTAACAAATTATAGTTGAAGCTTTATGGTGACTTTGGGAGATTAAAAAACATAGCAGAATACTGTGAATTCAACTGCTGGTGTGCTGGGGAAGAAAAGCTCGCGCTACTGGTTGGAGCACCAGGTGCATCAGGTCATCAAAGACTGCAGCGGCCTTTAGTGACCTTTGTGTTAAGCAGCATTGGAATAGGTGGGGGAGGAGGAGGAGACCCACGGCTGTGGGCAGCGCGGCCCGGTCTATTAAAAAGCCTAGGCGAAGATTGCACAGTCACGCTCCAGCCAGCCGGCCCCGTCTCCTCTCCTCTGAAAAGCAGCTCGTTGTGGCGTCAATAGAGAAAGAAGTGTGTTTTATTACTAAGGGAGCAGATAACGCGCACCTCCTCCCGTTCCTGATAATCTGCGGTCAAACTGTTTGCTCTCTCTGGTTTCCAGGCAGCCTTACACAAGAGGGCTGGGAGGTACGACGTCGCCCGAGAGCAGCTCGTCAGGTTTTCCGATGTTATGAGCAACATGGCTATCTACTGTTGCCACGTTGGTCAATGTTATTGGCTACTTTTTGTTTCTTTTTACATGTGCTGTACATAAAATAAACCTGACAATACCTGTGCTGTTGTGGATCGGCCTGTGATATTCACTTTTGATGTCGGTTAAAACGCGACGTTGCGTGGGTTTGAATGATGTATTATTTACCAGGCGAGAGAGTGTTAATCAAAAGATGTCTGTCCAGGAAAGCGTACACTGACAGTCAATGAAAGCACATCACCTTCATGTTTTAAAACAGAGCAGTGTTATTAGAACTGATCGGTTGGTTCCTTGGTTTTTCAGATGGTTCTTATTTTTCGGGTAAAAATATTTTCGATCTTCCAGGTGAAGTGTTTTCATTGACTGAACTAACAGATGGAGGTAGTGATTCTATAGCTCTATGCTCTTTAAACTAAAGTAAAAAGCTCTATCCTTCATAACCAACAGAAAACACTTACTTTGTATATGTGTGATCATTTTAGCTTTGTCCTATAGTAGCGGCATTTTGCTAGCTAATGTAAGCTAGCAGGTAGCTTCAGCATGAAAAACAACAAAACAGTCCTAATGTGGTGTTTTTATTTTATTGGGAAATAATTTTGCTGAAATCAATTAATGTAAAAGTTAGAGTTCATTTATGTTCAATTTATTTCTTTAATGTCATGTCTTGTAATTAGCTTTTATAGTCAGCTAACGAGGCTAACAAGCTAGCCTCATATAGTATTAGCTAAGCTATATTTGTGAGTTTTGTTTCACGCATGCAACTGCGATATTTGACTGCGGCTTGTTCATATTTCCAAAGAAGCAGCCATTATTTTCCCTATAAGAAGTACAGTACATTTTTTGTTTTGTCAGTCGCTGACAGACCGTGACAATTTCTCATACGGCCGTCAGTGTGTGTGGTATGAGGTGGCAGTGCCAGGGACTTTGTGGAAAGCAGGCCATGAATCAACAGGACGGCGGTACTTACAGGAAAGACTGTGTCATTACCCTCATTGGATTAACCTCCTCCCTGAATTAGCGTCTCAATCTGTGACTCATCTGAGGCTCGATTGTTCTGTAACATTCAAATCTGTTTTAGTCAATATTTAAAAAAATGCTCATCAAACATTTACTCCTTAATAAAGTCACCACGGAGCAATGGATTAAATGAGTTAGCACATACAACTGAACTTTAGGAACTCACACTGTGATTCATGTTCTATATCAGTTTGCTCTGCATTTTATAGTTTAATAGAGTTGTAAGTACGATACAGGAGTCTTGGCAATCACAGAGTCATTGTACATTAACAGGAAAGAATCCCACACAGTATTTACAGCCGTGGGTGGAGATGTTTATTCTCTTATAAAACCGTCTCTCTGCTGACTTACTCAGAATTAAAGATTAAACCATTCTCACAGCTGAAAGACAGTTACAACACTTCTGTTTTTAACATTAAACTACTAACACAGGTACTGTACTGTGCTGGGACCAGTCCAGACCAAGTGAATCAAAATCCAGCTGTGTCATTCTGTAGTCATCACACTGGGCATCAGTGACAATAACAGGAAAATATCCCATCTTCTTTAAAAGCCGAGGCCAATATTGCCCCAGCCCTGAATACTTATGTTATGAAATACAGCCATGCTATATGTGTGCAGGAGGGCTGATGTGTCTGTGAGTCATCCGGTAATAAAAAGCCACATCTGCTTTCTTTGAAATTGCCACGACTGTATCTCAACAAAACCTCAACACACTTCTCCTCTGCAGATGTCTTTATATCACAAACCTACACATGGAGCCACTTTAATCCACAGATTAGATCATTTCATTCAGGAATGACTTCACCTTCTCATAGGTTTAGTATTTAACTGTGTGAAATGGACATGATAGCAGAACTGAAACCTGCAGCTGTGGTTTCTTTCTGGTTGAACTTGTGACCCCTCACCACAGATCATGGCCTAAGAGAGCCTGAACGGTTTAAGTTAGCATCTTTAGCCACACTAGCCCACAAAGCTCAGGGACGACTAAAATGTCTCAACAACTCCAAGGTATTTAGTACCGACAGTTTGCTTTCACTCATCCATTTACCCAATTACTCAACGTCTACCACAGGGATCGGGATAAAATTTCGTACAGACATTATGTCGCGTTCAAGTTGTGCTCGGAAGTTGGAATTTCTGAGGTGGAGCAGATTTGTTTTGATTCCTGTCCATGTTTTTCCAACTTCTCAACTGAAACGGTTTTCATGTTAACGTCCCCGACAACCTCTGTAGTCTCATTTAGACACTCGTTAGCAACCGCCTTTTTTAAGACACGTAAAAGCTTCAAACATCAGGAGTGGGGGATTTACTGACCCATTTTATGTCGGAGAATAAAACCTGAAGATGTCTTGAGCTTGTGTTAAAACCACAGACCTTATTTCAGACATTTAACCAGAAACACGCTGACTTTGGGACGAGGGAACAGGAAGTGCTAACATGCTAACATGCTAACTGACTTCCTGGTTTCAGGACTTATTCCTGCAGCTCTCTATTAATTAATTAATGCTTTTCCTCTAGCGCCACCATGAGGTTGTAGTTTTGAGTGAAATGTCTCAGAAACAGTCGCCAACGCACAAAACAAAGATGGTGACCATGGTAAACGTTACCTATAGTGGCCCTTTGTCACTATCCGCGCATGCTGGTGGTGTAAAGGGCTTGTACGCGTGCCAGTGTAGGTGTAGGTGCATGCAGGTGTAGATGCATAACACAGCAAATGTCCAAGCATTACTTCTCTTTGTTGCGGATTTATTAGGCTACACACAGCCGACTCAAAAAATAAACTCACTATCACAATATCACACAATACTCTGACCTGCGGCGTTACACGCCATGGCACGGTCAAAAACCGTATGGATTCCCCAGCGTGCGCACCTGCGCTGATTAACCCACCTACCTATATAGGCTCAAAAGCAATGGCCTGAACACATACTGCCACCTACTGGCACAAATGTGTACAACACTCATGAACAAAGAAATGACCAATCTGGCTCCTACATTACCTGCTAATCACATTAGCATGTTGACTTATTTGTCCTGTCGTTATGGTTCATGATGATTCTGCTTTCCTTTCTTTCACACTAAGAGCTTTAATTTGAAGGTTTTATTTTCCAGTTTCTTCCTCCACACGCAGACGTTTCCTCTTTTATTTACAAGTGTGAGGTTTTAGGGGACAGCAGGTTATGGTGAGAGGTAATGATGTGGAACGCCATGCTGGAGGAAGGGGTGAGGGCAAGAAGAGGAGGGGGAGGCAGTGACAGCTGTCACACAGTAACAAACGCCTCCCTCTGTGAATGGACACTCAGAGACGAGGGGTGTGATGGGGGGTTGGGGGGGCACCTCCCTCACCACACAGCTGCCACAGACTTGTCACTCAGGGTGTTATCGTGCCCCCTCATCTGGACTGGATAATGGGGCTTCTGGCCGGTGAGTCCTGGACACCACCAACAGCTCTGAGGTGACACCAATCAAACACTGTTTTAGGGAAATTGAACCAAAATTCACAAAGACTCTGAGGGTGTCCTGGGGGGTAATTATGAATGATTTTCAGTGATGGTGCGTCTGTGTTGATGAGGTCAGAAAACAGCAAATTATCTGAACTATTCCAACTGAGAGTGTTCACAAAGCCCGCTGAAGCTCCTTCATTGTCCAGTGAGTAAAGACTAAACCAGTCCAACACTGCCACCCAGTGGTTCACCACAGGCAACTGACTGTATGGAAGTAATAACTCTTTATTCATATAATAAACCCTTGCTTTTACTGAGCTGGAGCTGTGGGAAAAATGATTTTAATAGAACTCGTAGGAGCTTGAAGATGAGTTTGAGTTCAAATTCAAACCTAGCTGATTATATATGGAGACACATTTTAGCCTTTGTTCAGGGGTCCCTCTCTCTCCAGGTGATAACGAGCCTGATTGGTTCCCACCTGTCGCCGTCTCACCTGTTTGTTGGTTTCTGTGTCTGAGCTGCTGTTTGTACCAGAGAGGAAGGTTTGTGGAGGACAGGAGGTGAGTTGGGGCAGATGTTGTTGAAGTGGTCGAGGATATCAGATTATTGCAGCAGAGTTTTTCCAACTTTACCAAGAGTTTTTTGCAGAAACCTAATGACTTCAACCCACTGATGTTTGTTCCAGGAATGAAAAACAACATGAAATTTAATGTGGTTTCATTTCTCTGCCTCGTGGCACAAACATCGATCTCACTCAACTGGAAACTGCACCAACACATTCAAATCTAATCAAGGACGTAATGAAACTTGGAACTAGAGAAAATTAAATTCACTCTGAAAAAACAAGAAGAAAGTTTTTACTAAATCTGGCAAATTTCCTAAATCAACTTCAGTTAAATCAGATTTTCTGAGACGGTCCCTTTAGAGTTAGAAAGAAACTAAGAAGAAATACATAAAGCAAGTTTTCTCCATCTTTACTGAAGGATATAAACATCAGACTGGACTGATCTGTTCTAGAGATGAGGCCTGTTGCACAGTTATAAAGTCTGTAGGGTGACGTTTCTGTAACAGAGGGCAAATTAAAAAACAAATGAATAATTATCCCTTTTTTCCTTCATTTATTCTCTGCTGTTTCACTTTATTTGTATGTGTGTGTGTAGAGGTTAATGATGTTCGAAAACTGGGACTCATGGATGATGATTATTGATTATAACTGATCAACAGTGTCAGAGAGCGGCTGCCGTGGGGGCGGGATTTATTCACACTCGTTCGCTGCCATTGGACGAGTCAGCCTGATTTTGCTGATTGGTTGATTTGTTTGTCTGATCAGAAGAAGTATTGATGAGGGATGAGGAGTGTTGTGTATCTGTACAGCAGCTTTCATACAGGTGAGTGCAGTTTCACAGATAAAACAGAACAAGTTTAGATTAAAAAGAGAAAACGAATTAAATGAAACAACATTAAAAAACATTTTAAAAATCTATGTTAACAATAAATAAATAGATAAATAAAAGACAATTTAACAGCAAAGTTTCAACAAATATGAAATAAGCAAATAAATGAAGTAAGTAATGTGTTTAAACCATATTTAATCAAAAGCCAGAGGTATGTGACAAACAGGAAGTTAAATATACAGTGGAAATGTGCTGCTCCTCTGTTGTATTTTGTTGTTTATGTTTCTTGGTTTGTGCTGTTTGGAAAGAAACCTGACAGTTTAGAGAATATGAAATATAACGGTCTTTAATCAGCAGATGAATGTGAAACCTGCACCAACACACACACAGAGAGAGATGAGAAAACACACTGAGTCTGTCAGTAAATATAATAACAGGAGTCATTACTGCTCATCACAGACTTATTCTCTCTCGTCCTCTGTTTTGGGATTTAAATGCAAACATGTTGTAATATCACTGCTGAGTGCTGCCACCTGCTGGACCAAACCAAGAACAGACGCATCACAGTTTTCATTATTATTCCTTCTGGGGGTTTATTCTGTTATTAAAAGTTTCAGCTCCGTCTCTGAGTCTGAGCAGCAGCCTGATTTAACCTGCTGTTTGTGTTCTCTCCACAGAACTGTTCTGACATTAACTGATACAAACAGGTCAGACTGAAGCTCAGCGACCATCTCGAAAAGCAAACATCTGCTGGTCACAAGGTGGAACAGTCTGATCATTTTCAGTGCGGCCACCAGTCGATGTCAATTAAAGCCCCGCTCTGCCAGGACATTTACATAAGGCTCTGGAGAGCAGCACAGAGCGCGGTTTGTTTCCCATTTTGGCAGCAGCCGTTTCCTAGATACACACAGGCCTGTTTTCAGCACCTTCAGGAGCTTTGTGTTTGACAAGCAGAAAAAAACAACCCCCTCTAACCCCCTCAGTTTATATTTAGTACAGTCCTCTCATTACAACCGGTCTGAATCATGGGGTCGTTGGCTTGACGTATTGCCAGTTATGGTTTGAGTGAATGGAGGAATGAGTGGGAGAGGTGATCTTGGCCCTGAACACATCGGCCTCCTCTGTGTTTTGGACGAGCTGCTGTTACTAAAATGGCTGTTGTTTGTAGTCGGGTGAACGGCCTCGGGCCCCATAAAGCCTGCCTTCATACAGACACGGACGATGCCGTCATTCAGTTAGTTTTACTTCTCGGTCAAAGTGAGTGTGTGTGTGGTTGGTGTATCACCTCTAGATGGCAGTGATACAGGAAGAATCATCCTGTCTGTGAACACGCTGCCTCCTGGATCAACAGATTTGGGTCTGACGGGTCGGGGCACATGTTGTTGATCATACAACACTGATAACAGTGATTAAAGGTTTGATCCAAAGAGAGGTCACACAGAGACACAGCAACAAACTGTCACATTATAGAGTTATTATAATAAAAATCACTGTCCTGCACAGTACAGAGCTGCAGGACTGATCCTAAAACCAGGAAGTCAGTTAGCATGTTAGCATGTTAGCTCTTCCTGTTCCTCATCCCAAAGTCAGTGTGTTTCTGGATTTAAATGTCTGGAATAAGGTCTGTGGTTTTTAACTGGCTCAAGACATTTTCAGGTTTTATTCTCCAACTTGTCAGAACAGTGGTGTTCTCTGTGAAGATTGTCTGATCAACTAAACCTGGAAGATCAGAAACTTTAGTTGGTCACAGTTTATTTTCTGGAATAATCCAAAACACAATGAAAAAATCCCATTGGCTTTTGTGGAAGACAGGAAGAATACAACATGCTGTTTTCCAACCGCATTTAAGTTCCCCATTATATTAATCAAAATCAATATTCCCCACACCTTACAAAATCTAATTACAACTTTGGAAAATTTATAAACTTAGGTATATAACATCCAGATTGAATGAAGGTTTGAATATTAGATGATCTTCAGACGGTCTATTGATGTCTCACAGTATATGCTGAAAGAAGGTAATCAGTAACTTACTGTTTGAACCCAGACAAATGCTGATGCTGCTCGTGTCTGCTGATGCAGCCAAAAACTCTGGCCCGGCCACACAATGTTTTGAATTCAAAGTCTGCCTGAATCTAAAGCGATAAGACGGAGATGTTCTGAGCGAAGCAGGACAGTCCACAACCTTGAACTAAAATGACGAGGGCCATCATAGCCTCAGAAAATAACCATCTTATCCCAGTAGAATAAGATCCAAATTAATTATAAGAGGAATAAACTAAATATTCAAATAGAGAGATTATAGAATCAATAAATAATGAAGTTAACTGAAGGTAAATAGACTTATGTCCACTTTATCTGGATGTTACATGGTGACAGGATGTCAATAGCCAGTGCTTCATTAAATTGACTCCTAATAATTGCGGAATATGGAAATAAATAAAGATGACATACTACTACACTCACACAAATAAACATAGAATTGGGGTTTATTTACTGAAAAAGCTGCATTGCTGTGAAATCAGATCTGCTGCCTAGCACACTTGACAGTAGCATGTTAGCTAGCTCCTGCTATAAACAACCACCAGAATGACTGTGTTTCTTACCACAGAGTGTTTTCTGAGAAATATCAACAGCTAATAAGTTGTTAACACTGTGTCTTCACAATAATATTAATATAAAGGAAGACTTATATCTAATAAGAGGTTAATATAGAATTGCATTTATTTAAAGAACTCAGTCAATCAAGACAGAGCTTTTGTCAAAGAGAAAACCAGGAAACATCACTATATCACCAGACTTACCGATAAAAAACCAATTTAACCAACACAGGAGCTGCTGAACACACTCTGTCCGTTAAAGACAGGCATGACTTAATATCTTTTGTCAATGAGTCTATCTGTTACCAATGAAATAAAATAGCAACAGAATGCTGAGAAAAACTGTCTAACCATAGCAAAATACTATTTTGCCCTGATTGTCTATTCATCAGCACACCATCAAGATGTCTGATTAACAAACATCACACACTAAAATACTTTAGGATTATACTGTCTCAAAGATGAAACCAACCAATATTATTTTGATAATATGATTATAATTAGATCAAATTAAACGTCAAACCATTAAATAATATATAATTTATTATGTCTATCAACCCAAAACAGAAAACTGATTAAAACCACTGAAACCATAAAGATAATAAATTATATAAAGAAATTAATAATATTAAAATAAAGTTGTTATAAATAGCTGTAGTCTAACATAATAGTTTTGTTCTAATTTAAAAGCATTATTCAAATGATATGGAACTGTGAGGTATATAACCGTCCCATGAGTGATCAGAGATAAACTTCATCCACTTCTATCTTCTCCTCCGATGGTGCCATTATTGTCAAAGATATCAGTCTCATGACCATCTTTATACAGCTGGACGAAACCTCCCCATATTATATCTATCCATCATACGACCGAACCTCCTTATATGATCATTTAGGTTTATTATTTTTATAATAATTTAAGAGATCAGTCTGAATTCCACAATTTTTCCAATACCCAGCAGGAGGGCCTCATCAAAGAACTTTATCAGCACACACACACACACACACACACAATACATTTGGTTCTGTGATATCCCAGAGCTAACGCAAAATAATAACATATCGTTGTTATCTCAAACAGACCTGTTGCCTGTCCTGCTAGCCGAGGCCATCACCGCCTTCAAGCCGTCGGATTAAAGGCGATCTATTTATGCAGAGGACACATGAACCATGGCCATCGAATATCGTTCGTTAACAGTTTTGGGAAATAACCACCTGCCGAGGTCTATTAAAACAATAATATCAATATTGAAGAAAACAAAAGATCAAGAGCTGAAGGAAATATTATTTTGATTAAAAGGAGAAAAGAAGCTAGCTGATCAGAATCTGTATAACCAACCTATTAATAATATTTAGTTTTGTACAGGTTAAAATAAACAAAACACAACATACAACTTTCAACTTCAGAGCCGCATAATAATAATGATTTTGTTTGGGAGTCCTGTTTCTATTCTAGCTAACCTAAGCTGCTAGTTCATTATTTAGATAAAGTTAAGAAACAGAGATACCAAATAAATATAAGATAAAGTTACAAACCTATTAGCTCAGACATCCAACCAAAAACAAAACTGTCCAGGATGTGTTTCAGTCCAGCCCCAGTTAGCATCAGCCTGGGTTCCTCTGCCAAAGATAATGATTTTTCATTGTGTTTTAAATATTCTGAAAATAAACCAGAAGTAAAAAGCTAAATGTTAGAAGGAACCAACCACACCACCTATCATGATGATCATTTCACCATCAAGCTCCAACCGTCATTTCACTAGGCCTGAGCTCTTCCAGAAAGTTAGTGAGAAATATAGAAACTATAAAGGTGATCAGAGCAGATTAGTTAACCCGTAGTCCCATTTAGACTGTTAAATCATTCTTTTATTATTATCAAAACATCAGATGGGATTTAATCCATTTGTCGATATCAAACCTGAGCTGTGTTAAAACCAAGGATCTTATTTAGATATTTAAACTAAGAAACAATTAATCGATTAGAACAGAAGAGCTAACATAACATGCTAACCGACTTGGGTTTTAGGACTCATTCTTATGTTTCATGTTAAGTGTTTCATTGACTGACGTCCAGAACCAAACATTTGAAAACACGCATATGAACATCAGCAATTTTCGACGGTTTTATCTCTCTAAAGATAAGCTTCATCTATTTTGTTATTTCATGCTGGGATTCAGCTTCGTTTTCCTCCCTCGCTCCTCCGTCTCTCCTCTTCTGCCTATTAAGGACACCGCTAATGGTTTTTTTTTTTTTTTAGCTTTGTCTTCTTTTGGCTTCCTCCTGAGTAAAACTATTAACTCTCAGTCATCCAAACCCAGCAGGACGTACTGTGAGCATATACCGCTGCAAACTGTGAGCTTTATGATAAACACGAGTCAGTCAGACTCTCCACACAGTTTACACAAGTCTAATGTTCTGAGTTTACTGTGACAGCGCTGAGTGCAACAATCTGCAAAAGAGATATGATCTAGTTTGGATTGTTTTCAAGGGTGGGCTGATCCATTTTTAATTAAAGCTCCACACACACACACACACACAGCAAAACACACACTTTGAATGTTATCGTCATCTGTCTGATTATGGATACTCGCAGGCATATCGTGTTCACACATACAGGACATGGCGAGACACCACATAAATAAACACATATACACTAATGCAAACACAATCGTGACATGGGAGTTGCAAAAACACACAAACACACACACACACACACACACTGTCTCAGATACACTCCTCATGCCAGACACAGCTGTGAGCACTCTCGATTCGGCTCTCTTCAAAGACTCTTAGTGAGCCATGACCATGTCCCACCCCCGCCCTCCCCAAACACACACACACACACACACACTTGCACAGACACACACTAACCTGATGCTGTTATCATAATAGCTGCATGAGCCATCATTTAGCCATTTGACGCTCACCCTTCCCTCCTGTCATCGCTGCACAGCTGGACGCTGACTGAATGTGCTGGAATACAATTCACACACAAACACAGCAACATGAACGATGCTGAAACATTTATTAAACTCACACAATAAAGTCACTTCTCCGTCCTCTCAGGAACAGGAGCTCCCTGCTCTGTTATCCAGCGTGTCGTATGCCTGTTGACCTCAAACCACCTTTAACTGGAGTCGGCTATTTATGGTCCCAGGCTGCCTCAGAACCATCAGGGGGGATCACATCATGCTGCGTGAAAAGCATGTCTGTAATTAATACGTGATGATCTGTGAATGATGTGGAAGTTTCACGCTGTGTTTCTGCCAGATGTTTGGTCTCAGAGGCTAAAAGGATCCACAGCCGTCAGGTAACTGATCACTCTGCAGATCTTCTCCTCCTCAGCCTGAACGAGTCACTTCTCAGACGAGGTTACTGCTGTTTTCCTGGTTCATTCCTGAGCCTTGTGTCAGCAAACAGGTGAGATAATGCTGCATGAGCAATATGTTGTCAACAAACAGGTTTTGTGATGCCAGGAAAAGGCCAATATAATCTGTTCTCATTCACAATAATCCATTACACATGGGCTTGGCTGTGCCTCTGAGCACCGCTGGCAAAACCCAGTCATGCACACTGATTTGGTTTCCAGTCTTTTAATATGAAATTTTCCAACTTCCTCCTGCCAGAACCTAAATAGGAAATCTTTAGATCAAAGAGCGCAAGTCCACCTTTAGCAAAGAGCGTGTGGGTCTGCGCAGGGCTCTCACACACGCAATGGAAAAGGCCAGTTAAAGTCTAAATTCTGCAGCACAACATGTTAGGGCATGTGTGTCAGGTCAGAGCCCAGTTACACAGATTAGTGAGACACTTATCTGCTGTTTCATTGTGATATTTACACTGAAGCTTTTCCCACTGTGACATGTCAAATATCTGCTGTGAAAAACGCCTGTGTCACTGTGTGTCAGTGAGTGTCACACTGAGTTATGGTCAAACGTCTGAGGTCGAGATTCATCAACGTCACCTCAAATTACCTCAAGTTAGTAATTTACTGAGTAAATTACAGAGTAATTTGACAGAGTTTGTAGAACTGCTGAGCCCACTGTAGATCAACACCTCTGGATTCAGCACTTTGCAGTTTTCTGCCCTTTTCATTTCACAGTTTTGGAGTTGAGGTTCTACAAACAAAAGCTAAAAAGTGAAATTAAAATATTGTCCATTTGCACAGAACCCACACCTCAGTTTTATGCTAAATAAATAAATAACATTGTGCATCTAGCAAACAAAAAATTGATGCATGTGACCACATTTCTCTGTTTTTGCTGAACAAGTGATAAGTTTGCTAACATACATAAACATATGTCATCGTGTTCTTACAATTACTGAACATGAAAACTTGGTGTTAATGTTGTCATGTGTTTGGTTCGTCTCTCTGCCACCTAGTGCTCAAACGTCTGTCACTGCAGCTTTAAAGTAAAATCTGTAACTTTGTCTTGTGGCGTGACAGTTAAATGATATTTGTGTTTGTGTGAAAGTCTTTAATTTTTTAATTTTCCTTTAGAAACCACCAGTTCTATGGTGAGTTAACATCAACTGATGACACTGTCAGCAGCCCGGCAGGAGGGACTGTAACCTGTCCAGGTGATCTCAGTGGGATGGATGAAGAATCTGCGTCTGCAGTGAGGATGACCGTGTGCATTTTGTTTTTAATGATACTCCTGGTCACATACAGTTTGCAAACACTGACGATATATCAGCTAAAAAACACTGCAGATGAAAAAAGCTTAATTTTCCTAATTTTAATCAGTGAATTATACAGTAGAAAATAGCAAGTTAGTAAAACTAGAAGAATCCTTGACAATAAACGTAAGCAAAAGTGACTCTGCCACTAAACTTGTCTTACAACCTAATTACACCTGCTTCATGCTGTATGACTACACTGACATGTCTAAACTCATTCAGGTGCCTCAGTCGTAGCGAAGCAAACATCATGTCCACTTTGAAGTGGAAAGAGGAATCTCAGTCGACCTACAGTGTACAACCAGAGGGAAGCTGCATCTTGAAGCTGGTAAATTAAACCAACACTTGTTACAGCCTTGCGAAGCACATCAGAGGGACTCTGACTCACTTACCAAGCAGATTTAACTGTAATAAGTATTATTGTGATATTAAATTATATCACGATTCAAAATGATAGAATTTTCCTGGATAGAAGTATGATAATAAATGGTTGATAAATGCTGCATATAATTCATCTCCGTGCTTTGATAACATGCACAGAAATTAATTACAAACTGCCAATTATGTCACAGAAATAGAGGTGCACATTGTGTAAAGTTAAAGGTGGACGCCTTTTTTAAGCGGTGGGATATTTACTGATGTCTTTTATGTTGGAGATGAAAACTTTAGAATGTTTTGAGCTTAAAATCACTTTATTTCTTATTTCCAGAAACACATTCAAAAACTTAGGGATGTGACGGGAAATGCAACTTAACCTGGGTTTAGGATTAGGAGGGTCATTCCTGCAGCTCTGTCTATAGATATCCAGTCTAGCTACAGGCCACGTATACTTTTGAAGTATTTTTTACAAATACTAAGTTCATTTTGCCCAGTCCAACCAAAGTTGTAGATGTCTTGAAATACAGTTTCTGCTTGGTATCACCATTCAAACAAGTGAGAGTACAGTTTTAACTGGGAGAAATATCTGATATGTGATGCACAGACAGGACTGTGCTTCTGTTAAACGTTAAAACATCTTCCCAAACACTTCACCCCGGGGTGACCCAGCTGTGTCCGATAATGGACGCCGCGGCGTTAAGGAGGCAGGGCCGTTTGTGTTTACGGTGCGCTGGCCCTTTAAGAGAACCCCGCGTTGCCATTGGCGCGCTGACGTCAGAGCAGCGAAGGGCTCCAGCCAATCGCGTGCGAGCAGTGAAGGCAATGGTCCTGGCTGAGAGTCCTGCTTCAGGAGGGAGACTTTTACACTGCACAAAAGCTAGAGAAACACTCGCAGCTGAAATGACCCACAGCCCTCGGGCCGCTCTCCGTGGATTAAAACGGAAACTTTCACGATGGCTCTGAAGGTGAAAAAGTAGCACGAGCAGCAGGAGCACGCTAACCGCCGCCGCCGCCGCCGCCGCCAACGGACCTTCTACTGCAAAGCAACTCCTGGTAGATGCACGGCCACTGCTGAAAAAATATGCTCCAGCCGAGCCGCCTCAACCCCGGCTCCAGTCGCAAATTCTCCGCGTTTTAACGAGCTCCCTGAGACGTTTCACCCGCCTCTGTTTGTGTGTTTTCGTTATTTGTGTCACCGCCTCTTTACCTGTAAAGTCCGCTGTACAAGTCCCAGACCCACCTGCGAGAGAGAGAACATTATGGCAGGGAAGCTGACAGCAGCGCAAGGCACAGGAATACTGCTGGTGACAGCCAACGTCGGATCCCTGTTCGAGGATGTGAGTATCCCCATTGATAAACCCCGTCTGCTCGCGCTCATATGTGTGTTTTCATACACCCAGCTCCATCTTCATCAGCTGGTCACGACTCGTGTGTGACAGAGAAGCCGCGAACACCTGAACACATGGGCCTCTCATGCCCGTACAGACACATGCTACCTGTGTTTGCTCTGTTTGAGGATGTGTGTGTTCAGTGTATTAAAGGTTATTCTCTGTAGTTCGAGGTGAGAGAGACGCGGTGGGTTACCTGCGCAGGTTGCACCCACCTGTGAGGCTCAGGTGAATTAAAAAAACCCAAACTTATAGAAGTTATACAGGATGTGTTTTGTTGGAGGCAGGAACCACTGGTGGTCACTGACCAGGAGGAGTGTTTCCTGCTGATTACACCTGATGTTTTACACCTTTTACCTTCATGTTCTCACTCAGGTGAGCGTGCCCTGCTGGAACAGGAGGCAGGCTGTTTCCTAAAGCAGACACCAGTTCATCATATGAGAGAGAGCAGCGTTTAAAACCACTCTCTGTTTGCTCTGCAGAGGGAAGTAAAAGCATCACCCTCAGTGTAGAAACAGGTGTGTCCGTCCTCCTGAGGACTGTGAATCATATCTGTGCCTCTTATCACATATTTGGACTCTTGCCTCTCTCTGCAGCTTGGTACCTAATGGCACTGAGTCTACAGAGGAAGGTGTAACCGTCCTGTTCAGACGCTTCAGACAGTTTGTGTCAGTGTCAGTGTTGTGTCAATAGAGAGAGTCCCCCCTCCATCTTCCTCCCTCCTCCTCCTCCTCACCCGTGTGAAGTGCTGATCCAAAACATGAGGGAAGAGCCGTCTCCCTCGCTGAAGTAAACCTATAAATAGTACGTCTCTTACAAGCACCACACTTTGGGTGTTTTGTGGATTTTTTTCCTCCACCACACTGAGCCAAAACGCACGAGTGTGTGTTTCCTTGTATGAGTGTGTGTGTGTGTGTGTCATATATGAAGCTATCTGTACTCTGCAGTGTGTTTGCACCTCTTATGATCCATACATGGAGCTGAATGAAGTCTTTGTGGGACTGTTTTTAATGCAGATTCCACTCTAGCCTGACCCTGAGCCTGCAGCATACACTCTGATGTGTAACAGGCCTTTTAATAAAGTTGCTCTCTAGGTGGAAAATACACTTCTGAAACTTTTCAAACTCTAATTTCTTCTGTGTTTACGTCCATTACAAACACTTTTGGAGGCGTATTCATTAGTTTGCAAATGAAAAGTTGAATTCATAAGCAATGAAACACACTCTCGCTCAGTTCAGGACACTCAGGGTTTTTGCTGTTACGGCCTCATTCGATCTGGTATGGCGGGTAGCTTGTGGTGGCTAATGTTAGCTAAAAAGAAACTTTAGATAAATAACTTAACTGACTTTATGACAGCCTTACTCCTACAGAGATAAAGCCTTTTTATTAAAGAGTAAAATCCTTTTAGTTTAACCAGAAACATCTCTATATCTCACTACCAGACTGTTTGTGTTACTGTGTGACTTTCAGAGGTGGAAGAAGTAATCAGATACTTTATCTGAGTAAAAGTACCACACAGTAACTCAAACACACTAACAGATGGAGGCAGTGGTATTCCAGCAGCTCCCAGTAAAATCCCTGTTTCTGTCAATGGAGTCTGGTAGTGATATATAGAGATGTTTCTGGTTAAACTAAAAGGATCTTCCTCTTTAATAAACAGCTCTGTTGTTGTCAGACATAATAATCCTGTGCACTGTGATTAAAACCAACTCCTCAATGTTAAAGCTGATGTTAATATTCTGCCTCGTTGTTTCATTTCGGCCGCTTCAATTTTCTCTAACTCCACTTCTCAGTTTTTTGTTTGAACAACATTTAAAGAAAAAGACAAACAGTCCTCCTCGAGCTCGAGTCATTTTTCCGTCATCAGTAAGTCTAATTATGACGGCAAACACTGGTTTCTCCTGTGTTTAAAACAACCATCAAGACTTGACCTTTATTTGCTTTTGTTGAGTCTGACATGCTAACGTTGTGTTTCTAAGGTGAAGCCCCCACCCTGACCCCTCCCCATCCAGCTGACTCCTTTACTCAGTCCAAACAAAGCAGGGTTCAGTTTTTAAGGCTTCATTTTTACTTCTGTCTTCCTGTGCAGCCAATAGTGTTTTAAACTGCTGCTGGATGAAGATGCAGCTATAATATACATTATGCATCATCTCTACTCCCCAGGCTTGGTTTTATAATCTGTTCCCATCCTGAAGACGCAGTGGGAAGACGCTGCAGGACTCCCATGGGTCCTCACTGGTTTCCTGATCCAAAGTCACAGTTCAGCGCAGAGAAAGCCGATTAATGATCATGAGCCGTAAACTGACACTGAAGACCAGGCAGACGTTGATGGTGGAGTCATTAGATGAGTGAACAGGGCAGAAACTGATGCCAGTATGAGAGCATGTTCACATCAGACATGTTTTCCTTTTTGGCGTTGGTTTGTTTAAACAGGTGGACACCGTATCGGCTGGACGTGGGTGTCACCAAATAACCACCCCGTGATGCCTGAGGTGCAGGTTTTGTTTTGAGACGGGACGGAGGTGCACCTCAGTCGCCTGAACCAACAGACCTGTTCCAGGAAACGACCAAAATGGAAAGTTAAATTCTCTGAGAGCTGAGCGCAGGCTGCTCACCTGTAACTCACACTCATCACAGACAAGCCTATGCAAATACGTTCGTCACACTTCACTTAAGTTACAGAGAATGGAATCCAGTTGATTTAACATCTCCCACCACCCAGAACCTCCACTTGGTCTGTCAGTTATGTTTACAGCCTGTGGGTTTCTCGCATTTGAACTTGAATGAACCCTCAGAAAAACTAAGAAAGCAAACTTTTCCATCGCGGTTCATCGCGGAGAAAACAAACTCTAGGTGTGATGTGAGTGTCTCTGTCCATTATGTGATCTGTGGTGGTAACTGGATCAGGCTCACTGACAGTAATGGAGAGATCATATCGTGACTCCTGGAGGTTTTCCAGTTGTATTAAGCCAAATGATTAAAATCAAACAGATGCCAGCTCTCCGGCTCGGATGTGAATCGATGTGTCGCTCTGCTTTCGAAGGCCGTGTGTTTCGACTCCTCTGTGTTTATATCGTCCTAATGTCGGTTCCTACATTCTCCTCAAGTGCTCTCACTGCGGTAAACACCGGTCACTGGCTGTGGGTTTCCTTTGATTACAACCACTCTGTTTTTGATTACACATACACCTCGTGTTTGCCAAGCCGAGATGACCATATTGTGATGCAGTGGATTGTGATGAATACCCCCCTGTCTCTTGTGGGTTTGGTCGTCCAACTTATTTGTCATCATTTCTCCCTCTTGTTTCTCCCCCGTCCTGTCTGCTGACAGCTCATTAGCTCAGGCTATCACACTGAGCTGCCATATTTACGCCGCTAAAGATAGAACAGAGCAGGAAAAAATAACCTGAGTGTTTCCTCAAACCTGGAAGCTGTGCTCTGTCTGTGTGGCTCATCAGTGGTAAAAATCTGTTTGGTTTAAGTGTGTAAACATGTGAAGATGTTACTGTAGGCAGCACAGACCCTGCACACTATATTTAGCCTGTAGTCACATGGCTGATGTAGTGAATTCCCTAACTGAATAATGTAATTGAGCATTCAGGGTGTGTATTTATAGTGTTGGCAATAGTGGTGCAAATGTGTGATCCCAGAAATGATGCTGTGTTGATGAGAGGCTGAAAAAGAGGAGGCTAACAATGTGAGCACAGCTTTTCTTCTCGATCCGGTGTCCTCACTTCGTAGTCTCCTCATGTTTTAGCTCAGGTTTTTTTTTTTTTTGAGGAGAAGCTCAGCGGCAGAGACTGTGACTAAATACTTCATCTGACAGCTTGAGTTTTGTGTTTCTTCCTCTGCCAAAGTCTGTTCCAGTGTGTTGCTGCAGGAGTGGAAAAGTTTATGAAAGAAAGATCAGATGATGCTATTTTGGTGTTCTCCCCGCTCTGCCCTCCTCCATCCTGTCATAACACGGAATTAGAATTTCAAAAAGGGAAAAGATGTTGGAAAGAGCTGGAAGTTGCCACCAGCAGGCAACGAAAAGTCCAAGTTACAGTGTACTCAGAGACAGTTATTCATATTCAGACGTGTATTTTCATTTGGTTTTCACAGAGAGCTGGGCGATAAAATGATTTTGAAATGGGATTGCAGTAAAATTGATGTTGATTAAGACGATAAACTTTTATTCTAACTTATCACACAGCAGCATTACACACCCAAAGAAAGATGTGGACGAGTCAGAAACAGTGGAACCAACGAGAGGCACAAAACATTCGAAGTTCAGATTAAGACGGTTTGAAAAACATGTTGCTGGTCGGTACCAACAAAGATGGAAACACTAACAGCTAACAGGGCTAACAGCTAACAGGGCTAACAGCTAACAGGGCTGATGTCGTCCTGAAGTGTAGATATAACAAACCCAGCTTCCTCCTTCTCAGTTAAAGACACGATGAGGCTCAGCAGAGAAAGATTCAGGTTCAGGAAACGGATTAAAGTTCTGGACTGTAGCTACAAACTCCCAGACAGGAAATACTTTTCACAAACTGCTGACTGTCTAATCTGCTCCTCTACATAGAAGGTCCTATCAGAGAAATCTGTGACCGCAGTCACAGGTTTTTGTTTTATTTATTGTTTGTTTTGACAAGTTGGTTTTAATGTTTAGTTCAGGCAGATAAAACATGTTTGTGTCTGTTTTGTTAATAAATTATATTCTCAGAGTTTAACTAATGAGCCACTGGTTTCTTTAGGCTTCAGTCATTATCATGAAACTCTTCTCACAGATTATATATTTTATAAATATTGATATCGATCAAAAAATCCTGATCATATTTTTTGTCATATTGCCCAGCCCTGTTACCATCACAAATTCTTTATTATTCTAACAAAAATATCCTGTAGAGAGGAAGCTGGTAGGAACATTGTAGCTTGTAGAAACTGAGTGGTTCTGCAGAAATCACACTTATGTGTTAGATTGACAAGCTGCAGCTGATTATTTCATTTTAAATCAACACCTCCGTGGTAATAATGATATAAGGAAGGTTTCATGAATGTGGTGTGAATGTTGTCAGTCAAACATCACCACACAAATGAACTGTTTGCTATATATTTTACTGTGGCTGTGGTATAAAGTCTTTAAGGAGAGTCTAGCAGCTGGAGGCCACCCTGCACCAGCCTGTCACTCAGGGTGGAAGTTGAAGGCTCTCTTGGATAATTTTTTCCCTGTTTTGAGAGGAAAGCCCTGTTAAGCCGGTGGCAGCCATGATGGAATGTATACCGGACTGACTGACTCGTCGCAGCTCGTCGCTGTCTCAGTCAACAAGTATCCTCCACAAAATATCACCAAAGTTAGCAGTTAACGTAAAGGAGTAACAGGTTGCATCCACACTAATATATTTAGGTTTTATAACACATCACTGTTGCTATGTTTAAGCCTAGTGTCCACACCCAAGGTTTTTTTTGAGTTTTTGAGCCCCTAAAGCTGAGACTGTGCGACAACATGATGATAGGATTCCTACACAGACAAAGCTTTTTATTAAAGAGTAAGATCCTTTCAGTTTAACCAGAAACATCACTGTCACTACCAGACTCCCCTGACAAAAACAGGAATTTTACTGAGCAGACATCTGTAATGTAAATGCAATAATCTACAAAACATAATAACTTCTGCTTTTATTTGAAATTTAAAAAACCAAGCAGACTACTAACCTAGCCAGCTAACTAACTAGGCAAGATAAATAGCCTAGTTTGTTACCTAGCATTAAATTGAAAAGACAGTAGTGTTAGCCGTGTTAGCTAGCTCCTGTTGACTCCATGTTAGTTAGCCTGTTAGCAAGGAAGCACTTGCAGCCTTGTTAAGCTAGATAAATAAGAGGTTAGTTACTGTACTGTGTTTATTTACAGCAGCAGCCTTTAGTCAATTGAGCTAAAGAGTAGGATCCTCTTTGTTTAACCAGAAACATCTCTATATATCACTACCAGACTCCACTGACAAAAACAAGAAATTTTACCCAGCAGAAGACAGGAGCTGCTGGAATACCACTGCCTCCATCTGTTAGTGTGTTTGTGTTACTGTGTGATTTTCAGAGGTGGAAGAAGCAATCAGATACTTTATATGAGTAATAGAACTACACAGTAACACAAGCTAACTAATAGATGGAGGCAGTGGTATTCCAGCAGCTCCCAGTAAAATTCCTGTTTTCGTCAATGGAGTCTGGTAGTGATATATAGAGATGTTTCTGGTTAAACTAAAAGGATCTGACTCTCATCAGGCAGATACACCATCGCAGTATCCTCATACCTCCTGTTTGTATGCATCATCTCAGCACACAGAGCTGATCAGGCTGTATTTCGGGAGCTGTATCTCCCAGCTGCTGAGTCAGGTCACCGTGCCCCAGAACAGCAGAGTCTGTTGAGGCCTAAACCAGCAGAGATGTGGAGATGATCATGTAGCTGAATGATCTGTGGCCCCCGGCTGACCTGATCTGTTGAACTTACCAGGCAAAATAAGCAGTCACTCACTGAACCAGACAGGAGGGTTCATAGTTGATGATGCATGATGCATTCACAGACACATGTGTGAACCCACAGAGATGGGAACTTTACAGTGGGTCGACCAGCCAACTTTTTCCAGAGTTCACTGACCCCACTCAGGAGGATTTGATATTGTGTGTGTGAGCAGAGCGGGACAAAAGCTGGACCCAGATAAGGAGGCGGGATAAGGGTGGGAGTGTCGACGTGGAGCGAGGGAAGCTTGGGTTCACTCCAGGAGCCATAATTATCTGGGAGCCGGAGAGTGACACCCCCCCCCCCCCCCCTCCCACTGATTAGGCCAAGGACTCATTCATGATTCCCTGAAGAGACGGCAGTGAGGGCTCAGTCCCTGATCTGATGTTCTGTGTGGTGCAGTTTTATCTCGTCACCTTGGGTCTTTCCTTTCAGTTCGAGAGCTAATCGTCACCTCTGGCGACCGCTGCAGCGCCCGTAGTAATTAACAAGGTTCATTAAAGTTGCGCTGACGACAGGAGACGTTTAAAACCTTTAAACTGATTATTAAGTCTGATTTGATTCGCTCTGCTTCTGCTGCCACTTTTTATCGACATGTGGTGTGAGTCTGATTTTAACAACCACAGAAAATGTCAAAAGTTTCCGAGCCAACATGTTAAATATAGAGTATAAATTGGCTTTAATTGGGTTATTCTAACTCATTTATGACATTTACACAAAACACAAAACCAGGTTAACTAAGTAACCCACTTAACGACAGAATACTCGTCTGTATCTAGGGCCGATCAGGTGGTAAAATGAGCTACAGTTTGAAAATCTCCAATCTCACAGTTTTATTTATTCTTAACAAAAAAAACCCAAAAATCTGCTTCTTCAGTTTGAGAATTTGATGTTTTTCTTTGTCATATGTGACAGGAAGCCAAACATCTTTTGGTTTTGGAAAGTCAGCCGGACAAAACAACTTTGGGAGCTTTTCTAGACAAAACAATGAATCGATGAATCCATGAAATAATCTGCAGATCCAGCCAGAAAACACCCTGAGGATTTCCCAAACTACACCTCCACATCCTGACACGCCCATCTGTTCAGTCGTTCTGTGTTTGAGGAAGTGAGGTGAAATGGTGAAAGTTTCACTGTCTTATCAGGTCATTCATTCTCGTCTCGTTTGGTGAAATGAGAGGGAATGAAAGAGACAGTTAAACTCAAAGTTAGGGCTGAGCAATATGACACAAATCTCATATCCTGATAATACCGTGGTTGTATGAAGCCAGTGAATGAATGAATTGAAAAACTTCTTCACACAAACCAAAACTCATCTGCTTATCTTACCTGGTGGTAAGAAAGAAATCTCGATTTTTTGGCGACAGTTGTGTTTGTTGTCGTTTTGTCGTCCGTTTCTTTCTCATTAACGCAACATCTCGCTCACATCTTGAAGGAATTTCTTCAAATTTCAGTACAAACGTTCACTTGGACTCAAAGATGAAATGATTAGATTTTGGTCTCTGTTCTGTGCGTGATGACAGGCGTGACCTTTTTCCTCTTTTCATGTATTGATGTGGTTGGAAAGTTTACACCTCGTTGCTTACCTCTCAGTTCTAGTTTTGATCAAACTCTCCGGTTGAGGCTGAACATGTGGCTTTTGTTACAGCTCGGATGTTTAAGACCATGTTTTCAGTCCAGTCATGTTTCGTTTTGCAGGAGGCCGTCCGTGTTTTTATGTTTTAACGTTTCGTGTCGTGAAGCTGCTGTTTCTACCTGGAGATGTGTGCTCGGTCTGTGTGCAGTATTTCAGCCTGTGTCACAGCTGTTTATCAAAGGAATTTGGCTCACTTTCATCTTGTAAACCCAAAGTGTGTGTTTTAAAGAGCGTGCTTAGCAACAGCAGGCCGTCCGTCCGCTCACACGTTCACTTCGCTCACACACAATCTGTCGCGATGACGTCCATTTGAAACCTCTCTCTGTGTTTGTTGTAGCCACACTCATACGTGGTTTTCTCTGTCCTGCTGAGTGATTACAGACGAGCTCGTACCTCTTTTATCTCCATAGAAGCTGAACGTGGCTCTGTCCCTGCTCTGCTCCACATTACACCAGGCCTCTTCATATCACAGGGATGCAGAAAATTGTATGTTGTCGGAGAAATGGAATTAGTAGCTTTGCATGATTTTATTATAGTCTCAGCAGTATCTCAGTTTTAAGAAACCTCTTCAGTCGTGTCTGTAAATCGGCGATCCATCATTTTGAGATTTTTATTGGATCAACTCTCTGAGCACGGTTCAACAACACAGCTTATGATTGGTTTATATAGTCAGTGTGGTCGCCGTGAATTTCATTCATCAGGACACAGTAACAGTTGTTTTGATTGTAAATAATGGATCAATAAAGATGCAAAACACAGACTTATCGATTTTATTTTCTTCTGGAAATACTGAGAAATAACAGCAGGTTTCATGATGGATTACAAAGCACCTGCAGGATTATGATCACAAACGATGGCTGGTTGTAAAGGTAAAACAGAGCGCAGCAGGACACACACCTGTTAGAGAAATATTGATGAAAGTATCAGACCGTAGAGGGTTAATGCAGTAACTCCAGAGATTATATCACTGTGTTAAACAGGGGTCGTTTGAGGAATACGACCTGTGACGGTGACATTTGTCCATCAGCCTCTGCAGTAAAATGAAATCAGAGTCTAGCAGTGAGTGATCGGCTGCCTGTTGCTCCAGAACCAGTGATGAGTAAACTGTGAAGTTTTGCTGATGGAAGACACTGTTGTTTGTTGGCAAAGAAACTGGTTAAGATTTTTGTTCATTTTGTCAGTGGAGTTAGCTGAGCAGACTTTAAACTGACTGTATAAAGATGTTTGACCCTGTGTGACGTTTCTAAAGATGGAGGACGTCTGCTTTATGATTCTAGTTTGACATTTTGGAAAATAAGCTCATTCTTTTTCTCTTTTTCTTGAGTTAGATGAGAAAATATAAAATGTACTCAGCAAAACATGATGCTACAGCCAGAAGATGATTAGCTTAGCTTAGCTTAGCATAATTAAAATAAAATGGTAACTTTCCAGAGCTGTAAAATCCTTGGTGTTTGATGTTTATCGTGTGTTCCAGTTGTAGAAGTCTGAATTTCCGAGTTCCTAATTGGAAGTTTCACCTGAACGAGTGGTCCACAATGGGACCCAGACACTTTTGTTATCGCAATATTGCGAAATTGGCGACACCGTTTCATCTCGCTCCTTAAACCAAACCATCCCTTAGCTGTTAGCTTAGCTCTCCTCACAGAGACACAGCTAATGAAATAGATCTCTTGGTTAAGCTGTTTATTAGTGAGTGTTCACTAACTGCAGCCTCTTCTTTACTGTGTTTCTATTCTAGTTAATGAATCCTGATTGAAAAAGACTCTCCAGCTTGGTTCCTCTCCTTCTCCCTCTGCACTCACCAGTTCCCTTTATCTTGTTCCCATACACAGTCCCAGCAGGGCAGGTGTTTATTTAACCCTAAGCCTTTGATGGAGAGTGCTTATTGTCTCTGGTCCACATACAGTCAGTGGGTGAATATTTCCCAGTTAAGGCCATTGTTTTTTTTCCACTGTAGCTCCAGCCTGGTCTGGCCAAGTCATTAAACAGGGCCTGGTACTGTGACTGTGTTTTTCCCTCCAGCCTCTGCTGGTCAGAGTGGATTTACTGTATGTTGGTTTGGTGTTCATCAGTCAGTATCGGAGGTATGACAGCACGATTAATCGTAAAATCGCGATCTCGATTGAGAGCTCTGTGTGATCTCTCGCCAGCTTCAACAAAACAAACGCTGCTATCTTCTCCCTCAGCCAATGACAACGCACCGTTACACCACGTGACTCAGAGCAAAAACAGAAACTAACCCAGAAGAAAACTCTGCTGATGGTGGTGAGACCTACCCTATTGTGCTCATATCGAAAAAGATTAGCTAGACCATTCGGCCATTTTCTCTTTTTCTGTCTCGACTCAACTGCAGCTTTATAATACTGCAGCAGCAGAATTAACTTTCCCAGTCGACCGCCGCAACAACGGCCGGTTGTGGACATATTTTTTAGGATGTTTGTGGGACAGTTTGAGGTCCTGCTGGGCAGGCGACCGCTGCATCTGAGGAGGCAGCGAGGATCCTGTGACCCACAGTCTCTGACAGTCTGAGTGTGATGAGTTTATTCACAGTGATTCTGTATGAAAGTAATCGTGACAGAAAATGGTGATCTCAGTTCTGTCGGCTGTAATCGGAGGTATATCCTCCGTCAGTCAGAGCTGCGCCTGCTTTCTCTCAGAGCCATAATGGAAACTCCCTCGCAGCGAACACCAGGATTTGACTGTTTGACACCCCCTGGTTCCCATTTAAGGAAAGCCAGGGTGTCCGCTGAGCAATACATAACACACACACACACACTCACTACTGGCACTCCATCACTACTGAAATAGCCTGATAGCTCCTGTTATATGTCACATGGCACTCCACAGAGTCTCAGCTTTGCATTCATTATAAAAGCCCAGCGTGTAGCTCTGACTCCTCTGCTGCTCCACCTGCACACATTTGTTTTGTGGCTGTTGTCGGTCAGTTGTGGTGCAGCATCCAGAATGCACGTGTTGTTTTCTTCCCTTTTGATGCAAACAGAGGACCAGCTGCGGGGTGGGGTGGGGGGGGTGGGGTAACAGTGAGTGTTACTCCTCAGCAAGCTGCTGTGGTGTTGGAGCTTTAATTACTGCATCATTAGTCCTCCCACTCGCAGCCTCACTCCTGGAGAAAACAGAGTATTATCAACTCCAAATCCAGAACATCACATGATCAGACAGCGAACTCGTCGTCTTTAGCACCATGAGCAGTGTGATAACAGATAAGAATCTCCGAGTTCCACTTTGGACTGTCGCTGTGAGCAGAGAGGTCGGTGTCAGATCAAACTTTTATTCGAGCCTCTGGTCTCGTAGTAAACGTTGGTGTCGTGTCACAGAGTTTTTGCATGTGTGTGGTGAGAGGTTGTATTCATAGAACATGAAACTGACTTTAGGCTGCACTGCAAAAGAATTGAATCTCTTTTTCTGATTGGTAGAAGTAAAGTCAGCTGTGAGGCCTTTCTCTTTTCACCTTCAGTTCTGGGTGGTATTGTTTTTATTGATTTATTTATTGGTTTATTTGACAGTGAAAACTCTCTGAGCTAAGAATGAAACTTTACAGGTGAAGCTGCTGTGGTGATCAGCTGCAGCTCTGTTGTCTCTTCATGACGCTCAGGTTCATTAACAACATTTAAATAGGACTTTACATAACAACAGTGTTTGTCAAATTCTGTCTTCACCTAAAATGCTGCAGTGATGATTCCTGATTTGCTTGGTGTCCAGGTAGAGACCAGAGACCAGGGCCTTAATCTTTTTAACACTAAGTCTAAAATGATCTCTCAACACTTCACCTCTGTTCCTTCTTCACCAGCTTTAATTTGAACCCTCTGATTCTGTTGCAGGTAACTTTTGAATAGAAAAACTTTTTTTAAACTCTGTTTTCTCAGTATTTAAATTCAGAGTCATCAAGACAGTTTTAGGTTTGTTTATCTGCAGCAGCATCACAGGGTTTTTTTATTGATCGTGTCGTCAGTGCACAACTGAAGATCTGTATCTGAAAACACAGGTTTTCTTAGCTCAGTTTTAGCGTCCCTGTAAGTCACAACGTTGTGACAGCATGCACAAAACCAAGACCGTGAAACTGACGCAGCTAAATGGAATTCAGCCGGCTTTAATTTCAGAATTGACACCTGTGATTTTCCTTCTGTAACGTGTGAAAATGTGTGACTCTGTAAATAAGGACAGAGACTGAGCGAGTGAAGCCTGAGGTTGAATGAAGAGAGGGAGATGAACTGTTCGCTGCAGCTGAGCGGGGCTCGACCACTCCCCACTGATTTCCCCTTTGCTTCTGAAATTGTCACTGCTGCCAGTTTTCCAGCTTGTGTGTGAATGTGTGTGTCGTGTTGTGTGTGTGGTCCTTATCGCCTCTGGCCTTTGCAGAGGGTTATCACTTGGTCTTCCACTGCTGACAGTAAAGTTTCCACAGCTCGAACAATGCAGACCCTTCCTTGTTTCTCTGCCTCTCCTCCGGCAGCTAAATATAGACCTCAGCCACGAGTACATCTTTGTCTAAGACATCCTATTATTTCTTTACCGTGTTGCCGGGAAAAGCTCTCGTACCGAGCCTCACCCAGGACGTCCTCTTCCAGTGACCAAGTTGGCGAAGAGGACAATAAATCAAGTATAAGTCTGGCTGTATAGGCTTCACGTGTTTGACCTGCTTCTCCCACACAAGACGGAGAGAGAAAGTGATCAACTTCTCCTAAGAATAAAGAGGAAAACTGCAGGAGCACATCAGTGTTGAGTTTGCTCTTTAGCTCTCCTGAAACCAACATTTACCGTCCTGTGAAGTGGGTTTTCTGTTTTTGGATAAACGATAAATAAACAGGTCAAACATTTCAGTGTGAGTTTCTTTTGGTCAGAAAGCCTTTAGAAAGAGATAATTTGCCTTTAATTGAGCACCAAGAAATACTGCAGATATTTGGATCATTGAGGTCTGTTTCATTTCTAATGTTCTGTTCAAAGTAGTGCGTCTGGAGATATCTGATGATATCTGTTGAATTCTTTGTCATTTATCATCTCGTTTAAATTCTCCTCTTAATGTATTTTGTTCATGATGGAGAGTTCGGTGTGAAAAGTCGAGGAGGAAGCAGGTATTTTAAAGCTCACGGCCTCAGTAATGATCCTCCTGATCAAAGTGTTTCTGTGGTGCTCTGCTGTATCTGAGGCGTGTCAGTGGGTTTGTACAGATAAAAGAGCTGCAGACTTCTCACTGGAGCAGTAAACAGCCCTTTGTGATGTGGATTTGAGCAGAGAGGTGGTGGATTTAAGCGCTCACTGGACGGACAGTCTGTAGATAAAAGGAAGGAGACTTGACGTGCACACGTGTCTGAGGTGTCGTCGCTCCATCAGACGACTGTTCAGACCTGAGATCAGCTCAGCAGATGGTCCCGTCTCTGTCCTGCCTGCTGCACAGGTTTTTATTACCCAGAGAGAAAAACTGAGCACATTTATCCACCTGCTAATGAAGATAATTTAGCTTTTACAGGTATTTGCTTTGTCTGCGTGACAGATGGAAACCTTGTTAAACTGTGTGAGTAAAACCTTTAAAGGCTGAGGCAGAGAGGCTTCACTGTACCACTGAAAAACCATCACGTGCTCAGACCAGTTAAAGCCTGTGGACGTAAAAGTGTCAGACACAAAGCAGTTCAAGGGTTTATAAGGTTTGGCATCTGGTTTGTGCTCCTGTCTTGTAAAACGAGTTGCTGGGCTGTTTCTTCATGTGGCACATCTTTATCGTCTTTACATATAGATATGGATTCCAGCTGCCGACCCTCACACCTCCAGGATGAATATCAGATTCTAACTATAATCTATAATCAATGACTGAGGTACAGCTGCACAGTTATTTTGATCAGTATTGAGATTGTGATTATGTTATGAATATTAATAAAATTGGACCAAAACTTTTCACCCAAAGTTAAACCAACAGATTCAGTGAGGTGACGTCAGTGATGTTAATCCTCTGGATCTTCAGTTTGTGGTGTTTTCTCTGCTGGTTAGTTGTGTTCTCATTCACTCTTTGCATTTTATTTGTTCTCACTCACCCTGATTCCAAAATACTTCCAAACAGCAGATGCACCGACACTGAACTGTGGCTGTTAGTTTAGGGAGCGTTTGATTTGAGTGCAGCAGAGTTTTCTGTGAGTGTTGTGATTGTGTTTAGTTGCAAAGGGGTGGAACATTTCCAGTAAAATTAACAGAAACTTTCCATGGGAAGTTTAGCTGGGGAGTTTGGAAAGTATTCCAAGTGGGAAACTTCCAGTGGGATATAACAGGAATATTTTGGAATTAACTGGAAATTTGGGGTTATTTATACAAATTGTATCATCTACAAAAACTGTCAATGAAATGCTGTTAGCTAGCTCACATTTAGCATATCTGATTTACTGACCAGCTAGCTCACATTTAGCATATCTGATTTAACAGCTAGCTAGCTGCTGTATAAACACATGTAGATGTATTTTTGCTGGTTAAACTTTAACAGCACAGATCAAATATATTGAGCCGAGTGATATTATCAGAAATGTGATGGAGGAATGCAGACTAGAAATTCAGCTGAATTTACATTAAACCTAATATAATTCCCATGGAAGGTTTCCAATTTAAGACATTCCCAGAATTTTGTGTCCATAATTGTGATCAAAATTAATATCCAATTAACTGTGCAGCTCTAGACTCATCACAGAGCAGAGATGTTAGCAGAGGGATTTCATAGCAGCATCTCCAGGTCGGCAGCGACCTTTGTTTGTTCACGCTCTGCTTTTATTACCTGCAACCATCTCTGCACTCACCTGTCAGTCCATCTGCACACGTATTAGTTCAGTTGTTTCACTTTAAGTCTCGATCAGCATTTACCGTCTACCTGTAAGCTGCCTTTAAGCAACACGTCAAACACTGTGTGTGTTTTCTCTGGAGTGAGAGCTGCTGTGTGCTAACATGTATGTGTGAGTACAAAGGACAGAGAAAGTGTCTCAGTCAAGACCAACACCCAGACTGCAGAATGTAAACACAGCAGCTCTCACTCCACTGTAATCAAACTGAAACACAGTCTTATCTGATTGGCTGCTGGCAGAGGTGAAGTGGTGTGTATGAAGGGACACTTAAGCAGATCGGTGGCTGGGGATGCCGGTCTGACTCTGTCACTCTCCTGCTTCCCTCTTCTCAGCAGGAAAAACGAGCTGAGGACTCCGCACGTTTGATGCCTCTGATCTGACCTGGTGAATTTACACCGGGTCTGTTTCCTGGTGCTCGTTCAACACATTACGTGTCATTAGAGGGATAAGATTCCTTCTCCTCCTCTCCAAAATAAAAGGAACAAGTGATGAAGTCAGTTAAAAACACTGAATAAATCAGCTTCACCTTATAAATCGATGTTTCTCCGTGATGCTCGGGTGGATATTGTTCTTGTACTGAAGATCCACACATTGAGTGACAAAAGTCCTTATAACGTTATAAAAAGTGACGATGTTGTGACCTGAAACAGTGAGAAAGTAGTTTTAATGTCCAGCCATCCAGCTCATTAAATCTTAATCTGTCCATCGTCACGGTGCTCAGTGAATACAGACGTCTACGTGAAACACTGGGCAAGTTGGTGAGCTGATGCTAACACACTAGCCAGCTGTGAACATGCTAACGCTAGTCAGACACAATAAAATCTCTCTGAGCTCTCATTTAGCCAGCTTGTTAGCTCAGTCGCTAACGGGATGTTAAGTTGGATGTCAGCTCCTGTCACGGAACTGTGTAAAAACCATGTATTTGTGGTTAAAACTCTTTTTTAAAAACTTGTTTAACCTTTTATTTATTTGCTGTAATTTCATGAAGAAGTCACTGGAAGCTTCCCAGTATGACCACAGTCTGACCTGCTGGCCACTGGAGCAGTTGGGGTTGAAGGCCTTGCTCGAGGGCACCACAGTGGTCCTCAATCATGTTTTATTCTGCAGCTTCTGGGGATTGAACCGGCGACCTCTCATACACAAGCTCGCTTCTCTAAGGTTGCGGCCGTTCCTTATCGGCTGTCCGTTCCCTCAGAGGTCAACAGGGCGAATTCTCCTGCCAAAGGTCACTGTAGTTTAACGTGAAACTAAAGATTCAGATGTTCTTCGCTGCTCTGAGCTAACTGATCCCTGTGAAGCTTTCAGAACGAATTCACCACAAATGTGAGAGTTTTAAAAGCTGCTTCTTCTTCTTCTAACTCCAGTAGCTTTTGCTTATTGTGTCCAGTCAGTCAGTTTGTGCAAAGTGCTTCAGTCATTTCTGTTCCTCACACTGTGGTGTGTGAAACAACCTTAGAGGACTAAAAATACTACTCTTAAATATTAGTAAGTGTAAGTGCACAGGCTGCGCTCACCCCGCTCACCTCGGGCTAAGAGCTGGTGAGTTTAGGCACACAGTCTTTTGCATCTGTGTGTGTTTCTTTGCCACAGGGTGTTTGAGTTAGCCCAGATGGTTTAGTTTTTGTCAAGAGACAACAGTGTGTGTGTATCTATACAAAGGCTGTTAGTGAGTTTGTATGAATTTTGCATCTGGAACAGCGAGATTACATACGACTTTGTCTCTCAATTCCTGTTTACGCATCTCTCATGATGACCAGTCTGCACTCCTTATCCTGTGTGTGTTGTGTGAGTGTGTAGCAGTCTGACTTTGTGCGTTTCGTCCTGGCTTGTTGTGCGGCTGGAAGGTCACCGCAGAGTGACGGGACTGCCCGGGAGATGTGATTAGATATATCAGATGATGTATGGGAGCAGACTGGGGTAAATGGGAATGCCGGTGGTTGCATCTGTAAAACTGATGAGGTGTTTCTGTGAGGCCCGACAGACGGCGAGGAGGATTAATGCCTGAAAACAGTGAATCATCCTGAGGACAGGAATAGAAACTTTGGCAGAGCAGGAATGAGTTTTTGCAGTCGGCTGTGCCCAAAATTGTGTTGCCTCTGTTCAGGTGAACATCGCTCGCATTGCAGCTCCCACTCATCTATATGATCTAACAGGTTGTGTGTGAGGGTCAGTCTCAGACTAAAACCATTTATCAGTAGCTGGTTCGATGCTGTTGGCTGAACTGTATAAAACAGTACAACATATATTTTTAGTTTCAAGGATTCACAAACTGAGTGGACGTTGTGTAATTTACTGTTTGTATGGTTAAAGAAGTTTTAGCCATGCTAGCAGAGTAGCTCCTGGATTAGCAATCTGATGTAGACTGAAATATCTCAGCAGCTGTTGGATGGACTGCCATGGAATTCTGCACAAACATTCATGTCCTCCAGAAGATGAATTCTAACAACTTTGGTTATTCACTGACATTTCCTCTTTCGCCATGTCGAGGTTGACATTTTTTGTTTTTTAGTGAAATAGCTTCTCCAGTGCTGTTATCTGCTGCTACTGAATGGATTGGTACAAATTGTAGTGCAGATGTTCATTGTCCCCAGAGGATCAAGGCTTAATGGTTTAGTGGTTTGTTAATCCTCTGACCTTTTCCCTTAAGTGCACATTTTTGTTTTTTAGTGAAGTATCTCAAAACTATTGTTTGGACTGCCATCAAATTCTGTGCAAACATTCATGTCCCCCAGAAGATGAATCCTAATATTTTTGGTTATTCAGTGACATTTCCTTTTTCGCCAACTCTTTGATTGATTGCCTTGAAATATTCATGGTCCCCAGAGGATGAAACGTAAAGATTTGGCGATCCCCTGACTTTCCTTTAGCTCCACCATGAGGTTGACATTTTTGTTTTTTAGTAAAGTATCTTCACAACTATCAGATGCATTGACATGAAATCCTGCACAGACATTCCTGTTCTCCAGAGGATGAATCCTAACGTCTCTGCTGGTCCCTTGACTTTTGCAGAGCTGCTGGCCTAAGCTGTAGACTCTGCATCCTGCCTTTAACATACAGACAAGTTTGTGTTGTCACAGTCGAGCCAAAGATCAAACAGCTTAAGAAGACTTGTGACTCGACTGTTAACTGACGTGTTGTGTTCCTGTGGCAGGACACTTCTTCATTTCACACAAACGTCTCCTCCCGTCTTTCAAACGACCTACATGCCCGCTGGGTTAGTTTTCTAACTCTAAAATAAGTTATTAAGTTCTCAAACTGCCAAACATGTGACACACTTAAAACATCCCCTGAAATGTAGGTTAGCCTCATCACTCTGCCAACTGCTGCTCTGTGATGTCAGTTCATAAGAAAGTTGCGAAACTGGATTGTGAAATTATTGAACTGTGTCATAAAAAGTGTGAAGACTAGTTGCCAAAGAAGGGGAATAACAAAGGGCTGGGCTCAAATAAACAGCAAATTAAGAGTAAGTTTAACGGAGGGATTATGTAATCGTCCGGTGAGGGGGATCCCTGCGGAGTGTCATGCACAGTTTGTGTTCAAGCAAATGGAAAAGTCTTAAAATATCCAGGGAGGAGCCACGGAGAACATTCAATGCAGGGAAAGAAAAGATGTGACACTGAAGGAGGAGAAGGAGTTCAACACCTCCACCCAGACCTGGACCTGTACAGGCTGGTTGTGAGTCCCGGGCCCAGGTTTAAACCACTGAGGGCTGTTGTGATGTTTCTGAGGCGCGACTCTGGCTCTCGTTCTGGTCGAGGTCTGGACGCCGGCACTGTGTTGTGGAAACCCAGAACCCTCTCCACTGTTTATTTTGTAAGTCTGGTTTTCTGGCACTCTGTGAAGGTCAGTACCGAGGGGAACCATTAAACCAAAGGACTGCCTGGGAGATATATTCTTGATTTGGACATATTTTGGACGTGCCTTCTGTTTGGAGGAACAGGACAGAGTCTGGTTTGTCCCGTTTTGGACTTGCCTGATGAACTATGATGGATTTAACCCATTTTCCTGTGACACAGATCCTCATGTTGATGTTTCTGCTCCACATAGTACACGGTGACAGGAAGAATTGTTACCCAATTTTAATGGGGTCTTGGTGGAAATGGAAACTGACCCCTCTGTGCACCTCCTCCTCCTCCTCCCCCTCCTCCTCCCCTGTTGCTCACTGTTTTCCCTCCTCCTCTTTTTTTTTCTTCTTTCCATTCTCACTCTCTCTCAAGCGCTCCCATAGCAGGAAGAACCCAATTATAGAGATATCGAGCCCATGCTGAAAACGTGATAGCCTGTGAAATGTCTTTGGCGTCACACAGAGACAATGTTTGTCCTGCCCCAGTGCAAACAGGATGCTGTGTGCAGGAGAGCGGCGTGAGATAAGAACGGACAACGGCAAGAGGGAAAGACCAAAAATAAAAAATAAAAAATGGCTGCCAAGGGGGCAGAGGATAAAAACAGCTGGGAGACTGATGATGCAGGGATGATCTGATGAGCCCACGAGAGACCGAAAAAGAGCAGGAGTACAGTTACAGCGTCACCAGAACAGCGAGGCTGTAGTACAGGAAGTAGAAGGGGATGCACTACCACCTGAAGGAAGCACAACTTGTACTACAGACATTGTGTCGTGTCTCCTCCTCCTCCTCCTCTTAACCATTTCCTGTTGCTTCCTTGCTAGATAGCAGCTCACAGAGACTCTTGTTTACTGAGGAAATTAAAGGCTGATTTGTGTGACTGCTCATCTTGTTTTTTTTTTTTTTGTTGATAAAGGTTCAGGTACACGGCAGATCGCACGCTCTGCACACACACTCATACAGGGATTTGTATCATAGGTGTGATCACGTTATCATCACACAGAAACAGATTACAGGATGATCTTATTTTTTTCCACTGAGCCCAAAGATTACAGTTTTGTGTGTGTGGACTTATCTACTGAGCCGTTAAGACGCTAATTCAGCTTTAAAATGTAGGCTGTGTCATTTTTAGAGCAAATAATTTTTATTTCTCCTCACAAGGGAGTTATTGTCACCGTTAAACAACTCATTTGTAGGTGAAGAATCCTTCAGTGTTTCAGGTTTTTTAGCAGGAGCTGAATTATCCTCTCCAGAACAAACAGACCAGCTGATTAAATCCAGTAAAACAGCTTCATGTGTTTTTGTCAGGAGGGTTAGCTGCTGCTAATGTTAGCTCAGCTTGTTTTTAGGTTAGCATTGGTGCGTTCCAGTTGTAATTTCAGAGTTCCTAGTCGGAAGTTTCAGCTGGAAAGCAACAGAAACAAACAGTTTTTCTGAGAGAGAGACGATAAGATCAATACTGGGAGTCAGTTAGCCTAGCTTAGCATTAACGGTGCGTTCCAGTTGTACTTGGAAGTCGGAATTTACGAGTTCCTAATCAGAAGTTTGAACTGAAGAGCAACCCCACCAACCCCGACATAAGAAATCAAGATGGCTGCTCCTCACATCAACAGCAGAGAACACTCTGCTAATGTTCCTGTTTATAGCAGCTCAGTCTTATTAGTTTCTCCAACAGTTAAATTTGAACGGCTGTTGAAGAACGTTCAGCTGAGGTGTTCTTCAGGTGTTGTCTGAACTCTGAAACAGAAATGATAAATGCTTTCCTGTGAGCGTCCATGTTTTTCTGACTTCTCAGCTGGAACAGTGTCAACGTTGCGACCTCCGACCTCTGATAGAAATGGAACGCACCATCTCGTTTGATTAAGGTCATAATTACAGAAAGTTGTTTAAACGTTTTTGTGCCAAACATCCACACTGCAGCCGTCACACACACACTGATTCATGGATGTCTAAATATTTACCTGTTCATCTGCAGGCTTCACACCTCCGGGCTCGTCCTTTGGACAACACACACAAAACAGAAAAACTACTGTGAGATGACATGATTGACATATTCAGCCAATAACAACAGTAAATAGCACAGTATGTTAATAGCCCAGCAGGCACACAACAGGAGCAGAGGCTTTTGTTCGGGTGTGTTTGGGTTTTGCTGTGACATTTGTCGTTTTTGGCAGCTTTTAAGATTAACACCAAAAGTCTCTGTTGTGTTGATTGTGTTGAATCAATACAAGTTAATGGTCCCTGACGCCGAGACACAACCTCCACAATCAATATCACAATCAATTTCAGACTTTACACACAAACATGCACAGACATAAAAACACAACTTTAAAAAATCTCTGTCAAACCCCATCAGGCCTCCAGAGATGGAAACCATCTGAGTGACTTTTCAAAGCCGGAGAAAGTAGAGCAGGCGTTTTATGTGGAATCTGTGGCAGCCTAATTCTCTGTCTCTCTTTCTTCCGTTGCTAAATTATGCATTAGTTTCCAAGTACATCCCTTTTTTGCAGATTGAATCCTCCTTTTGAAAGTGTGAGCAGAACCAGTTCGGTGGTGTCCCTCAGGATGTCCTCGGGCCGTCTGAGCTCTGAGCACCTCACCAGTTGTTACGGCAGCAGAGACACAGTACTGATGCTGTATTGTCATGTTTATTGGTATTTTAAGGCAGAATATCACCTCACCTTTAGTCGATGCAAATTCGAGCCACAAATGGCATCTACAGTGTGAAAGCAGCTGCAGGAGCGGAGAGTCATTATTGATATAAAGTCTTAAATTTAGTCCTGTGAGAATAATCTGAAGAACTGAGTTTGTTTTGCAGGTAGAGACCGTCTTAATGTTGAAGGACAGTTTGAAGGTCTCATGCTTCACTAATCTGTTTTAGTTTTAAAACTCATCACTGTTGCTACGGTTACGCCTAGCGTCGTTGTTTGAGTTGAGATTATTTCTGATGTGGAGCTAAAACACTCGACTGGACGGAGATCGTTTTCTTTTAAAATGGAAACCTATCAGTGTGGATGAGGCATGGGACGATTTCATTTCATCCCGGCCAAGATGATCGCGATTCACAGTATTATTGCGATAATCATGAAGAAATACTTTAAACTCCTAGAACGATTTGAACTGTTCTGTATGGGCTGTGGCCAAATTAATGTTACAGTTAATGTTAAAGGAAAAACTTTAGTGAATTACGGTGAATTCTTCGAAGATAGTGGAGCTATTCACTGTTTAGCTACAGAGCAAACATTACCTGGCTAACGTTAGCTTATTTCCCCAGTGACCGACGCAGCATCATAACATTTAAATAAACGTCAACGTTTCACTATAACTAAACCAACACTTGAGTAACGTTAGTTAATTTTACCTGGAGTTCGGTGAACAGAGCCCTGCTCAAAAGACGCAGGGCTCCCCCCTGTGGTCATTCAAAATAAATCAATACAGGACTGTATAGACAGATTTTCTAAAGTCACCTGTGAGGATATTAACAATTATCCCCATTCATGATTAACCTGATGATGGAAATTCACTACGATCAACTTATTGTGAGACTTTTTTTTATTGCGATGGGAGAATCGTATATCATCCCAGCCTTAGCGTAGATGTAGCCTCAGTGCTAACAGCACTGACTGTATAAGAACAATTAGCAGCTGCTCACGCATCATAATAAAGGTAAATAAATGTTCAGGTCTAGTTTTCTGGATTTCATCTGTTGGAGATTCACTGCTCCTCCCAAAAAAACCCATGTTGGTCTGATAACAAAGTCATTGCTGCAGTTTTAATCTTCTAAGACTTTAGTACCTTACAGAGCCCCTCCTCTACTAAACTGAAACTTTGACTTGTTTGTTCTTCACTTGAAGAAGACTGGCATAATATCAGTGTCGTAGAGTAATAAATGAGCGCAGCAGCCAGAGAAGTAAATATATTTGTCATGCTGCTTTTTAGGGAAGTCCCAGTGGTTCTTGGGAAAACGACTGATAATGGCTCAGAAGTTATTTTTGGAGAACCGTTGGCAGGGGATTCTGTGCATCATAAATATTGTGCAGATGCACTCTTGGGTTGTCGGGTTGTGACTTATTCTGCGGCGTAGCCGGCGTCTCCCCTCCCTGTGGTGAATTACCCCGTCGGGAGCAAAGTAAACAGGAGGATTAACCTTCAGCACTGTATCTGACATGGCTTTTAAATCTCAGATGGAATTCATTTTCTGCTCCGAACAATAAGAAATCCTCTCAGCAGCTGCTTGTTAATGTTTATGAAAAGCTCAGCTCAGAGCCTTCTCTCAGTAACACACAGCTGCTCTGCTGTAGATGCTTCACAGGTTATTGTTTGAGTGAAGAGGATATTCTACTTACAGTGACATTAACCAGGCCTGTGCAGCGTTTTATTAGTTACTGATGCCGTGAGGAGCCGTGTTCGGTTCTCCAGGAACGTGCCTGTGCTTGTAAAGGTTTCTGTATCTTTTCCAGAGAAGTTCTTTTTTTAGTACAACCTCAGTGTTAATGAGCTGCTTCACTGGAAGTGTGAGATGTTTCCATTCATGTCAGTCACTCTGCTGTCACTTCCACTGTGAGGGCTCTTATTGTGAAAGGCAGATGAAGATTTCTACAGCCTTTACCCTGAACTCAGAGGAGAGTCATTACAACAGTAACTGTCTTATTCCTGCACCGTAAAACATCAGGAGCTAAACATTTCTCATCAGAGTTTTATTCCTCTTTAGTTAATTCAACTTTTAATTTTAATACCTCATCAGAACATGAGTTGATTTAACTTAACAGCATGCACTGTTTGAGCGCCCAGAGACTAGGTGTGATGGAAACTGTGTGAAATGAATCAGTCGTGGTTGAACTGAGACAAACTTCACACATTGTCCTGCAGCAGCTTCAAACAGCGAGCTGAGCAGTCTGATAACTTTCACCTGGAGGACGTTTGGAGAAGAACAACTGATTTCTGTCTTGTTGAAATCAGGGCCAGCTGTTCTGACCAGGACCAGTTTAATCTTGGGTGAGTCCTGTTTGCACTGATTGAGAAAGTTGCCGACGTGAAAAGCTTCTTATCTCCATGGGCGACAGTTTTTATTTTTTTACGAGCTCCATAAAACGCCACATGAGACACCACCCAAGATTAAGTCAGTGAAGAAATGAAAGTGTGGAAAAGGCCGCGTTCTGTGTGGCGTGAGCAGCTGTTTGTCTCGTGTTGTGTTGTAGATGTAGGTGCTCTGTAATCACAGGATGGATGAGACGCAGCAGGCCTTCACTGTATGGAAGGTCTTTATCTCTGTTCATCTGTGACTGGTAATTACAGAGCAGTTCCCTTCCTCTCTCTGTGCTATTGTATTTCCCTCTGGTTCTGCCTCGCATCAGGATGCTGAGCTTCAGCCGGACTCGTTCTGGTGATTCATAGATTCCCTCGTGTTTCTGTGGAGAGAAATAAAACCTCATGAACTCGACTCAGTTGGTAAAATGTAATGGCTTTGTTCTGACAAACATAAAGACGGGGTGGGAGGATTAACACAGAAATCAAAGTGTTGCTGCTGAGTTTCATGAGATATTTAGCTTCATCTGGTTTTATGTGTTTGGCAAAAACATTTTTTAATTTGAAATCACAAACATCTTTTTCCTCTGAGGGTGAAAACTGCTCACTGTTCATCCACCACTCCTTCACTCAGATACAAACTGTGCAGCTGCTTTTCAGCTCTTACATAGTTAATTGTTAGTTGGAGGATATATTCTGATCTCAGTATCAGTTTTAACCTGTTTCCTGAGGGCTCCACAAACCCCCAGTTGATCATTTCTGGCGTCTTGTGGAGACATGTCCTCATTTTGTGGAGTGCTGTGAGTGTCTGACCTTTAAACACACACTCTGAGTCAGTGTAAATGCTAATGTTGTTTTGTGATTTTATTTATTTTGTAAAATCAGCTCTGAAGTTGCTGATGTTGATGCTGAATCCTGTGATGATGTGAGGCCCTGAGGCCGAGCTGCGTTCCACTCTCATGTTTCATTCAGCTCGATGATTTCTGATGAAGCTTTTTCCTTCTGGACGCTCGCTCTGCTGCCACACTGCACACTGGAGTTAAGTTCAGAGGTCAGGGCAGCGATCAGGAGTCGGAAAGGATTTCCTGATCCTGCGAACACTCACTTCATCAGGAGGAAATCCTGCAGCGTGAGCTCCTTCAGCACCGCTCTGCGACCTGACGTGGTTTCAGACTCGCTCCGAGGCCTCTAGTCTGTCTCCGAGTCAGTGATCGGTTGTATCGTGGTTTCAGAATCGTTACACCTTCAAAATTAAATCAGGATGAATTCTAAACCTGTCACACTGATACTGAACGTCTCGAGTTAAAGACATAAATGCTTAGTCACACACGTCTTTCATGTGTGTGTTCAGTGGAAACTGCTGTGTTGAAGGTTCCTGTTTATGAGTTCTCACTAGAAGCTGTGTGAGTGCAGTACAGTGCAGCTCTGGGCATCATATTGTTGTGGGGAGTTTGCTGTCTGTGTTGAGTAACACATGGCAGAGGTGTGAGTGGGAGAGCTCGCAGATAGTAGCATCGCTCTGTCAGTTGCGGGGCTGAGTGTGTGTTGCACAATGCGGACATCTTTCAACACCGAGTTTCCACAGTGAAAACATTCTCCAAGGTCGTCATCACACATGAACTGTCTCAGATACGACGAGAAAACGGAGTCTTTGTTGTTGTCAACCTTGAGAGAAACTCACATTTATCAGCTCGATGGTCCGAGGTCTTACTCTGCTGCACTGCAGAGTTTTACACAGCACACACACTCTATCCCTGCACCTCCAGAGGAGTGTGAGCTCCTGAATGGCAGTGTAAGTGAAGTGTGTGCTGCAGTCTGAGGCAGCGAAGAAAAGACTTTCTAACCACACCAGTTGTGGTTGTTCTGAGTGCCGTAATTTCCTGTTTTCTGACGACACTTAATCTACACAAATCCCAGCTGACTGCAGTGTTGATTCACAGTAAAGGCATCTGTGTGTGTGTGTGTGTGTGTGTGTGAGAATACCAGTTTTCTGTTTTCAGTTTTTCATTATTGCACTGATGCATTTACCCTGCAGCTCCTCTCCTGTTTGTCATCAGAATAATAATTTATAAATAATTATCATGAGTAAAACAACAGTGTCCACTCTCAGGCTCCGTCCACACTGATATGTTTTCATTTGAAAACTCAATCGATCTCCTTCCAGATGAGTAATCATTTGACCATTCACATGCACGTGCAGGTGTAAACAGGAAGTAGATTGTCTACTCTGCAGGTGGAGCAGTGATGGACCGACCAATCAGGGAAGGACACGTTGTGACTGATGAGACCAAACAAGCAGTGATCGTTTCTGTCCGTCCAGACTAAAACACAAACCTGGAGTTTCCAGACTAAAACTGGACCGGCAGCGTTTCTGTTTCAGAGGCTCAGAAACTCTTGGTGTCAGTGTGGATGTGGCTGCAGAACTCTGCTTCTTCCTGTCCAGGGTGGAATCTGTCCCAGCATGCATAGCGTTAAAGGCAGGTAAACCCCTTCAGCACAGAGAGCAGCAGCAAAAACACTCAGAGGAGAATATGCAGTGGAAAGTAAAAGTAAAACTACACACAACATGGTCTTTGTTAAGTCGTGGTTACTCACTGAATTAAAAATACACTGAGATAAAACTGAAGTGGCTCTCACACAGATTTTATTTGCAGAGCTCAAACTGTTCAGAGCGACCTGGTCAGGTGTCATCGCTCAGGAGACTGAACTCAAACCAGTCATTGTTCTTTGAGTTAAACCGGGGGAAACTGTTCACACCTGCTCCAAACATTCCCAGTTTTTCTGAGAGGAAACAAAAACTTGAAACATCTCTGATGTTTCTCTGCATCAGGTGTGTGTTGAGTTCAGAGTCTCTGTTTTCTTTTGCTCGATGTTTGGTGCTTTTTGAGTCGTGAATAGAAACACATTCATTTATTTAGTTTTGTTCTAACGTGTGCAGGATTGTTGCACATTTCTTGGTGTTGCTGTGCTGTTTGAACAGTGGCCGTAGAAGTTGTGTGAAGAAAGAGAAGTTTAAATCCTGTGTGCTCTCCCAGCTCCACACACGTGTGTGTGCTGGTCACATGGTCTGTTTGTCAGATGCAGCCCACCTGTGGACCACGTGGGGGTTTCAGGAAGTGTCTAATGATCCTCCTCCGTGCAGAGACCTCTCTGAGGAGCCAGCCCAGGTCTAATTCAGAGTTTCCTCTAATTAATTCCATAATGAGGCTGTTTGATGTGGAGTTACATAAAACACTGAGGGGACACACCTCCGCCGAGCGGCCGTGAAGCAGAACGTCGGCTTCAACCTGTCGAAGGACGCGGTGTCGGCCAATCAGCCGATCCCCCCGCTGATTCTCCAGCTGCTCTCCTTCCTCACATCCCCTCCCTCAGCCTGTGGCCTCCATCGAGGGAGGGTATTTATAGTCAGCTGTCCGCTCCCCTGAAAGCCTGTAACCTCCTTTCTAACAGTCTGTCAACACACACACACACACACACACACACAGACACACAGGCTGCCCAGGCACAAGGAACAAACCAGGCGGTGAGGCCTCGACTGTACGTCTGTATTTAGAGGATTGTTTCAGAGGTGGTAGCTGAGCTTCAGTGTCAGAGCGGTGGAGGATTCTCTCTGTGTCTGTGCTTGTTTGGAGAATCAGTCACTTCCTGGTAGTAAAAACTGTCAGAGATTGATTCTCACTTTGCATGGCAAATGAGGTGGATGTGATTTGTAAAAAAAAAAGATCCCTTCCCTCTTATCACACCTGCTTTGTCTACTCAAATCGCTCATGACTGCTGAGTATTTGCTTGAAAGGGTGATTTTTATTCAGGCCTCTGATTGGCTGCTCACAGAGCGTCTTGGATGTTTTTGAATAGATGAGGTGAGACGGTCGGAGACGCTCGTACCAAAACATCAGAGCTGCTGCAGTCAGTATTTTATCTGCTGCTCGGCTGAATGCTGCGAATGACACGGTGATAAGGTTACACCGAGTCATCAGGGTGGTGTTTACAGACGGTGGCACAGACTCAGGTTCCTGATGTTTCAGACCTTTTTACAGAAAAGCACCCAGCGACAAATCCTGCAAACTTGAACTGTTTTCTGTAGAAGAGAGTCTCAGTATGAACCCACGAGAGCAACGTTTTCAGGGTTTTCAGATTCCTCCAGTGTCGACGGGTCAGGAGCTGAATTCTGCTCCTCTCCAAACAAACAGAGCAGCTGATTAAACTCTGAATAAAACAGCTTCAAGTTAAAAGTCGATTTTTCTCTGTGAGGATCAGGACGTGGAGAGCGGCTGTTTCTCAGCCTGTTACTGAACTGACGACTAAAACCCTTCATCTGGTTTAGGATCAGTTAGAACTGAAGGTTGCAGGTTCACCTCTCTTCTGTTACAGGTGAATAAACCTGAAGTCACAGCTCAGCCGTCGTCTTTAGCTCGTGCGTCTGGTGACGACGTCTCGGCCCTAAACTCAGGATTTCAGCAGCAGCAGTTTGGAAGCGGCTGCTTGTTAACACGTCGTCTGAATGAGCCGCGTTTCAGTCAGAAATACATCATCACCTGACTCTGCACTTCCCCCTGATGTGTGTATTTAGTTCAGTTGTTAGTGTCCGTGTTGAGCACCGACACGCTCCGTTCAGCCCACATCATCCATCCACAGGCCTGTCATGTGTGTTGCATGTTAACGTGTCCTTCAAGGACACATGAGGACGTGAGCTGAAGGTCGTTCTATTTCCAGACATTTGCTGTAGAGGGAGGTCCACGTGTCAGATGGAGATGGAGAGACAGACGGACATCAGCTGAGCAGCACCTCGCTTTCTGACTTCTACCTCCCATGCAGCTTTTTTCTCTGGTAGACCTGTGTGTGTCTGCGGTTAGTGCCAGGTGTATCCAAGCAACCGTTGCTTTTTTAAGACTCCACTCTCTTCTTTTCAATTATGGAGGTTGCTCGCTGCAGAGCAAAGTTTTTACAGCAGCGTTTCTCCAACCCCACAGCGGCGTGGTCTGAGAGAGCGAGAGCCGAGCTGGGAAACGGAGAATGGCTCAATTGTTGAGACGAGAGGATGGACAGAGCGAGGACAGGGTGGAAAAAATGATATTGTAGATGAATCCAAGAGAAAGCAGGCGGAGGATTGGTTGGAGCGTGAGGAGTGGGTGGAGGAGGAGGAAACTCATGTGGTGGCCATGTGTTCTCAGAGGATCGCCACAGGGTCTTTAACGGGAACGGCCCTGACGTCATTTCCCCTCCACTCTCAGTTTAACACCAGGCTGAGCTGAGGGCCACGACCTCTACTCAGCTCCTGCTTTTACCCAGCAGAGCCACGTCCACTGTGACGCCAAGTTAAAGCAGGAGAGGAAGGGTTCCTGTACAACATGCAGGAAGCCATCAGTGTTTAAGAGACAGACCACTTGTAACACACAGAATAATCAAATGAAAGTTTCTCCTTTCAACAGTTTCATTTCACAGACGAGAAGAAAACAACTTTAATATTTAGAAGAATCAGTCCAGGCTCACTCTGCAGAGGTTCAGAGTGACACCATGTTCTGTTCAGACTGGCTGAAGTGTTTTGCATCATATTTGTTTAATTCAAAAATTGATCACTTGCAATCAGCAAATATCTCTGCAGTGCAAATAAAGAAGTTGGACTCAGTCTAACGGACAGAGGGCAGCTTTCATTATTCCTGTTCTTCAGATATACTTTTTAATGAGTGGGATGTTTTCCACTAAAAAACTGAAAAAGCCTCTGAGTTCCCCGCGCTGTCTGAGAAGTAGGCCATCGACTGAGAAAACCGAGGCAAAGAGGAGAGAGGAGGTGGAGAGAGCTCGGAGAGCAGAGGAGGTGTATGTGGAGGAGAGGCTGGAGGGAGGGGACTGCTTTATTTTTACCTCTCTGACAGTAAAGCCCCACTTTCTAATTAACTGCAAATTAACTTGTGATGTGCTGAGGGCGGGTGGCAGAGCGCTGCAGCTTACAGATTTAGCCTCGGTTCGTCCTCCCTTCCCTTCCGCTATTAGCCCACTTTCTCTCCGGGGCTGGGGCCTCCGAGGGCCCCCGCTTTGAGCTGCCCCGGCGAGGCCGACATCTGTTCCCCCAGAATGATCGCACACCTCCTCCGCACATCAGAGCCGGGTCAGCCTAAATCTGAGCGCTCTAGAAAAGCTCTGGAGCTGCTGTGGCTCCGTGTCCAGTCGATCTGGGACACGTTCTCCCCAGATGAGACACTTTAAGGCTTGTTTATAAAGCTGTCAACAGTTTGGTTTTATTACCACGCTCAGCCCTGCGTCAGGCTGCCGGCTCGTGCATTTACAGGGAGATTGTGGAGAGATTCAGTTGGTCGCTCTTGCACCCTCTGTGTGTGTGTGATATGAGTGTGATACACAGGAAACCTTTGAAACTGCAGCCAGCGTGGCTAACAGTGGTCCTGGGAGAAACAACCAATGGAAAGAAGCTAAAAATATCTGAGCGATTCGTCAGGGGCCGTCACGTTACTGCACCGTACCGTCACTTCACAGGATCAGGATCTCAACTTCAGACGCACATAAAACATGTGTTAAATGTGGTTTTGGTGCACCGCGGGCCAATGAGCCGCCGACACAAACGCACTCTGAATGATGCACCGCAGCCTCAGACGGCAGCGAGCGGTGAAGCAGCAGAAACTTCCAGCTGGTGTTTCGGTCTGACCTGTTGGAGCGTTAGCAGGTGGCAGCTCAGAGTCTGAACCTTTCTGTTCCTCTCTGTCTCTGTCTCATTCTCTTTTTCTCTTCCTCCATCCATGTGACTAATGACAAGGTCCAGTGCTTATGTCCTTATATAGACCTCTGCTCTGTCTGATCTGGCTGAGGCTGGGACCATGCTGCACACACACACACACACACACACACACACACACACACACACACTCGCTAGGTCTTGAGACATTTAGGTGCCCCTGGAAATATCAGCATACATCAGGATTAAGATCTTGAGCTGATTTATTAATCTGTGTGTGTGTTAGTGTGTGTGTGTGTTAGCACAGTTTTTGACTCTGGACGTCACAGGAATTATTTACACTGTTAACTTGTTTCCCTGAAATATATTCAGACATAAACTCCTTCCTTGATCCAAAGGAAGATGTAAAAACATAGTCCGTCGTTCTGCGAGGTTCATTTGTTTCCTTTCTTTCAGAGGGTTAGATGAAGAGAATGATTCCTCTCTCATGACTTTTTATCTACAGAGCTAGAGGCAAAAGATTAGCTTAGCTTAGCTTAGCATGAAGACTGGAAGTGGGGGAAACCATTAGCCGAGGAGCTAGCGATGTGTTCCTGGGTTCTGTGTTGTCACAGCTAAACAGTAGCGCTGTAGCTGGACATTGAGCGGAGCGGACAGAGCAGTTACAGTTTCTAACTCCTAAAACCACAGACGTCTGTTTTTACTTAAACTGTTTGTGGAGATGTTAAACAAACAGCTGTGGAGGTTGTTTTGAGCTTTGCAGTGAGCTGAGCTGCTCAAATTTAACAGTTTGAAGAAAAAAAAACACGTAACGTTAAACCACGAACAGATTCAAACGTATCTGGACTTTCCTAGTTGGAAATCTGACTTCAGGGGGCGTTCAGGTTCAAACTTCTGACCAGGAACTTCCGAGTACAACTGAAACACTAATGCTAAGCTAGGCTAACTGACTCGCAGCTCATCCCTCACCTGTGACAGGTGCTGCAGCTTTCAGACACACAGGGTGTTTGGTGTACTTCGTGCCCTGATGCCATCCAAGAATACTGCACCTACTTCTGTAATATATCAGGGCTTTGTTACAGATACCAACAGAGCCCGCTGATCCCCGGTGTGTTCTTATTATAGACTGGTCTTGTTAGGACACAGACACACACACAGCTGTTCATCAGACCTAGTTATCGACATACGGAGATCTCTCCTTAAATGGTAGACTGCCCAGAGCCCTGTTTCCACTGCACAGACCAAATGAAGTCCAGGTCTGGGAATATCCTTTTAGAGTGGAGGAGAGAGAGAGAGGGAGAGTAGAAGAAGGTGAGAGACAGAGGAGGAAACTTCCTGTCAGTAACTGTACATATATTAGACAGATGTGTGTGTATATATATATATATACACAACCCTTTACTCAAACATCAGGGGGTCTGTTGTTGATCAAGAGAAATCTAAAACTGAGAAAATGTGTCAGTTTGATCAGAGACAGGATCCAGATGTTTGTTTGGTCTGTTTTTATTCTGGTTTGACACAGAGACACACCTGGGACCTGACACCTTTATCAGCTGATAAATACTCAGAGTTCATTATCGACGTGCCTGTCTGATAAGATGATGCTCGCTGTCTTTCACCGTCCAAACGTCGCTAACAGCTTGTCTTTTTCTTTCTCTTCCAGCCTGAGAATCTACAGAAAACATGGCTGAGGGAGTTTTACCAGGTGAGTGATGCACTTAAACCTCAAACATGTAACGATGTTCGTCCAGCAGGGTAACGTGTCTCTGTCACTGTGGTGTAAAAATGTAGGTCGCTCTCAGCCGAGACTCCTGCAGCGCTGCATGTGCATGATGCTGTTAGCATCATGATGTGCGACAGTGACACCAACACTTCTTTACGTTCTTTATCACCCTGCAGCTTTTACAACTTATTCTTCTACATCATCCTTCCTCGCTGCTGCAGTAGTACAGCGGATGATGTTTTATTGACTCAGCAGGAGCAGAGCTGGGGTGTGTTTCTATAGCTTCAACTGTTGTCATGGGACTGCGACAAACCTTGTGGCTGCTTCACATGATTTTCTCTTCAGTTGGAAGTTGTGTAGATTAAGTGAAGTGAAGCCGTGTGCTTCTTAAAGCTGCACAGAGAAAATCTAAACCCAGTAATGTTCGGTGGAGCTGCTGTGATCTTATTCACCTTCTTTTCACCCTTCTTTAAATGCATTGTTTTTTTTTTTTCAGAGAGCCAAAGCTCGAGCTCAGTCATGTTTCATATCTTACCTTTTCATCTACATAGGAACCTCTGACTAACCACAACTCTTTCCACTGGGGTAAGGGAAGTGAGGCAGCTCGCGCTCTAACTGCTGTCTGAAAGTGACAGACAGAGTTTTACTTTGCTCACCAGGATTTTTCTTTACAGTTCTGCTGTGAAAAGGTAAATTCAGCACAGTTACACCGTGCTGCATAAAACAGTGGTGTCCTGTATATTGGTCAAATCTATACTTTGTAGTGTTTGTACTTTTTCTCACAACTTGCCAGTGACTCAGCATGTGTTGAAATAAAGTCCAAACTTCTCAACACAGTATGTCCTCCCTCATGTTAAACAGTCGCTGTAAAGGGACTGATGTCTTAAACCTCTCGGGGTTAGAGCTCAGTGTTTTCAGGACGAAGATATTCTTACCTGTAGAGCAGTGCAGTTTGCAGCGTGTCTCCTAACAACCCTTAAATGTCAGTAAATGGGAAATGCCCACCCAGACACTGTTTCGATAAATGCATCATCTTATGAAAAATGGAAAAATCTGCTGCAGTAGTTTTTCTGGTTTTATTTCCTCACAGAGAAAACAACTAGAATTCAAACCTCTATCCACCAGAGTCGGAGTCAAATGTGATACTGATACATGAGCAGAAAACACAAAAGGAAAGTCAGGTAATGAAAGAGATGAGGAGAAAAGAGAAGCAGAATGAAATTAGACATATCTCTGAATTCGTCAGCGAGAATGGTAAATAATACTCAACACTGCTGCCAACAGAGAGGCATTAGATCCGTGAGTGTAACGCCAACATCTGGGCTATACAGCGACAGAGTCCAAACAGGAGAAGGATCCTGCCTGGGCAGCGTCCAGGTCAAACACCTATACAACACAAACACACAGGCGGCTACATCAAGCCGTGGAGCTACAGAGCAAGCGGAGCGTTTTCACTGTAAAACAAAACACTTCGAGCGACATTATGCAACTATTTGACTGCTGGAATCGGACCCAGAGAGTTCAGAGTCACACTGAACTGTAGATCAGTTAAAAAGACTGAGAAGTCATTAAAAGCCAGCGTTCATCTCTGATATCCAGCCAGGAAACTGACGCAAGGTTTGGTGAGAGTTTGGTGTGTTTGTTACAGCCACAGCACTTCCTGCTCCCGAAGGAGAAGGAGGATCGTGGGTAATATACTCCGCTGGGCTGTGTTTCAGCCGCTTTAAGGCTCAGGAGGATTTTTATCACCAGGAAGTTGTTTGATTTACAGCAGATTTCCAGTCACATCTTTATCATGCAGAAGTATCCTGGAGTAACTGCGTTTGACCTGGACATTTATTTTCCACGGTTCAGTGGGTGTGGAGGATTTGGGATGGAAGGTTCTGCCCTCTCCATTCCTTTCACATTTCCTGAGCCCAGCTACATTTATAAAGAAACAAAGCAGAATGAAAGAATGCGACTGGCTGAGCACGAATTACCACAAATATTTCAGCTGTGGTCGTCTTATTTTAGCTCCCCTGTGAGGGCACAGGTACCGTGGTTTACGACCATATGTGCAGGTAATGCAGCTGGATTAGAGCCCACAGCGGCTCTTTATCCACCTTTAAAATTGTTTAGACAGCGGCACTCCCCAATGGCAGGGGCCTCTGTCAGCAGGACAAACCCACTACACCACCAAGCCTGCTCAGACATGTCTGGAGGGACACAACAAAGAGTCCAAGGTGTTGACCTGGACTCCAAACTCCCCAGATCCTGACCTGATCCAGACACCACAGGACACCCCCAGAGGTCCTGGTCCAGGCCCTGACGGGTAGAAGCTTGTCTAAGCTTTTTTGTGTTCCTGTTTGTGTCTCCATTCGTCCACACATGACACACTGAACAGCTCCTGGTCTGTTTTCTATCTGCTGCTGCTTCTCTGCGTCTTCTCTGACTGTGGTCGGGGATTAGCTGGAAAAAGTGGTTGGTTCAGACTCGGTATGTAAACCGAGTAAATAAACGACAACTCAAACACTGTCGAGAAAAACACACAATCTTATTTACCATTCCCAGGAAGCACTGGTCCATTGGTTGTGACAGAAAATACTCCAGACTCACCCTGAACACACACTCACACACTCAACTGTCAACTTTCTTTTCAGACTGGAGAACTGTCTGTCACATATTCAGTTACTGACATTAACATTTAGTCTGAACAGATCATATTCAGAGGCACTGAGACAATACTCCACAACCACAACCCCTTTACTTTATTGCAGTGTATCTGCAGTAATGGATTTCCTCGTAAACTCAATAAACAGATTAAATACGATGCAGGACTTCGAACACTGAGTGCATGCTTCAGTTTCCTGGTAATTCTCAGACTAATAGTTCCATTAGGTTTCCTCAAATCAGCAGCAGTAATGTTCCTAAGAGCTGAAACTTCTTGTGGTTGGCATCGTGACTCCATCTTACTTTCACTCAGCAGAGGCTGAATATGTCGGATTCACACAAAACCAAATCCTGAATTCCACTCAGGAAAGTCCTGATAGTGATCCTGATCCCAGTCCTGTAAATGTGTGCATCAGATACTGAGTCTTAATCAGTGGTTATTACACAGTGAACCTGTGTTAGACCATCCTCTTTAAAGGAGATATCAGTAAGCCTCTGTCCTCTGTCTGTCCCTCATCATTCAACATTTCAGAGGAGCTGTTAACTTGGTTTTTTCTACTGTCAACCTGAAAGCTAGCAAGCTAAGCTAACCGGCCTCCAGTCGATTGATATCGTGTAGGTCCCCGCCATGACAGCTCTGACCCCTCGGGGCACTCTGGGGGTGTCCTGTGGTGTCTGGATCCTGTGGGTTGCAGGCTGACTTGTTCTGGATCATCCCACAGATCCTGGATCCGGATCAGGACCAAAGTTTCCTGTGGTGTTTCCTACAGTGGAGAGGGGAAGGTCTGACACTGACGCTGCTCTGGACTTGATTTTTACAGCGTTTCTGAAGCTAAACACTGAAGCTGAAACCCAGAGCAGCACGTTGGAGATGTTCTGAGAGAGGTCACAGATACAGAAGCTGTCAGTGCTGATATCTGTTGGTTATATTTGTTCATACTTCCCTGTGGTTTCAGATGAACACAGTAGACCGGCTGCATTCCTGGAACCCGATTGGCTACAATAAACAATCTGAATAGCTTTAGGCTGAATCTAACCAATACCACCATGTAAAATATGTCTCAACTGGCTCTGAGATTGCTCTATGAAGCTGGTTTATTACAGCCCTAATGTTGAGTTTTAGTAGTTTTTCTGATTCCTCTCAGGTCAGATAATCTAATCTATGAAAAGAGCCTCATGATGCCAAAAGAATTTCCCCTCATCTGAGCCTGTGCAGCCAGCTACAGGAGTTACAGACAAACAACACATGCACGGCTTCCAACACTCTCCGTCAGCCTTTACTCTTCCTTGTAATTATCAGCGCCACTGGCATTTCAAAACACGTCGACAGCCAGGTGATTCCAGTCTCTGTGTGTTTTGTTTAGCACTGAGGTTACAGGATATCATGAGTATAAAGTGTGTGTGTGTGTGTGTGTGTGGAGAAGCATGTCCTGGTTACGGCTGTTGAGGAATTCTGTTTGCATTGTGCCGCAGGCCTGCACGCTGTAGAGGAAGGTATCACGTCTGTGTGTGTGTGTGTAGTGAGAGAGAGGGAAGGAAAAGCATGTAGGGGAGAGAGAGAGGGAGGGAGAGAGAGGGGGAGAGAGAGAGAGAGAGAGGTGTGCCCCTGTGTGAACCAGGCCTGTAGCCTCATGCCAGCTCTGTGCTGCTGCCGGCTGACGTCATGGAAAGAAGCATCAGACTCTGAACTCGGCACGGCTGAGAACAACCAGCAGCGACGGCGGCCAGAGTTAACTACAATCATCCACGCTGCGCTCGCTCACCGTGACACCCCCCCCCCCCTGCACACACAATACACTCACTGTGTCAATGAACAGAGATGAGTTTTGCCCTGAAATAGAAAAGCATGTTTTTATGTTTAACACAGCGCGGTGTCAGAACTCCTGCTGTGAGGCAGTTTGACACAGGGAAACTCTTTAGTTACTTTAATCATGGAGGAACAACAACATATGAAGAGACTTGAAACTGGTGTCACAGATTCACACTGTAACCCCCCCCGGCATGCATCGCTGCTCCGAGGAGATTGTATACATTCCACACTCGGTCGGCTGCTGCTGACTCACAGGGCAGGAAAGACTCATTTTTTATGTGTCAAAACGAATCGCAGCACAGCTCCACTGCAGCATCCTGGAAAATAAACAAGAAAAGCTGTTAAACTGGCTTGTATGGAGCAGCAGCAGCAGCAGCAGCAGCAGCAGCGCAGGGTGTTGTGTAAGGCTGCCTGTTGGTACCTGCACCATCTCTGCATGTCTTTATATACAGTGTGTGTCTGTATGAGTCCAGGCCGGTGTGTCTTGTTTCCCTCAGTTGTTCCTCACAGGGAAGAGCCCAGCAGATCAGATGGAGGGAATTCCTTGAGGAAATAAGATTATTTATTTTCATGACACACCTTGGTCATAGTTCACAGGCATGTTCACAGCAGCGCTCACACTCTCTGCTCTTTTGATCTGCCCTGTTTGACTTTCTAACTCATTTTACACAGGCTGTGTTTTCTGACAGAGCGTCTTCACACCGAGCGTGTTCGAAGCAGTTTAGACAAACTCTGCAGTGTTAACTTGTTTAGTTCAGTTTATTGAAGCAGGCGAGAGGAAATGCAGAAGCTGCAGCAGAAAGAATGTAATCTGAAGTATTTAGTCAGGTTCCAGCGGTGCACAGAAACAGATATTTATCTGGCAGTCGGCACTTACTCATACATGTAGAGCCTGATTTAACAGAATGAAACAAAGTCTGTGCTGTTACTCATTCAGCTTGTTCTTCAAATGTTCTTCACTGGTACGAACATCAGCAGGAAATTACACAAAAGAGCTGAGAAACATCCATCAGGCTCAGATATTTCTGACTTATGCAAAACACGTCTTCGTTGCTGGGACCACAGGTTACCAGAATTATTTTCAGTGAACAAGCTGTGGGTGAATTCTTGGAGTCATTCAGACCTTTATTTATACTGGGAAGGCCTGTACGGAGTGTAAAAACACTTATAAACCGATAGATGCAATAAAACACAAAATACAGGACGTGTTGAGTGATTAAGATTGAGTTTTGGTTTTAAAGACTTCCCTCCATGCTGCAGTTTTCATTGTACATTTAGTTTTATCAGACTTTCAGATGAATCAGTCTTTGCCGTTCTGCGCAGAAATCAACATTCAAATTGTCTGGACTATGACTGCAGAGGTCAGTGATACATTCAACACTTTTCCAAAGTCTTTGGTTGTTATTTCCTTATTTCTCAGCCAATCAGTCCAATCAAGTCCTGTTGGATCAGTCTCAGCCTGTCTCAGGATCTCCCAGCCTTCAACACCCAGCCAAACCAGACTCATTTGCCTGCTCCACGTGTGCAGCAGCTCGGCCTAAACGAGAATCCGGCTCTGCTGATAAACAGCGCTTTGCATCGCACCGCACTCAATGGGACAATCCCACCGATTTGCATTGGAAAGTTCTCTGGACCGTCACAGGCCCCGTGATTGTGTTGGGTCCCCGCATTCAGTCTTGTGATCTGTGAACTGCAGAGTTAAAGGTCATCAGATAGGTCACTGATCTGATATTTCTCTTAAAGACCCAATCTGTAATTACACTGCTGTATGTCCACAGAAGCTTTAAGAGTCAGTGAACGCACCACGGTTTGATGATAAAGACTCCTTGTTGTACGTCAGCTCACAAACTCCTCTGATCAGTCTGATTATTCCCACCTCCAAATAGGAACCATGAAATAGGACTCAGGCTCTCCTGATTAGTCCTCATCAAAGGCCCTTTCTGTCTCCACGATGATATCTGCTGCACAGTGCAGCCTCTGACCTTTATACAGTCCACCAAGATGAAACAAACTGTAAAAAACTAATTTATATTCTTTGGCATCAGTAAAGATTACAAGCTTGTACGGACTGAATCCAACAAAACACAGTTTACTTCAGCTGCTTTACACTTCAGCCGACACCTCCAGGTCAGTTTATCACATACGGTCCATCACCGCTACGACTGAACTTCAACTGAACTTCAACTGAATCTCCTTCTGATTTTACTCCTTTATCTTTAACACTTAAATTGACACCTCATCTACATGTTTAGCACTTCAGGTTTCATTTCTCATCCGAAAAGGCATCCTCAGTTCTAGAGACTGGCTGGGGAATCCCAGGTATTTAACCCAGTTGTGAATCCAGCCTGTCGTTATGTGCGTCATCAGGGTCTCTTGGTTTTAGGTGTGAATGGGAGTTAAATCTCCTTGATAAGGATCTCAAGACTGTGTTATGTTAGGTGGTTGATAGTAGGAGCCACTAGGACGTCCCAGATGGACATAGATCTTCAGTCCTCTCTCAAAACATCTGTCCTCTGTCCAAAATGTGAACATTATTGTCCTTGAAGGAGTTTCCCTTCTCCTTTAGATGCAGATGAACAGTCCAGAACGAGTCCTTGGGATGAACCAGTTTCTATTCCCGGGTCTGAAGTTCACCGGGATGTTGTGTTTGGAGAAAGTTCTTTTGAATTTCTGTTGTTGCGTTTGGTCTGTGGTTCTTCTCTACGTCTCTTCACTGACTTGATGAAGGCCCAGTTAGGATAACCACAGGTTTTAAGTGCTGTCTTGAGGTGTCGGTGTTCCTTTCCCTTCCTCTCTGGACCTCCTCCAAGAGGTTAAACACCCAGGAATCCCCGATCAGTCTCTAGACCTGATGAAGCCTTTCGGATGAGAGGTGAAACGCCTTCAAGAAAACTAAAAGAAGTCCAGTTGCCTTCAGCTCCAGCACTGAAGACTGACCTGAATGACACCTCAGAGTCTGACACCTCGGTGAGGTGGAGAAACGGTCCCATACGGCGGCGCTCTGTGAGTCATGTCGGGCTTTTCTCACCAGCTGTCACCGCCTGAGGCTCGTTCAGACGGACCACTACTGTTGTTGCCCGTCATAAAGTGACGTTTTATAGATGCAGTGTTTGGCATGTTAATATTTCAACTCAAATGTCAACAGACTTTCTTGTCAACAGTTGTAGATTTAATTAGAAACTGCTCTCAGCTCTGCTCTGTGTCGGTGTACAGTAAGGTCAGCGGTTGATGCTGTTTGGTTTTGGGCTGATAGCGCTGGTGATTCTGGTAATGAAATCACCACCTGTCTGTTTGCCAACGTGGAGCTGAATTCACGACCTGGAAAGATAAATACAATGCGGTCGATTTAACACGTGCACGCGCGTGTTGGCGTGCACACACACGTCACATCTGAGCCTGACATTAGTCGCAGGCTCCTTGAGACTGTGACCTTTCCTCATGTGAGTTGATAGGTCCACTAATCTTTCCAAGTTTGAGCCGCTGCAGGTCCTCGCTGCCGGGTCATCCAGCTAGGTGACAAGCCATAGGTTGATGGAAAATCCATAGTGTTATTGCCATACATTACTTTTATTTGATTGGGCCTGTAGTGAGCATAATGCAGCGCTGAGGTGGTGGTGCTGGGGAAGTAGCAGGGCTTCGTCAGGGTGCAGGGATCATTTGTAGCCCCCACACACCACCACCACCACCACCCCACCTCCGCCAATACCCGGTGACATTGATGCATCGCCTGTGCCCAGCATCCATAGGCCCGACCATGTGAGTGCTTGTGAGTGCTGTAAATCACTCAGTGGTATTGATTTTCCATTAGAGGTCAGCCGCTCTGAGCACCTCTGACAGGGTGCTCACAAACACCTCGCCATGTGTAAGAGGAAATGTTAGAGGAGGGCAACATGAGGTCATGTGACTGTGGGAAAGGCAGAGGAAGTGGATGTTACCACTTTGACTTTACATTTATGTGCAGCATGTTGTTTTTTTTTTAAACAGAGCAGCCTGTGGAGTCTTGTCCTGGTTCTGCTGACATATTCCTGGATCACAGCAGCTGTTATTGTGAGTGATGTGTGAGCATCTGTCACACCCTGCTGTACATACATACAGAGCTGCAGGCACATCCCTGATGGTGGATGAAGACGGGCCGATGTTATGCTTGTGGAACAAGCTCGCTAAGTGCCTTCTGCCTACATTAGCCAGGCACTTTGTCTTGTGTAAATATAGTAGCATGTCACCGAGCAGAGTCAGGAAGAATTGTGGAGGCCCGGGCGCCACAGTCATATAGGTTTTGCGCTCGGCTGAATAATTAAACGGGCTGAGTGTGGTGTTGTTACAGCTGTTACAGATGCATTTGTTTGTCCCTTTCCCTCCTTTCTGACCTGTTTCTCTCTCCTCTCTCTCTCTCTCTCTTACAGACAGTACAGTCACACAAGCCTCACTTCTTGGCGGTGCACTGTCAGGAGGTTGGCGGGAAGAACTACGAGGCGTCCATGTCACACGTGGACAGTTTTGTTAAGTAAGTCCCGGGCTCATCATGTGGTCATTTGTGCTAATTGTTTTGACTGTGTTGGTAATAGCTGAGCAGTTTCTCTAATAAGGAAACACCCAGTCACTGGAGGTTTAAACTGAGCGCACTACTCCCCCCTCTGGTCACATCGAAGCTGTACATTACACATGGTCACATTCTGCTGTGCTAAGAATCAGTATTAACTTGATTGAACTAAATCTGAATTATTATAATGTGGTTTAACACCTGGAGTTTTTTAGGATTTGAGTGATGATACCTGTGTGTTGTGTCCATCAGAGAGCTGTTGTCCAGTGATGCCATGAGGGAGTACAGCAGAGTCCGTGTCTACCTCGATGAGAACTACAAATCCCAGGAGCACTTCACAGTAAGTGATGTTTCACACGTTAAACGGCGTGTTTGAATCCTGCAGGAGAGTCCTACACACTCAGACACTGAGCTTTAAAATGTGTCGAATGAAGGAGGAGATTTGACTTTTGAAGTTTGTGATCAGGTTCAGTATTGATTATTAGTTGTCTTGTGATTTATTCAGGATTGATCACACAGAACCTGGTGTAACATGAAAAGAATCTTCTCTACAAGGTGAACAAAAGACAGCAGGATTATGTGAAAGTAAATTCATTAAAAAACAAGAAAACAAAAGAAACCAGTAGCAGCAGAACCAGTTTGATGAATCGAGAAGCTTCGTTCTGATGAACCCTTCATTCCTCTGAATTCTGACTAATGAGGAAATATCACAGTGACGGTGAACATGTGTCATCACTCAAGTCATTTTCTGATCACAGCTCTTAAATTAGGACACTGTGGTGGAATTTCTGCCTGTGGTTGATTTGCTGTATATAGAACAAAAAACCTACCAAACACCACCTGTTCGCATGTTAGGTGTGAAAATGTAATCGACACAAACACTGACCGCGGTGTGTGGTGTTTGGTTTTGAACAGAGTGCATCATCTCGAGCTGTTAGGCAGTTGAAGACGGGAGTTCAGTTTAAAAAGATGGACACAGACTTTCAGAAGCTTTCAGCTGATTTAAAGAAAAACTACATTTCACTTCATGAAGGATCATTATACTCTGAAACTCTTGAGACGGCCTCAGCTGCTCGACACAACCACGTCACCTGTGTTTTAGCCTCTTTACACTGACTCTCTGTTGGTTTTACAGCTGATTTTAAGATCCTGTTGATCACCTGTAAGGTTTGAACCTGTGAAATATTAGACTGAAACTGCAGCTGTAACAGTGCAGTGTTCATTCGAGCTGTAGTACCTGCAGACAGCCACAGGATGGCAGTATACACCAGGAAATGACTCAGGTCAGGTTAAAACTTCTGCAGTGTTCAGGGACTGATTTATTTTTTATTATCAGGATTTGTTAGCAGTAATGGATTACAGTTACATTCCTCAACAGTAGTTTATAGTTACTTTTAGTTAAGAAAAGTAAGTTTTAATGCATTTAATCACAGTAAAAACAGCCTGAAACTAGAGTCGATGAAAATGTTTGAACTTGTGCATGTAATAATAATAATGATGATAATAATTACAATAAACTTTATTTACCTTTCAAAACACAGCTACAAGACAAAATGTGAATTGAAGACAAACAATAGAAAACAGATTATACAACAAATAAGGAGGAAATACGAGAGCAAAAGTGGGAGAATAAAATCAAATCGATCATTTTAATCAATAAAATAAGAACCGAGAGAATGACTTTGTCTGATAATAAGTGACTTAACAAGTTTACAGAGAGGGCACACTTAAAAAACTGTGTTTTAAAGAGTCGAGGCTCTGACAGAAAACACCTGGTCAGCTTCAGTGCTCACTCTCAGGTTATGATCGGACACGTTTGTCCAGAACAGGCCTTAAAATAATTTCTGAAACCAGCCAGAACCCGTGAAGAGAAGCTAAACTGGAAGAAATGTGGTCTCTGGTTCTTGTCTGTGTTGGTCGTGGCCTCTTGGTGGAGCCAGATCCTCAGACCTGAAGCCCTGCTCTCTGATCGTCCTGTGAATCTCAGGAAACCTGGATTAAAGTGTAGATTTCTGCCTGATGTTTAATGGACAGACTGTGTCACCGTGTCAGGTGATCATCCCTGCCCTCCCGGGTCACTCAGGACCGGACTGATGTGGTCCAGACGTGGCCCGTGGTCCTGTTTTTCTCTGTGATCACTGAGTTGTGTCTGTCACAGTCCTCCTCTATGTTTTGTAGGCGTTATCACCCGCTCGCTGCACCTCCTGGCGACAACACGTCACAGCACCGCTGATCCATTGCTCTTTTCAAAAATGTTACAAACGTGCTTTAGAAAATATAATTATCTGCCCATTTCATATAAGTAGGCGTAATGGCGCAGCATTGAGCTGTTTATTTAATGGTGTTTTGTCTATAGATTAACCTTTTGTTGTATTCTCATTTCATCAAACAGGGCAGCGTCTCTTGCATACGAATCAGTCAGTGGAAACGAAACATCTGATGTGTGCTTTCTATGATGTTGATATTGAAATCTGGCAACAGTAAATGAATAGACTCTCGGTCTCTCTCACACAGGGCCCTGTTTAACTGATGACATCACCCACTTGTTTCTCAATCTTGATTTCCCCCTCCAACCTCCTTCCTCCCTCTCCTCCTTACTCCTTCCTCCTTCTCCTCCTCCCTCCTCCTCCTCCTCCTCCTCCTCCTCGCCTCTGTAATTTGTTGTTGTCTGGCCTCCCCACGTCTGTCAGTTTTTCAGATAATATGAAATTTAGAACACAGCTTCCAGTTTTGTGTTTTGGTGTAGTAATGTGGTGAGGCAGCTCACGTTTGTTTACATGTCTGGGGTGTTTGAGTTGCTTTTCTGTGTCAGGATGAGGCAGAGGGTGACTGATAAATGAGGCAATGAACTTCACTTGTTTCTTGTAAAGTTGTTGTCAATCAGGCGATCAAGTCAAACTTCATCCAGCTTCTATTTTCTAAGCAAAATTGTCAAAGCATCAGTGTCTCAGCTGCTTTTCTTTGTTCTGTAGTAAATTTCTGATTGGACAAAGCGAGGATCTGAGGTGGAGAAATGCTACTGCAAGGTGGTGAAAATACTCATCATCTCCTGGTAATAAGGATCAATCATCAGTTGAAATTTGAAGAAATGTCTGTTTTTCGTTTGTTTACTCGTCCTCATTTCCTCTGATTTAAACAAGCGATCATTTCCTGGTGTTGAATGCTGTGTAGCACCTTGATGGTAGATGTGAGGCGGGCTCACTCCTCTCCTCCCAGAGGAAGGCAGCTGTGGGGAAGCTTGACAGCCGTCCCCCATGAGCCAGGCCCCAGTGTTTACAGCCTGTTAAGGTATACAGCAGGTAAAATGTCAATTAGGAAGGCCCGCCCTGATAACTCAACTCCCAATCCACTTGTTCTTGGCCATTAATATTTATCGTGGGCTCGGCCCCGGAGCTACAGCCCGTCTCATCCGGAGCTTTACGTTAGCGCCGCTTCCCGATACACACTCTTTAACAGGAAACGCCTGCAGAGCTTCATGCACAAACACACACCTAACCACTGTCACAGTCTCATCAAACACACACACACACACACACACACACACACACACACACACACACACACACACTACCTCCTCGGCCCTCAGTTGTTCCAGGGCATTTTAATGGGAAATTAAAGGCATCCCTCATGTCTGTGGTGAGCAGGACAGGAATGAGAGCAGCGACAGAGGATAAATCAGACTCTGTGGCTTGACAGGACACCGCTGTCTCCTTTTACCCCGCGGCTGTGTGTGTGTGTGTGAGAGAGACAGTGTTATCGTATCCCAGCACTTTGTTCTGTCTAATTTGTGTCATGGATCTAAAAACAGTCGAACAGAAAGTTGAGAACAAGATCCGCGAATGATTTCATTTTCATTTTAACAGAACAAACCGAGTGTGAATCCTGATTTAAAACAAGTTTAGGTCTGAATGGATTTTAGTGGAGCTGCAGTGAACAGAGAAGAAAAGTTAAAGTTAAATTAAATTAATGTGAAATATTTTTAACATTGTTAAATTCTAATTTGTATTTAATCAGGAAAAAAGGAAGAGAAATAAAACAGAAACAAAAACAAAACTAAACTAAATCCTCTCATGTTTAATAAGATAAAAACAGATTCAGGCTGAGGCTTTGGTTTTCAAATAATTAAAATGATTTAATTAGTTTATTCAAAATATAAGTGTACATTTTATTTTGGAACTTTTTGTACACGTGCGAGCAGCAAAGATAAAATGAGGAAATGCAAATAAAAACAAGGAAACGACTCAAGAACAATAATGATTAGGAGGTAAATAAATGACATAAAGAAACATGTCTTTAGCTGTGGTGCAGCAGGTGAGATCTGTACAGATTTAGAGAAAACAGGCACGAGAAGAAAAACGAGCGAGCGTCTTCTCAAAGAGAAGCTGCAGGTTTGACCTCAGCAGCAGCCACATGTGTGAACGAGGCTGTTTAAAGCTCTCAGCAGGATGATTAACAGCAGCAGCTAAATGCCTGGTTTCTGCGTGAAGCTGCCTCCTGCTCTGTGGTCAGCGTCTCAGCAGCAGCTCGGCCTCACTCTGCTCCAGAGGTGAGTCCTCCATCCTCGTCCGGGCGGCGCGCTGTAATGCAATCATCAGTGCCGCTCTGCTCGGCCAGGAATTTATGAACACTTCGTGTCCCTCTGTGCTGACAGGGGCCCGGGCCAGGAGGGAGTGTGTTTACCGTATTACCCAGAAATGCGTGTCGCTCGCATTTATCGCCTTTTAGTTATTTTTTCCTCCATTTTAACTGCGTCCTATATCACCCCCCCTCGCTCCACCTTTTTATGATGAAACAAAAGCAGGTTGCATATAGAGATTATCCACTTTGCAGAGAGATTGGGGTCACAGAGGAGAGGTCTCTGTGTACAGGCTGGTGGTTTTACACACACAGGTTAACTAGCAGGAGCAGCCCTCCTCCTCCTCCTCCTCCTCCTCCTCCCCTCCTCTCTGTGTTTAAAAAGGCCGCAGCAGGCACATAAGCAGGTTAAAATATTACAAACTAAATCTAACAGAGCTCTTATTTCAATATGGTGAGAAGTACGGCACCGACTGAGGCCACTTGAAAGGAGTAGATGTCAGCTCGGTAATATCGCCGGGCCATAACTCTCCTCGGCCATCACTCATACTCAGGTCAGACATAGGGTACACACACACACACACACACACACACACACACGTACGTATAGAGAGAAAGGCCTAACAAACACCTGCACGGGCTCGCACACAGAAAACCACACACACCGTGGACATGTGTTGAGCGACAATCAATGAAACTGCCATCGAAGACAGTGAGTTATGGTGCAGAGAGAGTGGGCATTCCCTGTGTGAAAATATTTGGACTGAAAATGTAGATATAATTAATGGATTGTGTAAAGAGGTGGAGAAATTGATGCATTTATTACGAGGAGTCGGATCTGTGGTGGAGCTGGGACTTTTGCCCTCCTGGATCATCACTGCACACACACACTGCACACACACACTTCCAGCTCACAGCAGGCTTCTACTCATAAACAGCTCAGATAAAGTGTTTACCTGTCTGTGTGTGTGTGTGTGTGTGTGTTGATGGGATGTGGCCGAGGGAAGTAAATCAGTTGTGTTAGAGGTGGGGTGTTGTTGTCCTGCTGTGGAGGTGAAGGTGTTGTGGTGGTGGTACGAGGGCCCGATGGCCAGTGTGATTCCAGCATGGGGGCGGCTGGGTGTACCTACGCCACCCGTTCATTTGTGATGTATTTAGCCACGAGGGGCAGGTGGTGAGCCTGTCATGTCGATCTTTTTGGGTGCTAAAATATGACCACTTTACTCTGCTCCCGGCGCGTGATGTGAAAAATCTTCGGACCCAAATTAAAAATAATGATAAACAGGAAGTGTTGAGCAAATAAACACCCTCTGAAGGTTTACCCCCCCTCCTCTGTCCTGTACTCGACCCGGGCAGGTGAAAATAACGCCTGGCTGAACTAACAAAAAAAAAAGAGGCCACCATCTTGTTGCTCAGTCGTCTTCATACAGCCAGCGAGCAAAGCCTCTTGATGCTCTTTATTGTTCCACACACAATCAACAAGCAACCATCTTTCAGCTGCTCTCTAGCTGATTGATCGGGTTTTGACTTCATAATCCAGCATTAGCTCGCTCTGTTCAGATGCCCTCCACCCCCCCACCCCTCCTCGAGTCATAATTTTTGCACATCCGAGCTTGACTTTTTATTCCTTCCTGCGGTAACAGATATGGGCTGACGCAGGGGTATCAAGATTGGAGGAAACAATTGCCTAGGAGTTGTTTTATTGCCTGCTCCATGCATTTTGTGAGCAGGCGGAGGTATCCTCTGCCGGGTCCTGATGGATACTGGCTCGCGGCCAGGGGCAGGAGGGTAATGGAGAGGCCAGGCACGGCAGGCAGAGTCGCCGCTCCCACCTGGGGTGGAATTTTTTCTGACACGCTCAAAATTGGTATTCTGATATATGAAGCGTCTCCATTTAGTTTGATGGTAAAGCGTCATGTGTCCCAGTCAATTCGTTTTTACATTACCGCCTCGTACATCCCAAGAGGTTAATATCCGCATCCCTAGGCCGCGGATGTCAGATTATCCAAGTCTGTAGGAAAACTAAACTTCTTAGTGTTTCCTAAATGCGCCATCTTGGCTTCCCGTCCTGGTGGCGGGCGCTATCGAACACAGGGGCGTTTGTTCTGTTTGAGGGCCGGCGCGTGAATGAATGTTGATGGGCGTGGAGGGGAGGCAGCAGCATCTGCATCCGCTGCTGTGTCAGTGGAAGCGGGGACAGGAGCCAGGCGTGGAGAGGATCACATGCTGCCTGTTGACATCAGTAGCAGAGGGCGGGACCCGAGCTGGCGATATCTCAGATCCCCGCGGGCGGGTCCTCCCGCTGAAAGCCCTGTGTGTGTGTGTGTGTGTGTGTGTGTGTGTGTTCATACATGTGGGTGTGTGGCTGTACTTACTGATACAGGACCATCTCAACAGCACTTTGTCACTACGTATATCGATCCCTGGTCTCTGGCCTCTTAGTTTACATAGCCCAGCTGACCCGCGCCGTCACTGTATTGTATTCCCATTAGCTAATCTCTAAGCTTTCATTTCCATAATCCTCATCCATTTGAGGCCCTCACTGCTCTCACAGGAGAGAAAGACCCCCACTCACCCCGTCCCACACACTTCCTCCAAAACTCTGCACCTTAGCACACTTAAACACTGCAGTGATGAACCAGTCAAGTATAGTGCAAAATCTACAGGTGGCCAAACTCGTTGTACATGGATTCTTCTTCAATGATGCAGTGACGTGTAGCAGGCGCTGAGGATGGCAGCTGGTCACAGTGAGGATTCGTTTCAGGCCTGTTGAGGTCAGAAAAATCCTTAATCTGCAAGTAACTAGTAACTGACCTTTAGCTCCGTCATGATTGGACCAGAGCAGTCATGTGACGATCAAACAGGGTGTAAAGTGTAATATTTATAAAAAGCTTGTTTCAGCTTTGGGAATAGGAATAACAGACGTACAGTAGAGGCTCAGCGGGTGGGGTCGGGAATTGGGCGTATCGCGGCTCCATCTTCCTGTATCATGATACAGACTGGATGTTTTTCGCCATTGGTTTTGGTTTCAGAATCTTTCATAAGCTCTGATCCACTGAACCTGTAGCTCCTGCTGTCTCTTTAATGTGGACTTTAATCATCATTGCTCTGCCTCACAGCTCAGCACATTTCACCACGTTTGTTGAAAAGAACAGATACATCGAGATGTGTTTTCAGTCGATTCTGTGGCAGGACGAAAGCTCTGTCCACAATGATTGATCCTCTGCAGCCTTCTGCAGAGGCTTCAGAGTTTAAATACAGTGGCCCACATGTAAACAGGCAGCAGCTGAAGAGATGCGTGATGTTTTCCTCTCCTTTAAGCGGTGTGTTTAACCCCCAGGCTGAAACCAATCAGCAGCGATGTGGATCAGCTGTCTACAGCTAACACCTCCACCTCACCTCCATCCCAGGAGCCTCCTCTCATCCTCTCCTGCAGGAAACCTCCAGGCGATGCTGAGACAAATTGACATAATCACCCTGAGCAGCGTTTCTGTCAGAGCCATCGCTTCCATTGATCAGGAGGACCTACCACCTGCCCACACTCCACCCTTAACACCCGTCCTCTCCAAATGAGCTGATAATTAGCCAAGGCCAAAATGCAAACAACCCGATGAACAGCGTGATGGATGGACAGCTTGGATGCAAACCAATACGGTGCCAAGCTTTGCTGCGGCCCCTGTGAGAGGCCCCTGAGCGTCCCCTGCGTGATCAGGCATGCAGAGGAGCACCCACCCTGCTAATTAAATACCCACAGGTTGCCCTGTTTTTCAACAAGGATGCTTTCTATCATTCACTAATACAGCATGTATTTAATAATTCATGGGCTGCATCACCGAGGACACGGCTCAGGTTTTGTGTTACGCAATTCTGAATATAAAGTGTGACAGTCGTAGAAAGGTTGGTATTTATTCTCTGACTGTTGATTAAAATGTTTCTGAAGCTGCACCCTCGTCTAAATACTCATCATGTGTGATGAAGACGGTGCATTCATAATAATTAGCATTCAGACAATTCTTCACATTCATCTGAAGCAGTCTCAGCACTATGGGACATTTCCTGCAGAGCTGTCAGGCGACTCAGCTGCAGGCGACTACTCTGACTACTCTACAGGCAGTGATGGACGTCCATGACCGGCGATGTACCGCCCGGCTAATAAGCTTCCTTTAATCACCCCTCCTCTTGTTTTGTCAACACATTGGCTGCTAATTCAAGAGATATGAAAGGCGTCTTCCGCCGAGAGAAAACTGTGTTAGCTGCCTCGTTAGCTAGACGCGGGGCTTCACAGGAAGTGTTTGTGTTGGAGAAGATGAAGTGCAGATGATTCTTACTGATGTTATGTCCCAGCAGGAGGAAGTGTTGGGGCCACGTGTGGCCCCTAACCAGCGTGACTGGGTGTAATTGGTGAATCTGGTCTAAGAGGAGCGAGAGGGTCACTGGCTGTGGGCTGTGAGCCTGTCGTAATAACAACCAACAATGTGATCATTTCGTTTCCTTTTCACTTACACATCACCTCGCTTCATACGACACACACACACACACACACACACACACACACACACACACACACAGGGGGACAAGGTTAATGCAGGGCCTCATTTATTTCACTCTCACAATGACTCTAAATAGCCTTTCAAAAGGAGTGAGGAGGGAGACAAAAATAATCCAATCACAGAATTACTGCCTGGCTCCATTCTATAGTTAAGTGCATTTTTATTGTGTAACGTTTCTTTTTCCCCAGCACCCTCCTCCACCCTCCTCCACCCACTCTGTTTGTCCTGCCTCCCTCTGCTAGCGTTCTCTCTCTGCCACTTCTCATCTAATATGGCCATAATTGGGTTTGGTTGTACAAATCAGATTTCAGCAATTGGGTTATCCTCCTCTGAAATTGGAGAGGTCTCTGGGCCGGCAGGGGTGGAGAGTTAATCTGCTTTTGTTAAGCCCTCCTTTTGGTGGCTGCGGCGGCGACGTTATCGAGGCCGCGCCAGTTAAAGCGTTTTACCTGTCACTGTGGACGTGGCACGTAATTTAGCCTCCTCCTCCTCAAAAAACCCCCTCCGACACACACAGCCACCCTCTGCTTCTCCTCAGGCAAATAATGACATTTGAATCGAGCATTAACAGGCTTAATTACTTTAAAATTGTCATTTTAATTTACACTGATATAGTATTGATCACACGAGCAGAGATTAAGACCCTCAGTGGAGCGGCTGATGTGGAATTAAACAGGGACCCGGTCCTCCTGGGGCCCGCCCGGCCTGTCCTGCTGCAGCCAGAAGAGGAATGACATCCTCCCCCTAATGAACTGGCAGCATGCGCAGACATGAATTTCAGGCCCCACTGGAGAAGGAGGGAAATAATGGGGTTTGGGGAGCCATGGCGGGTTATTCATTCACTGCCATGCACCAATTCTCCTGTGATTCATCCCCAGACCCCCCCCAGACCCCCACTGCCTGTTTGCCTGCCACGTTCAGCCCGCCTGACCTTTCTCCCGCCTAAGTGTATGTATATATCCCCTCCCTCCTCTGGGAGCACCTTGCCCCATGCCCAGGTATCATGTACAGAAGGAGGGGGAGTGGGGGGTGGGGGCACTTGCAGCGAGCCACCAGCCTCTAATCTAACAGCCCCCCCCGCGGTGGAAGTGCCGGTCCGTGATCCTGCCTCTCATCCCGGCCTGTCTGAAGAAGACGCCGCTTTCAGGGGGAATTGATATCCTCGCTCGAGCTCGGTGTCACGCACAGCTGGTTAATATCGGAGGGAAGCGGGTTGGGGGGGTGATCGTCACATTAAATCCAAGCAAGCAGTTTAAAGAAAGCCTGTGGCCTCTGTGGTCAGCACCATGTTGTGGAGTAATTACAGCAGCAGAAACAACCTCCTGACAGCTGCCTCCAATGAACACACTCAAAGCACCACACTCCACACAAGTGCTTCTAATGATTGGCTCTTGGGGGGGGGTGATAAGAATAAACCAGACATAAGGAGGAAGACAGAGCTGCAGGACTGATCCTAAAACCAGGAAGTGAGTTAGCATGTTAGCATGTTAGCTCTTCCTGTTCCCTAATCCCAAAGGTCAGTGTGTTTCTGGTTAAATGTCTGAAATAAGGTCTGTGGTTTACTTTGACTCAAGACATTTTTCAGGTTTTGTTCTCCGACATAAAAATGGATCAGTAAATCCCCCACTCTGATGTTTGAAGCTTTCATTGTCTTAAAAGGCGGTTGCTACTAACAGGTGTCCTAAGTAAGGACTACAGGGTTGTCGGGGCGTTAACATGACCATCTACTCACCAGTCCACCTTTACAGCCTCGTTGTGTTTCTACTCACTCTCAAACTATCACTAACTTTCTAAGAAGAAGGCTTTTGTGAAGGCTCAGGCTAAATAGAGCCAGTTGGAAGCTTAGTGGGTGGAGGCGATTGACGTCATGTGACCGTGGTGTAGTTGGTTTATAACTAACGGTAGCTTCTTACTTCTGGAATTGGATTTAGGCTGAAACATCAGAACAGTGGTGTTCATCTATGAAGATTATCTGATCAACTAAACCTGGAAGGATCAGAAACTTTAGTTGGTCTCAGTTTATTTTCTGGAATAATCCAGAACACAATGAAAAAATCCCATTGTCTTTTTGTGGAGGGAACCATTTACCCTCCACAGGCTGCTAATGTCCCGCAGCAGCTTAGTTTACTGATTAATAGGAGGTGGAGTAGGTGAAGCTGAATTTTAAGAGCGCCCCCTGCTGCACCACAAGGTGAATTCAGGTCATTACAGTTTGAATATTTCATCTTTTCTCACGTTAGATGTTGGAATTGTGAATAAAAGGCGACAGGACTGATAAACATGAGGAATTCAGACGCTGATGGATTTGTGGCAAAGTCAAAACAGAACTTGGAGCTCGTCCTTGAGCCTGTTGACTACCAGTGTTTCCTAAAACGGCCTAAAAGTCCCAGAGTAGATTGAAAGACGAGGGGTGGGGGTGGGGGTTGTTTGTGAGGTCCTCATTTGATTGCATTGCCTACACCTGGATGTCGGGAGGTGGAGGCTGTCTCGACGATGAAAGCTAAACAAAACAACAGCCTCCCCTCTCTGCTGGCTGGCAGCTGCCCATGACGGATATCGAGATGTCTCCCAATACACGTAATGGACTTGGCAAGGCCCCGGGGTGGCTGGGCCTGGGCCTCCCGCTCCACTCTGTTATCCAATCACCTTATTCTAATGCTATTGCATTGTTTAGTCAACCAGCCGTCCATTTACATCAACCCATAACCACACAGCCACACCACAGAGGCACTTAATAGAATTAGCAGGTATTGTGCAGCACATTTTAAACACATAGGCCATTTAAACGCACACACTCCGTCACTGCAGCTCCCTCCCCAGGCTGATGATCCCCCGCTCGCTGTCAGAGTAATGGCATCACAAGCTTTCCTCTTTAACCGTCATAACTCTATACTCTGCCCTCCGCCGACACTTTACTCAGATCTGTAAATGTGGAGCCAATATTGTTGTCATGTTTATGTTATGCACTACATATTAATAGCTCATAAAGCACATTTGTTGCATTATTAAATCATTTTTACTTGCTCTTCATTAGGAAATAGGAAGCCGAAACTGACACAGCCGGTTAATGATAGGGCTCATAATTTCCTAATCTGATTTTGGGGAATGTTTGCGAGTCTGTTTGACTAGCCAGCGTATAAATAGACAAACAAAAATGAAACCGCCACATGGCTGGGAATTTGCAGTCATATGCGCTCTCTCTGCCCTTGACTGAATGCATTATTTTCCTTTTCAAACCTTGACACTCCAGTGCCATCTTTTCAAACAAATTAGTCTCATATGCTTCCCCCCTTGTGATTAACAGAGAACAAATTCACATCAAATAACCCCAAAATTGTCTTAAGGCCTCATTTTCTAATGATATTAAATGGGGCACGTGTACGTTTATTTGGAATGACTCATCTCTGGGGTCAGAGGAAATGAGCAATCCCTTTGTCCCCGAGCCGCCACCCCCTGTTAAACTATTACCTATAAAAACAGCCGTACGCTCCCAGTCAGAGGGTGTGTCCTGTCTGCTGTAATAACCAGGGCCTTCCTCCTTCTCCCGGTCCCCGGGCCGATTGATTTTTGTTGGGGAAAATTAATGCAGTGGCTGTGAGGTTCTGGAGGTCAGAGGTAGACGGGCTGCAGCAGATGAGGGGCGGTGCCGGGCCGTACGGGACCGCCGCCGCCCGCCTGATGAAACTTTACTGTGCGTTTGTTTGGGGGCGGAGCGTGCAGCAGTTTATGATGTATTGTCTCTGTGTTGTTTCATGCACACACTGAATATATAAATATATATATATATATATATATATATAGGCCCCTTTATTGACTACACCCACTCACCCCGGGTTTGTTGCCCTTGTTTGATGTCGTGTTCTTCTGTTTGTTGCCTTCACAGCAGCTTGAAAGCAGAGATGATGTGAAACCTGGATCTTCTCTGGGATCCACAGACCCTCTCACTTCATGTCAAACTTTTCTTCCAAACCTCTGTCTGACCCCCAGCATGTATCCAAGTGGTGTCTTATAAAGGTATAAATCAAAGCATAACCATATTTCAGAGAGTAATGCTTCCCAAGTGGGAACCAATCTAACACAAAGGGTGCTCCAGTCAGCAGGGTCCCTGCGCAAGTTCAAGCCACAATGGCACCCTGTGTGCACCATGCTGTAGCTAATTACCAACTCATTAAAGAGCCCTCTAATTAGATTTGATGTTATGCTCTTTCAGTTAAATTCAATCTCTTAATTTTAACTGCCTAATTACATTTCTGAAAGGAAAAAAAAGCACTTTTCAAAGCATGCTGTGGCCTACTGGAAATGAATCATTTCTCAGAATGCTGAGCCACAGAGAACTGAATGCTCTTGTCTCTGTTTGGTGTGTTCAGACTGTATCTGTCAGACTTCAGGAGCATAAATCTGGCCTGGAGAAATATATGGCTAATTGTTGAAGAGGATCTAACAGGGTGTTTTCAGCTGATGTGGCTCCTGGTGGCCTTATTGGAGATTCAGAGGCGGAATCAGAGGTTTATAAACCACATCAGTGCTGAGCAGGAACTTCCATTTGTGCTGAAGTTATTAGTCAGCTAACGTCCGCTAACTCCTGCTAAATACCTTTTTTCACACGTCTTCGTTCAGAGGAGCTAGCACCAGCACTGGTTTGTAGTTGTTGTGTAATTTTGACACTGAATGCATCACAGAGGCTAGTTAGCCAAGAAACAGCGAACTAGCGGTTAGCTAGCTGACTAGCCTGTTTTTATTTATTTGTTTGTTTTTATGGCTCAGGAGGCTTTTATAGCAACACTAACAGCATGCAACCCTCAATGGGCATTTATACAAATACTGACCTGCCAACGTACCCAGGGTTACCTGGTGATTTATTCACAGTACTACACTAAAAATACCATAAAAACTGAAGTATTTACCAAACACACCACTACACGTCTGATTCCTCTGTTTCATCTGTGATCCATTTTCAGTCCTGTGAGTTCCACATCTCTCCTCAGCAACATTTACAGGTGAGAGAGGAAACTAAACCACTTCTGCTGCAGCTTTAATTCATTTTTTAGCCTTTGTTTGTTCACAGCCGCTGCTCTACTAAATCTCAGTGATGTCTCCTACAAAGCCAACGTCGTGTTGAGTTTGATTTGTTCTCAGATGTAACAGATGCACTGTACATTGTGTTTTCACACGTGACTCAAAGACATGCGACTCGGTACCACCTGGTCATCTGTCGAGCTCTCAAAGGGGCGGCCCAGGAGACTTGTTGCAGACCTGCGTGGGCCCCCCTCCAAATCCTCTTTTCTTCCCACATTTCTGAGGGTGTGGTATTTACAGGAGAGCAGACGTGGGTTTGCTGCCACTCTTGCCCCTGGCACCGGACCTCTGCTCGCTCACATCTTAAAGCTGTCTTTTAAGAGGGGCCACGGGAAAGGCCGGATGCTGTGATTGTACGGATAAAAAGAAACATCTGCGTAAGAAAAGTCCTCCGTTGTTGGCTCTTTTTTATTTATTATTATAATAATACAATAAGAGGGAAAAAACCCATGACATAATTTCTTGTTATCTAAGAAGCTGAGGCTGCATTTACATTTGCTTTTCATGCAGCGTCCGTGTGCTCTTAGGGGCGATGCACTGGAGTATAACTAAGCTAGCATGGAGGATATCCAACCATTTAAATCAAGCCTCTGGGAATTTTACATAACACATCATTGGTGAGCATCGGTTTTTACATAAAGACAAAGAAGGCCACAAAGAGCCACCGGACGGGCGTCTTAGCCTGAGACGAGCCGCTGCGTGTGTTTTTGCAGACTCCTCTAAAGCTTCACGGTCCTGTGGTCACTGTTGTGCTCGGAGAACGCCTCTGCTCATACCCAGACAGCACGCAGACAGAAAGCTGCTTATTTTTTTATACATCGAGGGGGGAAAAATTATTTTTCTGAGTGCGACCTCAAAACTGAACCCTCTCCTCTGATGGGGCGACTTCTCGTCTTGGTCTGCAGAGGAGCGCTTCCCCCGGTCTCACACACTGTAGACCGCCATCGATTGTCCCTGTGCCGTGGAAGCTGTCATATTTTATAGATGTTTCACGAGATGGCTCATGATCTAGACGATGTTGCCTTCATTTAGGAAGAGTTGTGTTTGTACTAAGGGAGGAGGAAGGGCTCTTGATGCAGAGAAATGGGACCTTCCTGATAAATTCTTCTCACAAGTGACAAAGTAATGCCACTAAGATGCAGCAAACTAATATATTTCATTATGGGACTCTGCAATAGAGCTGTATCTCATTGGGCAGCCAAGGATGCCACTTTGTCACTACAAGGCCACAGGCAGCGTGGGACAGGGACGCAGGCTGACTGATTACTTTTCACAGCTCTGACAGCTTTCCCAGCATCCTCAGGGAGAGCAGAGTTTGCTCAATACACATTATTTGACATGGAAAGTTGCTTGTGTGACCGGCCGCTCTCCTCCACATGTTGACGTGTCTGTGTGCACATCTGCTTCACCTCCACTAATGTTTGAAGAAAAAAAAAATTAATAGCAAGTAAACAAGTTGTGCATCAGTCAGTGTAAAAAAAACTTTTCAAACTTCTTCACAGTCTCGTTCAACCACAGCAATCAGTTAAAATTACATTGCTTCCATTTTCCCTGCATTTCCCTGTATGATCCTAATTCAATCAGTTCTCTCACAAATGAGGCCACATGAATAGGCGCAATATTAAATCAGATAATAATATAGATTGATGAACAGTCCATGACAACATTAGCAGCCTTTCCAAAATGCAGGAATGAAAAAAAAATCAATGAGCTCAAAGACCTGTCATTTGCATGGGCCTCTTCCCCTAATGGGAATACTTTTACAGACAGGGAATTACAAGCTGAAATATTCTTTTTGATTATTGGACATCCATAGCCAAATATGATTTACATTAATGAGCATAAGTATATTAAAGGCATTTTATCCCCCAGCATCTGAAACGATTGAATAATGGCTCTGGCAACCAGGCAGCGGCCTGAGAAAACAGAGAGGAGGTAATGTCACTTTAATTACTAATGGATACCTCGATTGTTCAGACTTTGATTTTTCATCTTTGGGAACAATCTAATAAGGTAAATATTCATCAGCTTCATATCCCTCTTTTAAAAGGATGAGACGACGTAGTTATTTAAAGAAAGAGGCCGTTTACCCAGCATCAACGCTTTATTTGAAGATCGCTTTCAAAAGATTATTTTCCTGAGGACAGAGGAGAGGTCTTTTCACGGCCAATCACAGACGTCTGATACACTCAGGGTTTGGAGGTTGACCTTGTTAGCGGGGACAGACGTCGTTAAACTTCCCTGTAGAAGTATAATTGTCTCACATATTGCTCTTCACTGTTTGTCATTGAGTGAACGTTACATCCTGTTTGTTTTAGTACCAGTTGTTCTCGTTGTCTTGATTAAATTGTGCGCCGCAGTGGTTTTGACCTGAGCTTTATTATGAAGTTACAGAACAATCTTAGCACAGCTGTGTGTAAATCATGGCGCTGTGTGACCTTAAACGTGCTCTGGTCACCAGCACATGAGACACGGTCTCTGACAGCGCTCTGCAATTAGCTTAAAACACTGGAGATATATAATATACATACAGGGTCCTGATGACCTCTCTGGAAATACACAGTTACATAAAGTGTAGAAGAGGTAACATGAACTCTGCAGAGACTCAGTACAGCCAGAAAACCTGACTGACCACCTCTGTCTGAGTGTACCGCCAAATTAAAGTTCAATTTATAAAAACATATTTAGACAAATGAAACTTTTCAAACTGGTTTAACTCATTAAAATGAGTCTAAACTGACACTGAAATTCTTTACATTCATTTTAGACATAATCCGATAAATTTTAATTTCATTAATTGGATAATTGGAACAAAATATTAATCAACAATTTAACAATAATGATCACTTACTGCAGAGCTGCAGCTGTTTGACTCAGGGCTTATTAAACTGTGGTTTTGGTTGAAGTTAAGATCTGATTCTGGATAAAACACTGAGCTCAGAGTCAGAGCAGCAGCAGCTGAGATATCCACACCTGATCTCTAGAAAACGATGATTCCCTCTCTTCCTGTAATCACCTTTTCTTTAATTATGCCACATTCATATGGTTTACATTTAAAAAGTTTTAACCACAGAAATTCTTTACCTTCAGCTCATTGTGTCGCAGCTTCACACTGTTTGTACCTGGTTTCATTTGGCAGCAAACTGCTTTTTGTCACCTGACATTTGAAGGAACATTTTAATCTGCGGTGGCTCAGAGCAGATCAGAGGGTTGATGGTTCAATCCCCAGCTCCTTCAGTCCACCTGCTGAAGTGTCCTTGGGCAAGATGACTTGTAGTGTAAAGCATTTAAATCTCTTTATGAATGAGTCCAGTTCATTTCCAGCGTCGTGCAGCTCCGGCCCCACAGGTGTAATCCCATTTACTTTATGTCCTCGTTAAAAGCTGCTGAAGTAGCAACGTGGTATTAGTAAATACGCAGCTGGAATACATAAGAGCATTAATCATGTTCACAACAGAGAGAGGAAACTGTGCTGAATGTATTCTTTAATTAGGACTGAGGTGATGCAGCTCTCCTCAGACCTCCCTCTCTGAGCATGGAGAAGAGGTGCTGTTACTGTGTGTATGGAACATTTTTAACAAAGTTATCAAAGTCTTCCATCTGAATTATGCTGAAGAAGAAAAAAGCCGGAGCTCTTTTAAAGTCTGAGTCATATCATGTATACGCCTATTCACTTTGATTTCTTTTTTTTGGGTTGAATGTCATTGCTGTGATGGTTTTATTGCTTTAGACCCCTCTGCCGGGCAGGTTAGGGGAGCGACTGCACGACTGATGAGCGTGGCAGGAAATTGGCAGATGGAAGCATCCATTTCACCGCTAATTAGGGGGTCCAGCAGCCCGCCGACTGACAGGGTTCAACTGGGCAATGTAGTGCCTGCCAGCTCCCATCCCGTGCGCTTTATAAAACGCTCTTTAATTCCCCAGCACAATATCATTAACTTTGTAAGTGGATGAACACAATGGACAAGCAATTTAATTAACTTCTACCATTGAATGTTGGAGGGGAGACTAAATGAAATTAATGCACAATATTTCCCAGGGAGGCAGCCAACCTTGGGAGTGGGTCTGGATTGTTGGCAGGTCAGGCGCTGCCGTAGGTTTGGCCAATTATGCCTTGTTTAGACCCATCCATAATATTTTCCTCAAAAGAAAATAAAATCAGTGGTTTTGAGATCAATCACGAGCGTGTGTCGCTCTGCATTCTGGGAGATTTTAGAATAATGAAGTGGGAGCCCGGAAACGCAGCAGACGGAGGTTTACTCCAAATACACCAGAAATGAAGCGAGCGCTGTGGTTTCTGTTTGTGGGTCCAGGGACGGCAGCGAGACTTTCATGGTCCCCAGAGGATGAATCCTAACGTCTCTGGTCCTCTGTTCATCGTCAGATCAGAATTTCAGCCAGTCCAGGACTTTGTTAGTCAATCTCATGCTGCCAAAGCAGCTCTGACCCGTCCAGGCGTGGACCTCTGAGGTGTCCTGTGGATCCTCTGGGTCCTGTGGGGTGTGGTCATCCCACAGATCCTGGATCAGATCAGGATCTGGTCTGTCTTCCTGCTGGGGGAGGACCCTGCTGCCATGATGGGGTTGTGTGTGTGTGCTTGGTCTACAACAGTGTTTAGGTGTCGTGGTACATTATTCCAGCTTCTACAGGTCGGTAGCATCCAGTCGATGTGAGGTTCAGGTGGAGGATCTGCTGCTCCTGTTTTCATTGTAAAGGATCAATACTTGTCCTGCTTCGCCACGTAAACCAATTTTCCTGCTGGGTTTGTTCAGGAGGTCCCTGCTGCAGCTGCAGAGCATTAAGGAGAGTGAGCTTAACTTTAATCTTAATTACTGTGAAATAAATGACTAAATCTGTGTTAACATGTTTCCTGTTAGTTTATCTTTGAACAGTCTAGTTCCCTCCCTCCCCCCCGTCCCTGCCTTACCTATGCTCCCCCCTCCTCCCTCCCAACACACACACACCTCCCCCAGAGACAAGAGCTCCTTCAGGACGTGACGGATGGCTCCAACACACAGGCTGCTTTCAAATCACAGGAAGTGACAGAGGAAGTTTTAATGAGAGTTTTGTCTGTGTATCCAGTCAGGCCTTCCAGGCAGCCGATGAATAATAGACACTGTGGCTCAATACTCTGAATACTCAATCAATGGCACTGGGAGAGGGCCTTGGCAAACACATATGGCAGCCTGGGGTGGGCGGTGGGCTCAGGAGGGGTGGAAAACACTAAGGCTTCTCATCTGTATCTGCGAGCTGAAAAAGCAGCCGTCTCTATTGATGCTGCTCACTTTTGTGCCGCGGTGTTTTCCCTGCCGCCGATGACAAACAGGCTGTTTGTGCAGTATTGGAGATCTGTGCAGAGAGGCTCAGTGAAGGTGCTCTTTTAGACCCGGACCCTGCATATCAATGATTCCCTCTCTGGGACACAGAGCTGGTCTTGAAACAGATCTGTGGGTTGTTAGACTCCGTGTCCTGTTGTCTGTGATTATAATGAGGATGTTATCTACCTGTTAGAGCTGCAGTCTGAGCCTCCTGCTCTGAATTGACGTCTGATTTATCACAGCAGCGTCTCTTCACGACAGCACGTCTGATTGACCTTTCCAATAAGACTCTGTGTGTGTGTGTGTTGTTTTTAGTGGCTGTGTTGTGTGTAGCATCACTTGTGATCTGACTGATGAGGAGACTTCAGGGATTTCTGAGCAATGAGATATAAACTGGGAAACAGCCCATTTGATCAGGAACACTGCAGCTGTCGGCCTTCTTCCCCTCAAAGCCAGAAACAAACATGTTCAATAAACTCATCAACTTAACTTTGAATAAGCTGATTTCAGAGGAAGTTTTCTCTGCGTCAGTTATTAAATCAAACTGATTCATAGTTTGGTTTATGAACCACTTTATTTTCCCAGACGATAAGAAGACGTCTTCACAGTGTGACGCACAAAGACATTCAGCTCACACTCTCACAGTCCCAGAGATTATCACCAACATCCACAGTGCTGTGTGTCCAGGTTGGTTTTATCCTCAGAGGATGACGAACCAAAGATCCTCTGAATGAGACCGAATGAGGAGCAACACGAAAAACAACTAAACCACTTCTCACAGTGTGAACTGAGATAAAAAAGATCTGCCGGTGTGTGCAGAAACAAAAACTGTCTGCAGTGCAATAAAACTTTATTTATCTTTTATTCATGAACATTTTTTTTCAGTTTGGTTTTTGATTAGTTGTGGACATTTTCTTATTTAAAATAATGAGCAGAGACAACAGTGAGGAGACATTAGTGTTAAATGTTCATTTATACAGTGATATCTGTTTAAACTGTGTGTGATAACAAGGAGCTGCTGCTGATTTTATTTTTCATACATTACGTTTCATTTTTATTAGAGACAAAAAACGAACTGATATTGACAGTACAGTATCAGGACAGTTTACCATCTGATTTCCTGTAACAGAGGATCAGTGTTCAGGTGTGTAGAGGAGAAACTAACACAGTGAACAATAATCACACACTACACAACCTGAGATAAAACAACAACCAGCCGCCAACACGTTTGACTCAGCTTCTCCTGCCGTGGTGTGTTCACAGACCGTCATTTATTCCCCCTGTTAAAACGCTCACGTTCTCAGCGCTGTGCTCCAACAAGCCATAATCCTGCACTTTGCTGGAGTCTGGGGACGGCAGAACATTACCCTCTGAAGTTGTACAGTGACACTGTGATGACACTGGAGTGTGTATGTGTCAGCTCTCCAGGGACTGGCCACTCTCCCTCTGCACAGATTGGAGGTGAGACCTTGAAGAAAAATTATTACTTTTATGTTTGCTTTATGGCTCATTTTTCACATTATACGCAGAAAATCTATTCAGAGGTCAGAGAATTCCTGCTTCTCTTCGTCGGCCAGAACTAATTTTTGCAGCCCTCGGTATCGATAAAGCATTCAGCGGAGCAAAGTATGCAGGCTATGTACTGCAGCCCTCAAGTCTCTATTTTCCAGCAGCCAGTCTATTGGGACTTGTTCAGCCTGTATCTGCAGGGGTTTTGGAAATGTCAGCTACACACACACACACATGCACATGGAGAGTGAGCACAGTTGCCGTGGTGTCATTGTGTCCTTATCTGTGAGGCTGTAGCCAACACGGCTCGTGATAAGAGAGAGCAGTGCCAGAACGAGTCATAAACCTCGGCTTTTATGGTGCGGTTATTGTCTTTCTGTCCACAATTATGGTGATTACTCATTTCCCCTCAGACCCCCCTCCCCCGGCCCTCATGCTGCACTTAATAGACTGCATTTTACTAATGGAAAATTAAGTAGCCGCCGTGGCAGTGGGGTTTATAAATATGTAAAATATACTTTTAATTATTTCAAGTGAATCTGACAGCTAATCAATAAAGAGGGACGTGACAAACATACGTTTGATACAGGCCATTGTAGAGCTACTGGTAAAAGATAAGCACGGCCTGTCAGCGCGGTCCAGCCCTAATGAATATTTGGAGCCTGTCATGTAAGGAGACAAATGGATTAATTGCGCCCTGCTAATATAATAGCTTCTTCATGAAGAGTGCAGGAGGAGAGGAGGCAGAGCTGAGCAGCTGCCGGGCTCTGAACCGTGATGTCAAATAAATATTTATGAGGGTGGAGGGTTAAGTAGATTTTTGTGATTACATGGATAGCCACTTAAGCACAGTTGTTTATCATTTATTTGAGAATTGATTCATGCCGAGTTGTTTGATGTCATATTAATTTTATTTTTAGTCGTCTGCGGCTCTGAGGGGCACACAGAGGAACACACAGTGCACACACAGTGAGGGCTTTAATCGGCCACTTATTTACAGAGCAGCATTATTCAGGAGGCCTGCATCATTTCATCATTATGGAGTTTATGAGTATTTTTAACGAACGTGATGGATGGTTTTGTTTGACAGAAGTCAGAAAACAGAGAGAGATTCACACTAATCCACAGTTTACAGTGTTGGACCCACTTCATCTTTGACCACGTTGGTTGATTAAAAAAAAAAACAACTAATAAACTATTAATCAGTTAGTAACATTTTTGTCGATTAATTTTCTGCAGTTCTTTGACTTTGCAGGAAAAAAACGCAGCTCTGCAATTTAATTTGTAATAGAGAGAAATACATCTTTTTCCCTCCTCTATAATTTCCCATATGTCATATTTCAGAGCATGTCATTTTTATTTCACTGCCCACTGAAATATTCACACACAAACAGCAGCAGGTAGTACGGTGGCAGCGTTTTGACAAATAGCAGAGTTTTTCCTCCCTGCTCTCGATCCATCTCTGTCTCCAAGTCTGTTGTCGGCACTTTAAGGTGAAAGAGAACATAAAGACGAGTGAGCACAAATAAGTATGGGGGGCTTCCTGGAAGCCGTCCTCTCGCCATGGGAAGCTGTGACCTTGAGTCCTGGTGGGGGGGGGTTGGGGTCACCAGCCGCTGTTCTCATCAATTAAATGTGCGACAGTGTTTTCCGTCGGCTGAACTTATATGTCAAGGAGATGGGCAGGACCTCATGTTTGTGCTTTTGACAAATCAGCAAATGTTTAATCTCAAGATGTGCCGGCGCTCATAAATAATGCAGAGGCCGGGGCCGGGCCCAAACCCCCCCCACCGGCCTCGATAGGAGAACACAGGAAAAGACTAAATCCTTTTTCTTCCACACACGTCAACCTGTTTCCACTGCACCTGAGCAGGAGTCTGCTCTCATCTCTGTGTTTAGACTCTTCAGACGTTATTTTCTCACTCCACTCACTCAGGTTTTGATTTGCTCTCTCCGCTCTTCATAGTAAAAGTTACTCACCAGCCTCTGCCTTTCTTCCAGAGGGAAAAGGAGACTCTGAATTATCCCGAGCCAGAGGTCTGCTATCTCAAAGACACAGAGGATTGAGCTTGAGCTTTGCCTCCATTTGCCCTAAATGTAAAGAGGGCAACAGAAAGCAGTGTAGTGGACTGTGAACCGCATCAAATCCCCCTCTGCACCACTCTTACTTCTTCCCACAGACTTTGATTGGCTTGTCCGCCGACTGGGAAAGTTTCCTGATTGTTCACAGGGAAAATTAAGATTTTAAGCCTATTGAAGTTGATCTTTGCTCATTCAAAAGTCCATCTGAATGTGTCCTTTGAAAGCTCAAATTGTTGACTCGCCACATTAGAGGGCTCTGAGAATGGGCTGCAGTGAGCGTACAGTACTGAGAGCACGTTGCACCTGTTGTTGTGTAGCTGTGGACTGTGGTAAAGACTCTGCACTCGCAGCTCAGTTTATTAGCGGAGCCTTTGTACGCTGGAGGTTTTGTGCAGGGAAGCTGCAGAGATGATGTGACAGATTCTCTCCTGAGCAGGTCGGACGTGTTTGATAAATGTGTAAATAAAAAGGATGGAATCCGTCCGTCACATCTCTCACATTCCTCTCTTTTCTTTCAGGCTCTGGGAAGTTTCTACTTTATCCACGAGTCTTTGAAAAACATCCACCAGTTTGATTTCAAAGGTGAGCGTCTCCCTCCTCCACATCATCACCACTGTGTCGAAATGAAACCGTCACACCGTGCCCCCTCATCCCGCCCCCGCTCGCCACACACAGCCATTTGCAGACTATTCCCGCTTCCATCAAAACCAGCGAGCTGAGATTGGCTCTGAGGATAATGTAGAGGGAGCGGGACAGAATGGTAATGCTTATTAATATTAGGATTTAATTCATAAGATTTCGGGCCTACAGTAATGGAGTGTGGCGGGTTATTGGACAGTTACAGCAGTCTCATCAGCCTGCGGTGTCAGAGGGCCCCGGGGGCCGTCGGCCACGCTAATTAAAGAAGGGATATAGATGTGGAGGCTCCTCGCTTCCTAGTAGATCCAAGTCAGCATTAGAGCCAGTTACCCCAGTGAAGGACAGGGCGAAGGCAGGGGAGAGGACCCCCCCCCGTAGATCTAACTAACTTTATGAATCCTCCCAACTCTAACCCATCATTAACACATGGAACAAAACACCATGGATAAGATGAGACTTTCTTCTCAGTGCAGCAACGAAACAGAGACCAGCAGCAATAAAAAGCATCAATATAAACGTATGAAAATACAGTACAGTGCAGTGTGAGTGTGAGTCTGCTTTATTGTCAGTTCTGCCACATGTATACACACACACACAGAGGATTGAGATTACATTTCAATCAAGGTAAACACTCACATATAACTAACAGAAAAATATCTATAAAATATTTAAAAATAAAATGAACATCTACAACACAACAACAGGTCAATAAATATAAAGATTTTAGGCACATAACAGGTTAAATGTAGTGGAAACAACAGATGTGTTGGTAACATCTGGAAAAAAAATCCACTAATGTTCTTGACCCTGAAAGTGAAGCAGCTAAATGGAATGCAGCCGTCTTTCTTTTTATTATTTACACCTGACGTGACGTGAGGACGCTCTGTACAGTCCAGACTCCCTGCAGGTAGAACAGGTGATAGAGTGAAGGTTATTATCTGGACTGCAGCAGCTGTTCTTTAAATAAAACTAAACTGCAGAATAAAAATCATTCATCTCATGTTGTCAGGACAGGAAACGTTCCAACACACAGCGCAGTGTGTCCTGAGAGGCTCAGATCAGACCAGGAAACACCAAACTAAAGCCCAGGACTGACAGGAGGTCAGAAACATTATCATATTATTATAGTGAATACACAGTCAATCAGATGAAATGCAGATGTAGGAGAGTTACAGCAGAGTCTTCACTCAGGACACATGAAGAGGAACTCTTGATTCACCTGAGTCATGTTGTGTCTCTGAGCTGTTCCTCAGTCTGACCAGCAGGTGGAGCAGTTGTTTGATGAAGAGGAGGAGGCTCCTGTTCTCAGTGGCTCTGATGGAGGATCACACACACAGAGGGGGGGTCAAAATTAACCTGCCATGTTCTGTAACAATCAACTGTCTTTCTCCCTTTCAGCCAAGAAGTTCAAGAAGGTGTTGGGGAAGGAAACCTGCTCAGAGACACTAGAAAGCACACCTACGCTGGAGAAGGAAAAGTTTCCACAGGATTATTTTCCTGAGGTCAGTAAACACACCTGACTGACTGACTGACTGACTGAGGTCCCAGTGGACAGAGTGCAGGTTTAATTCAGCTGCTAACGTACAGCGTCTTCTGTGTGTATGATGAAGACAAACATGAATTTAATTTGATCAGTTTTTGCTTTAAAAAATAAAGTCAAAGGAGAAATCTGAAGAAACTGAGCAGAAAAAGAGATGTGTGTTTCTCTGCTGCCATTTCATCTTCTATGTTTCTTTTTTTTTCTTCTTCTTCTTTCGTGTTACAGACCAATTTTTTTTCTGCCTCTGGGAAGTCCGGCGGACACACGGCCGATTTGAAAACAAATCAGTCACAAAATTCAAATCGTGAAACAGAGAAAGTCCTCGCCGTGTGGCGCCGTGTCCCGTGGAGCAATTCTCTGCACTGTGCGCTCTGTTCAGTTTCCTGGTGTCGGTGTGGTGTGTGCCATCAGAGGAGGGGGGGGCTGCGCGAAGAGCATAGTAGTGCTGATATAGTAATAAAGACCACGACCGCCCGTGTGTCATCCCTGCACTACCCACTCATCTGTCAACCACGCTCAGACGGCCGCCTCCGCAAATATATGCAAAACAGATGGATACGGCCCCTTCACACACTTCCCCAATTTCCGTCTCTCTCGGACCCCCACCACCCACACCCCACCCCTACACACACACAAACATATACATTCACACACACCCAAACACCCGCACGTCTCTGGTTTCCCATTCCACAGATGATCTAAAACCAATTACACTGATTGAGGCGCAAAAGCATTTAAAATGATTAGAGCGCAGCATTGTTCTGTGTTTAACAGGACGTGCAAAGAAAACCACAAAACAAACCTGGCACAGCACACTGTGAGAGGGATGAGGGGAGTGATGTAGAGAGAAAGGAGGTGTGTGTGTGTGTGTGTGTGTGTGTGTGTGTGTGTGTGTGTGTGTGTGTGTGTGTGTGGAGGTGGGGGGGGGCAGATGAGAAAAGTTTTGCCCGGTGATTTATGCCTCTTTCCCGGCTGGGATATGAATCTGGGATGATGCTCCAGAGAGCAGCACTCCAGATAATGTTAGCCCATTTAAAAAGAGCAGATTTGTGTAGTCTATCAGGGTCGCCGAGTATTTTTTTTTCCTCCCTCCTCCTCCTCCTCCTCCTCCTCCTCCTCCCCTCCGTAGTGAGAAATTGGTTGTTATCATAGATCACAGATACTGCTCAGACCTCTTATGAAAGATGAATTAATTTCACTAATGCTTTAATGCAAAGCTCTCATGAGGGAGGCAGACTGGTGATAACCCCTGCCTCGTCCCCGCTTCCTCCGCCGCTGATTTATGCCCTCTTTTAGTAGATGAAACCGCCTAGATTTGCCATCCATCTGCAGCTTTGAGGAATCCTATTACACAGGGATCCTGGACCGGACAGGACGCCACACAGAGTCCCGAAACCAGACGCTCAGAGTCCCAGCTCCCTCAGCTCTGGGTCCTGAACCACGTGATGTAAAGTTAAGAAAAACTGACAGCGAGCTCTGGTTCGTCATGACTCAAATAAAAGAGTCGTGTTTGAAGCGGAGTCGTCAGAGGAAGGTTAGAGTGACGGCTGCTGGGAGACAGATGTGTGTGTTTCCCTGCCTCTGTCTCACCTTTACGGTCCGCCATTAATAATGTGTCAGTGAGCGAGATGCTGGTGACATCATGGTGGGACGGCCTGGTGTTAATGTGTGTGTGTCGTGGTGAGGTGTGTGTCCAGATAGAAAACAGAGAGGAGTAGAACATTTCTACCATTTAAAGCTTTTTAAAAATCCTTTTTCTGTTTGAAATGAGACTCTGATAAATGTCTGATTATCTAAATATGTGCAGGTGAGTTACCTGGAGGCCTGATCCCAGCGCTCACACTCACACACTCTGCAGCCTGCAGTGCATCAAGAGTCTCTTGCAGACATTTTGAGGCCTTTCTGTGCACATCTTCTCTGAGCCTGCAGCTGATACAGCAGAGTTTAAACACAGCTGACTGTGACTCAGAGAAACACCAGAGGAAACATGTGATATATCACACAGCGAGCGTTTCCTGTTCATTTTACTCCGTGCTCAGATCAGTCAGTCAAACGTCCCAAACCCAAAATATTTGGATCTTTTTTCGTCATAAAGGTGATGTTAAAATGCTGTCCCATCACCAGGTCTGCGAGGGTTCAGGCCGGGGGGGGGGGGGGGCAATCAGGAATTAAACAAGTCTGTTTTTAAAAACCTGAATAACACCATCAGGTTTTGAAAAGATCCACATAAATCAGCTCCTGATGGTTTTCTGTTTCAGCTCTTAAAGTCGATGTCATAAAATAAAATATTGGTTAAAATCACTCTGGTTCTCACTCTCTGCTCCCAGTTTGATTCTGATTTAAGCGACAACCCGTCCGTATGCAAAACACGGGTTCTTTCCGTAATCCCACGCTGAGTTATGGCCGTCAGTGACGGGGGAGAAGCAGGGACGTTAATTGAAATGCTGAATAAGAAGGAAGTGGACAAAATTGTGGGCGCATTTCTTCTGAAAGGTCGCTGTGATGGATTTGGCGGCTTGTCGTTTCCCGTTGTTCCGTCAATCTCTCCATCCCCCCCCCACAGTGGACATTAATATATTTATTTGTTTGGCTCAGTAATACACGCCTCCAAAAACCATTGCATCATAAGGATTTGTCATTGCCTTATATAAATAAAGTATACGACCCGGACCTTAATGTGCCCTTGCTATTGATTGTTTTACACAGCTGAAGGAAAAAAAAGAGAAAGGGAGAAAATAGGCGACGGGCTGTAGATCAACATCCATACGAGTTTCTATTTGTTGTTTGGCAGCGTGAGCGTGTCCATAAAAGCATTGACTTTTCATAGCCTTTTAGTGCCCTCTGTAGTAAGCTGTGCTACGGGGCTGTGATTACTTTCAAGTTCTGCCCCTGATGAAAGTTAACTTCCTTCATATTTTTCTGCTTTGATTTAAGCAGCAGCAGCTCCTGTGTGTGATTCATAGATGCGATGCGTGTGTTAAGGAGATGAAGTCATTTAAACTGGCATTGCTTGTAAAATGCTCTCTGCATTTATCACCCAGACAAGACACCTGTGACACAGATGCTGTTGGTGGTGACAGGCGTGATCCATGACGCTGCGAGCAGCTCATAAATGTGGGGATAATGTTGAAATGAAAGCCAAATCAAGGCTTTCTTCACTCATTTTTTGTGCACACACACACACAGAATCTCCCTCCTGATGCTCTCTGGCTGTTTGAATCCATCACTCTGCTTTCAGCTTCTTAACGCAAGAGCTTCAGGAGCTGCTGCTGTCGTGTTTACTGTAATGTTGGAGTGCTCTCACACACACACACACACACACACACAGTGATGTGCTGTCCAGTTGTAGAAACGTCTCTGATTTGATGGAATAAAGATAAATGTGAGTGTCCAGCAGGGCTCAGATCAATCAGCGTTTGTGTGAATTACTTGTTACTCACAGTGCATTTCTGTCACAGGGCTTTTGTGAACCCCCCCCATCATCCCTCCTAGAAACACCCCCCCCCGCTGTAATATTATTTATGGGGGTCGGACTTTGAGCTGAAATATAAGAAAGGTCAAAGAATCAAACGGGACGGAGCGAGGAGGATCCTCCTGTGTTCTGACATTTTATACAAGCGTCATTTTCCATTGGTCACAATCGGGGAGTTTTATGTAGTGGTCTCCAGCTTCAAGTGAATCTGATGCTTTCTACCCCCCCCCCCATCCTCTGTGGCGGTCAGCCTGTATATGTATCACCCAGCACCCTTGGATGTGACCCGCCGTGTCGCCGCCGTTCATCACTGTCATGGGCGGAGACGCCATCGCTGACCTGTGGAAGGTCAGCCAATGTCAGCCCGAGCCTTGTGACCTTTTACCGTTGCCCTCCGACTCTCAGCCCCCCCCCAGCAGCTCCTCTAAGTCATGATTACACACCATGATCTCTTCAAAATAAGAGCGACGCAGAAAATCAAAGGGCAGATTGGCTAAATTCTTACATATTTAAAAAGGTGTGTGTGTGTGTGTGTGGAGGGGGGAGGAGGGGGGAGGAGGGGGGAGCTGATGAGCAGATTCAGTGGGGCCGGACAGAGTCTGTGTCATCATCTCTGCGGCGACCACATGATGATGTCATCATGTCGACCAGCTGCTCTCTGATAATCATCTTAACTGGACAAAGTAAAAGCACTTAAACCAGCAGGTAGCAGGGTGTGTGTTCTGAGCGGCGACGGTCGTCCACGTGATCACTGAGAGTGTGTGTGTTTGTAAGGGGGGGGGGGGGGGGGGGGGGGGGGGTGTCGATCAGTCATACGTGGAGGAAATGGGGCAATCTGGGGCCGGGTGTCAGAGAAGTGATGGATTTTAATGCTGCGATTGTAGTTAATGGCTCTTTAAATTAAATCGAGATTAAACGTCTCTGGCTGCAGTCAGAGCCCCCCCCCCCCACACACACACTCTTCATCCTCTCCCTCCTCTTCCTCCCTCTCTCCTCAACTTACTCCAACAAACAAACAGCGATGGATCCTCCCTGCGTGTACGTTCAGACGTGGCCGAGTTCCTCCCTTGTTTTTCTTTTCAATAGACTCAGTTAGTTTAAAAAAGACATATTTTTTGCAGAGGAAGGTCGATCAGTTCTGATGCAGAGTGACACTCGTCTTTAATTCCATTTGCTCCTTTCAAAGTCACAATATTGGGACAGCGAGTTATAATTGGGCCCATACATCCTGCACAGGCAGTATGGATTAATTCAAGTATGCTAATGTAATTCAATTTGATACAGTTAATCTTGTACTAATGCAGATTGAAGGATGTGAGGCGCAATCAAATACCTCTTAGCCCTTTAATTTGCATCAGTTTTTTTTTTTTTTTTTTTTTTTAAATAAAATTAGTCAATTTGTAATTATGTGACCTGGCCCATAATTAGTTTATTCATCAGTGCAGTTAACTCCCCATTAGGAGTATCAGAGAGAGATGGACAGGAAAAGAGAGGGAGAGAGACTTATTTATCTATTCAGAATGAGAAGACTCACAGCATCAATTTGTCTCTCATTTAATAACCAGCTTCATGGTGAATCATGTGCTGTTTGAGAAAGATCTTTGGACTTGTGATTGGATAATTAACTGGAGGCTGGTGGGATCTGATCTAACAGCTGCATACGACATGTCTGCACCGAGCTCAGTCCACCGACACAGAGGTTCACACAGCGTCTCTCTGAACCTCAGTGTCTGAGGAATCTCATGTTCCAGCTCAGCTCAAACTAATCAGCAGGTTTCCTCCCTGCTTATCATTTGTTATGAAGTGTAATCATTATTTTCAGTATTGATTCATTTTTCAAATATTTTATTGATTTTATTCTCATTTCTTTTCTGTATAAAATAGTGAAAATAGTGACGTCTGAGTCACAGTGATGTTATCAAAATGCTTGTGTTGCCTGAAACCAAAGGATATTTAATTTAACATGCAAGAAAAAGAGAAGCAGCAAATTCCCACGACTGTTAACTGGACTTTCTGACTCTTCATCAATTCCTCCTCAGTGTGGAAGAAGTGTTCACAGCCTTTACTTCACTTTAATATTATTTCTACATTATGTCACATGTAGACACGTCTTAATGTTGGCTCACTGTCCTCCTGTAAACCTGGAGCAGCAGCTTATTCCGACTCACAGCTACGTTTTGTTGTGACATGTCACTTCCTGTTTGAACCCCGTGGTCAGTGTTGTTTCTTTAATCCATGATGCCGGCTCAGACACCTAAACCCAAACCGAACTGAGGCTGTACCCCAACCTTAACCGTGTGTTTATCACTGTTACCATGACGACGGAGCACCTGTAACACCTGCTGTTCCTACGCTCCTGTGGGGTCGACTAGTCATCGTCACTGTAAACATATTAAATAAAGTGCAAGTGTTCGTAGTTATTCTCCATCACTCCTGGTTTATTCATCTGTCTGTCCGTCAGCGACGTCTCTTCTAAAACTTTCATTTCTTTGACATCGCCACAGTTTGTTGGACTGAAACTGAGCTGAATGATGTTTGATGATGTGAAGTATGAAGCTGTGCTCTCAGGTAGTGGTCGTCCTTACTTCTCCATGTAAATCATGTGACATTGTTGCTTTAATTCTCCTGCTGGTGACAGCTGAAGCCTCAGTAATGTCAGATATTACCGCTGTCGAGCTAAATTGAGTCTCTCTGTTCTGCAGTGCAAGTGGTCCAGAAAGGGATTCATCAGGACTCGATGGGCCCTGGCTGACTGGTGAGTTTTATTCTAATAAGTCTCCACCTCATCTCCGTCCAACCCTGAATCATTACAGCTGTATCACGAAGATCCAACCACGTCAGTCGTGTGTGGCTTCGCCCAGAAGCTGCAGGGTGAGGGTGGAGGGTGAGGGAGGGGGTGGGGGGGGGGTTAGATGGCTGAATCCTCTCCGGACAGTTGTGCCACAGAAACCAGCAGGGATTTGATTACACGTAATCACGTTAGTCAAGCAGTTGCATATGACAGATGACAAAAAACATTACATGCCATTGAACCTGTGTGGAATGAATACAAACGCTGGCCTCCTGTGTGCAGAGCAGGGGAGGGAGGGAGGGCGGGTGGAAGACGGGGATTGTAATCTAATAGAGGGATGACATGAGAACTAAAGAGCTGAAACGGTAAGCATTTAGTAGGGGCATGACAAGAGCAGCAGGAGGAGGGAGGGGAGGGAGGGAGGCAGGCTGGTGAAGAATAGGCCGATCAGATCAGACAGAGATAGCCAGGGCCATACATGTTTTCATTTGTTCAGGATGTCAGTGCAGAGTAAACCCCCTGAGATAAGACCAAGCCGTGTTCGTCACTGTACACTGAGCTGCCTCACTCCCCCCTGACAGGGCCCACTGAGAGGCAGATTAGTGTTAGCAGAGGTGTGAGCCTGGGTTAAGAGACTTCTCATGTTTTATTTTATCCTGTTAAGTTGACGGATGATATTAAACTCTCTCTGCGTGTTTGTCACTGCAGTGCCTTCGATCTGGTCAACATCCACCTTTTCCATGATGCCTCCAACCTGGTGGCCTGGGAGAAGAGCCCCTCAGTCTACTCTGGGACCAGGCAGAAGGCCCTGGGCTACGTTTTAGACAGGTACTGTACACACCTGTGCTGCTCTGAGTATTTCACCTGCCTGCTGTACCAAGAGAAGACACACATTCAGCTCAGTGTGTGTGAGCGTGAGCTCTCATTCCCTTTAGAAACCAGGTGTGTTTGCACCTTGGCTTCTTCTGTCAGCTGATCTCTCCTCACCTGTGCTGCTGCTGCTGTCAGCACATGCAGTTCAGCATCAGACCTTATAAAGTCCTGTACTGTGTCTCGTTAATGTCCCAGCAACGCGCTACACAACACACAACAGTTTCTGAAGACTGTGTTGAAACCAGCAGAGACTCCGTGTAGGACAGAGACACCCAGACTTTATCACAGCTTACTGTGTCTCAGTCTCTGTGTATCTACATGTTCTAGTCAAACTGTTGTTGATATGTTTAGAAGGTTTCTATAAAGTGAAGTCTTTTGGTCGTCTGGTTTTCATCAGGTAAGATTCACACGGACAAACAGCAGCAGTATTGTATATAAGTAAAGCTCATGTGGAAAAATGTAGATACCGTAGATACCGCTCACAAATCCCAGTTTTGTCCGACCTGACAAAACCTGTATTTATATTGTAATGGAGGATTGGAGTGAGACTGAGGAGGAGAGGTTGAGTCCCAGACCAGTGGGATTACATCTGTCGGGGGTCTTACTCACTACACGGTCTGTGAACTCCCAAGTCTCTTTTATCTGTTCTTTTTCTGTCCCTCCCTCTAACTCCGTCTTATGTTTTTTTCTCTTCCTGTGGTGTAATCCTATATTCATCCTTCTTAATTTTTTCTCACTACTGTAAAGCATATGTCTATAACACTTTGGTCCAGAGAGAGAGATCTCAAAAAATACTTTGAAAATTGACCTGAAATTCAGCGTTGATTGTCCTGGTCCCCACAGGATTCTCACTTTGGCTCTGAGGAAGATATCTGTCTAAAATATGATATGTGCTGTGATAAAACTGGTCCACAGAGGATGAGCCCTAATTTGATGATGAGCACATTCATGCTCCCCAGGGGAGAAACCCTCTCCAAACGTTCAGCCTTCAGGTCTGTTTCAGGTCAAAAATAAATTGAAATGAATTTTGCTGTAGGTATTCAGACTCCACAGAGGATGAACCCTAAAGTTTTTGTCACTTTCTGATTGTCCCTCCCCAGAGGATCAACCCTGAGATTAAATGTAGCATCTTGAATTCCAGTGCTGAGGGTGCAGGAACAGTAAACTGAGTAAAGTCAGCCTCCACACAAACAGGCCAGGCTTCGCTCTCACAGGCCGGGCTAATGTGATTTATGGGATATCCATTTGCAGCCGAGCAGAATGATAGAGTACACGGTGCGACCCCTGCTCCCTACCTGGCCATGCTAACACAGAATAAAAGCTTGCAGCAGGTGACCTCCCATTCAAACAGCATCAGAATGCACGACATGGCTCCCCGGCCTCCACTTTGAATAACTACATGCATATATGGGTGGCATACATTATCTCCGGGCTCTCTGATGTGCATGAATCATGAGGCGCTTTTGAAAGTATTCTCCACAGGTCATATTTTACCTGAGCTTCATTCTTGATTTGATGAAAGAATGGTCCGCCTTTAATGGACGGGGAAGTGGGAGTGTTTTAAGAATATGGCAGCTTTTGCAGTTTTTATTACGCTGTAACTTACCTGGATTTACTGGCATCATGAAGTTTGAAAAGGACCTCTGTTGTTGCTTACACTGAAGTGATTTCATTGTGTTTCCTCTGCTTTCATCATGCTTCTGCTGCTGATTTATTTCTAAAGGTTCCCTTGTAAATACACCTAAACAGCAGTGTTTTCTCTGGGTGGCTGAGTGGCACTTTCCCTCTTTCTGACTGCCCTTGTGTTGGGATGGTAACCTTGTTGTTACTTCTGGGCCATATCATTTAAAGCTTCTTTTTTGACAGGGGAGGGGGCGGTGGGGAGGTCGTTATATGTTCCGGCCGCCCCGGTCCTCCTCGCTGGGGGCACAGGGGGTGGGATAGTGGGGGCATCGCGCCTCAGTCGCTCACTTTGGGGGGGAAACCGTCGGGCGCAGATCCGGAGCACCAGAGTGAGAAAAAGCTGGCGGTGCAGAGGGAAGGGAGGAGGAGCACAAAGGGTGCTTGGGCTCTGTAAAGGGCAGTGAATAATGGGCCGGTCCTTTCACAGAGGCTGCTAACCTTTTGGCAGCCACCAGCAAACTCCATTCTCCTCCGTCGATCTGGGAGGACAATGTGCCCGGGCCGGGCTTTGAATGAAGCGCTACCACCAACAGTGTTCCCATTCAGCGGCTGGTTGGGAACCATCTTTTTGGCCATTGTCCTAACTCTGACTCCTACCCCCAGAAAACAGAGCAGGAAAAGGGACAGGGGGAATATCTAAAGCCAAGCTCCCCCTCCCTCCTCTCTCCATCTCTGAGCTCTAATCTCTCACTGCGGAGGAGGAAGGGGGGTGTAGCTGTTCAACACACCACCAGCTGAGATCCAGGAGGCGGTCGGCACAGGAGCCGATCACACAGCAGTGCTGGGGACGGAGCTCTGCTGCCAGGCATCAAACTCCAGCCTCCATCTTATCTGGGGCTCAGGAATAATAATGCAGCTCGCAGCCCATTGAGAACACATCTGATAAGCCTTTTCCTCTGTGGCCCTTTTAACTGCTAAACACTGTTTATCTCCAAAGTGCTTCAAGGCCTCAGGGGAACAATGCTGAGAAGGAACAGCGTTTAGCCGGCCAGACCTCACTATTGAGTCACATCAAAAAAGCACTGCTCTGCAGGCTGAGCTGATGTGTGGGCCACTTCCACAAGCTCTGCTTGGAACACATTCACTGCTTGTTTTCCTGTCCTTTGAAAACACACATTATTATTTACCTTGTTGACTCAGCGTCGCCTTGATCCAGAGGGAGCGTTGTTTTAGGCTTATGTGTGCACTCATTATAAAATCTCTATTTAAGAATATTTGATTGGACGTGTTCTTAGATGAAACCTTCTGCGTGTTTCTGCCTGAGACAGCTGATGTAGTGAACGTGATGCTGGCCTTTCTAGAGGATAGAAAACATGGCAGCTAAATGATAACATGAGATAAAATCAACAGGTTTTTTTTTCTTCCTTTTCCTTGGAAAAAAAAAAAAATCTCTTTTGTGTTTTGGCGTTTGTTTCTTTTTTCCAGCCCCCATTCAGAGCGGCTGGTCCGGTTCAGGGGAGAACAGTTTTACATTACAACTGTGAAATCCTGGCATAAAGGCGTCCTTTGTAGCACGCCATTATTTTCACACAAATATAGTCCATTGTCACAGTGCTGAAGTTAATTTGATCAACATTGGGGACATTTAACTGTTTTGTTGGCTGAAAAGACTTGTTTCATGCTCATTTTCCAGGCATTGAAAAGCAATGATTGGCAGAAAAATAATGTTGCCGTTAACAATTCAAAGCAATTAGTTTCCCATGGGGAGGCAGTGGGCCGCACTGGCCACCACACAGCGATGCTTTGTCATTTTATGGACGGTCATCAGTCAACTGTCAGAGCGTCTCAAAGAGCCCTCCAATCTAAATGTTTCCCTTTAGGCTTTTCCCAGAACAACAGGCTGAAAGAGGAGAGAGAGGCCGCACAGTCTCCAGCCAATAGACATGTTGAGCTGCAAGAGGGAGGACTGGATAATCACAGGGATGTCCTCCATAAAGCCTGAGTGAATTTATTAAAGGGAGAGAGAGAGAGAGAGAGTGTGTGTGTGTGTGTGTGTGTGTTTCCCTGTGAGCTAAACAATCACGTTTTCTGAAGCAGCTTCCTCCTCATAAAAGGTACAATACAATCAACGTCCATTTTTATCTGATTGTGTGAGTGTGTCTATCTAAATGTGTGTGTGTGTGTGTGTGTGTACAGGTGAAAGTGTGAATGTGTGTTTGTTGTGGTGTCACTGTGTGGTTGTGAACTGCCTTCTCACCCTGGGAGGCCTGCAGGGAGCAGAGGTTAATCTTCCCCAGTGTCTCTGCTCATTATGGACCTGTTTTTATTACACACACACACACACACACACACACCGCCAGTGATGCCAGAGCTGTGACTTTAAAGTTAATAAGAGATTAAATATGCACAGAGTGAATCAGTCTGAGCTGAGATTGTCTCTGTTTATTCCCGTGGTTCTGATCCTGCATTTTATCAGAATGTCGTGTTGCCTCAAATCAAACATGGCCACTGTGTACTAACAGGAAACATGATGATAGCATCATGTGACCACGATTATCCTCCAGCTGCTTTTTACTTTCTTTCCCTCTGTTTCATGCGTCATGAAAACTTGTCCATCATCAGCCGTCTGTGTTCCCTCCTCCTCGGCCACGCAGCCAAGATGGCGACCGTTGAGTCTCCATCTTGGTTCTGACGGGTCGCTGCATGTTTTCTGTATGTGTCCGAGCACTTACACACTCAAACACTACCTCAGATTTTCTCCATGTAATTTGATGAGACACAGTTCATTTTCATATTTCATTCCCCTCTAAATAAAGAGTAGAAACTCAAATCAAATTACATTTGTCAAATTTGCAAGTAATCAAATGATGAAAAGTCAGTTCTGAGACCACCGGTCGACTACAGGTGGTCTGACGTTCAGTTCCAGAAATTACATTTTCCAATCCAGTCCATTTGAGTCTGTGTAGTGGATGGTGGACGTCGGCGAACGCCGTCCGCTCTCGTCTTTCAGCATGATTTAAAAAAAGATATGAATGAAAATAAGATCAATAAAAAAAAGATCAATTTATATACTAATTTATAATTAGTGTGATCGTCATCATCCTGAGGAACAAGAGAAGAACAGTGACACCGGCTCTAACGGACGAACAGACGTGTTGCTGCTCAGTAAACTGATGACGTCCAGAAATCCTCACATCGTCTCCTCAGTCAGCTCCATGTTTCCTGACTTATTCCTTAACCTCTGAGTGACCGCTGCAGCATGCCAACCCCCCCCCCTGCATCTTTCCTGTGTTCGTTGGGATGGTGATGGGGGGGCGTTGCCGAGGAGCTGGGGTGCTAGCAGCCCGTCCTGCGGTGTCAGAGGTCCTGTCAGGGGCCACCCCCGGTCCATTCAGACCCACGTCACCCAGCACATTCTTCCCAATGTTAACATTCTCCCAAATTCTCAACATTTACTTACGATGGCCGACAGCGCTCGGCCCAGCTATTGTGTGCAAAGTCGAATCTGACCGGCCAACTTATGGTAAGTCATCTTGTCAATATAATCATGACATGGCCCCCAGTTGCACCCTCATAATCCCACATAGACTGTCTATTATGGCTCAGTTTAGCTGTCAATCACAGTGTATAATCTGCTGAGACGTCAGAGGGACTGAGGCAGGAGCTGGTGAGGTAGACATGAGTGTTATCTGTGAGGTTGTATTTTACATGTTAGCTGACGTCTCTGATGGTGCGTTTGTGTGTGTGGGAGAGAGGAGAATGTGCTGTGGCTGCTTTGTGCCGGTGGTTTAAGGAGCCTGGGAGCAGAGTCAGGGGCCGTGTTATAAATTAGTGTCTGACCTCTGTCTTTGTGTGGCCCCTGAGAAGGCCTGACGAAGGCCCCAGCCCAGACCTCAGTGAGAACGGCCCCTGTGAAGAGCCTCTTTCAGGGGTGTCACTGCGCGCGATGAATGTGCGAGGAGAAAGCACGTTTATAGACTGTGTAAAGGAGTGAGTCTTTGTGGGAGAATGTCACTGACACTGTAACAGTTTGCCTGAATGAACTGTGATGACGAGGCTAATGGGGCCCCCCGACGAGGGTGAGGGTCAGCGAGGGAGGCCGCCCTCCCCTCGAGCTCGGGACCCCCCACCCTCAGGCCCCTTTCACGCCCAGTAGCTGTAGGTAATGTCGCAATTCTTCGTCCGGCCCACAAAGGCCAAGAGAAAAGTCAACTCTCACAGCGGCGGGTCACCGGGAGCGCTTTAGGAAATGATCGTGTAAACAGAGCGTTACCTTCTGACCTGCAGCTGATACCTTGGAGCTGCAGACAAAACAGCCGGGCTGCGGGTATTAGACACGGCTGTTAGCGGGATAAAGCTACAGGACGTGGAGCAGAAAGACCTCCAGACGCTCTCTTCCTCCCCGTCTCTCTGTCAACGTCGTCTAGTTCTGTTGGAAGAGCTCTGATTCACACAGAGGAAAACCAGGTCTGTGCTTCACTCAGACTCTGACTCTGCAGCAGATGTGGTAAATTCTCTATTAGCACAAAGAATACACGAGTTCCCACGCCTGTAACGATGGCACTGACGTGTCTGAGCAGCCATTTTACTGCCCTGCATTCAGGCCCGCAGGATAAACTGGCCTCTAACCCTGTTTAAACAGAGCTGAGTCTCTTAGCAGCAGAATGTGAAGTCATTAATGACACCGGTCCCAGTTTGAGTGTATTAATGAGGCACTGCACACACACACACACACACACACACACACAGTTGAATTCTGTATTTTGCTCATTTAAACCGTAGTGATAGTGTAAACAGATGTGATAAATATGAAGTCATGTTTCTCTGTTATAGAGATTGAGGATGTGAAAATCTAAATCTACCACAGCTGCACGTGTCCTCAGGCCTCCATAGACTTACAAGGTGCAAACATTTCTCCTGCAAAGTATCTCATCAGCTCTGTTCACCTCCACCTTGTGAGTCTGTTACAGCCAAACTCAACACTGAGCAGAGCTCAAACAATAACTCAATGAATTTAATCAGTTCATTGGCAAAAAAAAATCACTGGTTGAATTTGCTGCTTTTACTTAAACTGAATATCTTTGGAGCAAAGTGTAAAAGGCATCTTTCATTGTTTTCTAATGTTTTCTAGAACAAATCATCGATTACTTGATAAAATAATAAAAAAAATAAGTAAATATGTCTGGAACAGGAATTGAAACATTAAAATGTAAAATTAAAAGTTTAGATCATGTTCCCGTCTGGATGTTGAATTGAAAAACGCTCCACTTCCTGTTTAATATAATGAGATGTGTAAATGACAGGCTCTCTGTTTGATGTAATAGCTGCGTTCTCCGCCTCTTATCCACTCACCTTCCCTCCTCAGAGAAGAAGTGGCTGTGCTTTACGACGGCCGGCCCGAGCCCCGAGCCCCGAGCCCCGCCACTAAGAAGAAGAAGCTTGCTCTCTCTTTACGGCCTCATAAATATATTGTTATCTGGGCCTGGGAAGTCCACGGCGAGATTTATCCACACGATTAGCAGAGATAGCGAGCCAAGCATCCTGAATCATTAATTACACAAGAGGCTGTGCTGCGTCCACCTTAATTTCCTATCTCTGCTCTGTAGAAGAGCCACTTTTAAGTAAGTGATGAGGCACAGGAGTTAATTATATGTCGCTTGGGTGTGTGTGTGTCTGTTTTTAAAGCAGTGGGATGCTGCCGCTGTGGTGAGAAAGTCCAGTGTGAGGAAACCGAGTCCTTCAAGCTGCTCAGGTCCCAAAAACCAAACCAGCAACAAATCTAACAGAGTCAGAGCTTCACTGCCTTTGATCAGCTCAGCAAAGTGAATTTTCTTCTCCATCAAAGCAAATGATCAGGATTTATCACATTAATTGTGGCGTCAGCTGAAACATGTTTCCTGTCTAACATGTGCTCAGACACATGAACAGCAGAGACCACGTCATTAGATGTGTTTAACTCTTGTTTTCCTCAGGCTGACTTTACCTGGACAGGTTGGACGCTGTTTAAACACCTGTTCATTATAGAAAAATAAAAAACCTTCCAATCAGAGTGGTCTGACCACTAGGTGGTGCTGTGGCCCTCATGAATTAACACCCTGAGGTCAGTGGGGGTGGGAGTGGGGGGTTTAAAAGACAGTTAATGCTGATTGTTTTTCTGAATCTTCTCATTTGGGATAATTAGGATTTAGTGTTGTGTGGTGCGTTCAGGTGCCAGCTCCCGTCACGATGATTCTCACTGACGAGTGCTTGTGTTGTTTTGCAGGATCACGGACCAGCGGTATGAAAAGGTGCCATATTTTGTCTTTGGGGACTTTAACTTCAGGTTGGACTCTAAGCAGGTCATTGAGGTGAGTGTTCCTGTTTTACACCTGATGAATGAGCGATGGAAGGTTAATGATAGAGATTATGTGAACAGTCCGGGGGAATGCACGCATAAATGTATGCTAATATATTATATACATATGCAGTTAAGCACCATCAAACTCCCAGTAATATAAAGTGTATGTGTGCGTGTGTTTGTGTGTATTAGAGTAATATAGTAAAAGTGGTTTTAGTGGCCCCCTGTCTCTTCAGAGTTATGAGTCATTAAACGCCTCACTGTGGCCGGCCCAGATGTGTTTGCCAACCGAGCCTCCAAGTGCATTGTTATGTTATGGTGCCATTCACTGCTCTTTCTCTCTCCCTTCCTCTCCTTGGCGCCGTAGGGCCCAGTGAGAGCCAAGGTAGAACAAGTCATTCAGCAGGTCTCCATGACCAGATGAAGGGGGGGGTGTTAGTGGCATAACAAGTCATAAAGGAGATGATAAGAGAGTGGGAGAACCGATCTCCTCCTCTGGAGGACATTGTTCACTTCAACCAGAGGAGGGAAAGCTGGATGAAGGACTTCACTCTGTGTGGCACAGACCTGTGTGTAGTTCAGTCATCCGGCCACTAGAGGTGCAGCAGTGTCCGTCCTCCTCCCCTCCTCCGGTATAAGTGGGGTGGTCGTCACATGTTTCTACTCAGCGATCTATCAGGGCCATTGATTGATTGCCTCAAAGTTTGCACAGTACATTTGATTTTGGTTCTGTAATTGGGTCACATTAAGCCGCTGATCATGTGAACATGTTGCTTTGGAGATAATAAATCCAAGGACAGAATCCACAACAGCAGATGTGCAAACACTGAGACCATTCAGAAGTTATCTAGTGCAATTAAATGTCACCTGGCATATATTTAGGTCAGCGCAGTGATTTCCTATCAGTGATTCTCTGTTTTATATCGTATCAGCTTCACTGTGATAAAATCCACTGTGTTCTGCTCATTGGATTCAATGAAACTCTGCTTGGTTTCATAAGAAAAATGTGTTTCCAGCGCTAACACTCAGCGTAATGTAACATGGAGGAATAAAGATGGAGGCTGATGGTGTCTCTGTGGTGGGTCAGCTCTCAGCTGCTCACATGTTTGAGTGCAGGAGGGGTCACGACCCCTTTTGCAGGGATGTGTTAGGCTTGCATCGGTGTGTAACCATCTCTACCCCCCCTCCCTCCACAGCTCCTTTTCTTATGCATGGCCCCCATTCCATCCACAGTATTCACACACACACACACACAAACGTGCAATTTGTTAGGCCAAATGAGTCTGATTGATTCACCCCGTTTAAAGGGGTGGGGCAGCTTTACGGAGGTGGGGGGGCTTTCAGACCTCCCCTCAGGAAGTTAGAGCTGAGCAGCTTAATGAGGGTTTTTTCAAACATACTGACCATTTAATGGGGACAACAGAAAAGACTGATGATGTCATCTGAGCCATTAAAGGGGCAGTGCCGCTTCATATAACCTGTCTGATTTAACAGGGACCTGTGTGCTCGCGCCACTGAGCTGTGATATCACCAATAAACAAATGGGTTGCAACCTTGGTGCAGGATGTAACTCAGAGCCCGGAGGCCGTTTTAAGCCCTTTAATGACAATTAATGTCAACAGGACAATTAGTGCACATCCACTGAAGTGCTTAACTGTAGATGGGCTGGTGGTGGATCGATCGTACATACTTATCTGGAGATTGATTCAGACGGAGAGGCTAGCTCTCATTCTCACTCTCTGAGAGTCTCATTTTTTTGCTCTCCTCTCTTCTCTCTCTCCACGTTCAATCGATAGGAAACGGCCCCAAAAAAAGCCACGCACATGAGCAGATACTTGTGGACGCAGTCAGCGCAGAATGAAACCACTTGTCTCTTTGATTTGTTGAAAACCAGGGAGGACTCAGGCGCTCCTGAGGCCCCGCTTTGAGAGTCAGTGGATCAGAAAGTCCTGCAGTACGTTTCTCCACAGCTGCACCCTACACCACCTCTGCTCTGTCTCTGGTCCATTGTGGGCGACTAGACTGTGGACAACCACGAACCCCTCCCCTGTCAGCCATCCTCCCCTGTGGGTGGGGGTGTTTCAGGATGTATCCATGTGTGTGCAGAGAAGGAGGTGGGTTTGGAAGGGGCTGGACTTGTTATTGTCACAGGGCAAATTCCAGGTGGCAAATTCCTGGCATGCTTGTGCGGCAGGATCAGTAACCAAAGGCCCGCGGCCGCCCCCCTCCTGCCCGGCCCAGGCAGGACCCCATTAATTGTGTCCGACAGAGGGAATTGGTTTCAATTGACCCCCATTCAGCGGCCCTTTGACTGGCAGACAAAGGACACTGCCACGTGGAGACTAATGCTCGGGCTGAGCAGCCTGGAGGTGGTCCAGTCCCCAGCAGTCCCTCTCTTCCCTCTCCCATGGGTCTGATCACGGTTTGGCTTGATCACGCTTTGCATCGGTGCTGATAAAACAGGAAACGGCACAGGGAAGGTTTTTGTCTGGAGAATCAGAATCTTCACAGTCGGCGATTTCTTTTTAATCCCTCATCGAGTACTCGTGTTCAAACTGCACTTAGACCACATTTAAAGCAGCAGAGATGAACCGAGTGATGGTGCAGCATGTTGGAGACCTGTTGCATTAAAATCAGACCTAGCACTGATTCTCCAGGATCCAGGGACCTCTGTTAGATCACTGGCATCTCCAGTCTGTCTTGGACCGACCTGTGTTTTATTAGAATCATTATCTCTAAACTTCAGATTCAATTTTTTCAGAAATATTTTTATTAACTGGCAGAGAAGTAACAGACACATTAAAGCAACACAAGATAGAAATACCAACAAACGAAACAAGAGAAGGCAGAAAAAACAGACTTCAAATCAATAAGTAGAACAAAATGAATAAGTCCAGTTGGTTAGAGTGGGAGCTTCAGAGAGCCACATGACAACAATACATTTCAGTGAAAAAAGGTTTCGATTATTATTAAATCAGGACAGTCCAGAGCTTCACGGCTTCACTTCATCTGAAATCATCTCCACTGTCCAGAAAATCATGAATAAGCAGAAGATGAAGGTCAGTGTTGGAGGGCTGCAGTGGGATCAGGAGCCCTGATCAACACAAAGCCCACAATCAAGAAGCTTCAGTGTATTCTTGATTTAAGCCTCTGATCCAGCTCTGGTCAGCAGGTGAACTTTAACCTGTGTGATGAGGCAGGTAAAACTGATCACAACCCACATGAACCTCTGATACCTGCCAGTATCTGTCAGGTTTACAGAGTAAACAAGGTGCAAGGCCTGATTTAAAACTCGGTTTTATGGCAGCCATGTTGATCTGAGCGGTTCCAGCTCAGTCATGAAGCCAGGCCAGATAATCCCTGTTGACCTGTTCACACCAACAGCAAACCGTTATTTCCTGGGTCCATGCTGAGTTAGAGGGTGGTGTAAGGTGTATGGTGGTGTGTGAGGGAGTGTGTGTGCGGCCCTGGAGGTGGCCGGTGGCCGTGAATCAGCGGTGTCGATGACAGGCTCAGGGCTCCGTGCCTGGACTCCCAGTATATTTAAAATTCCTCCTAATTAGACTTAATAGAATGTAAATTTAATATCTGCAGAGATTGTGTGCTGCTGGCCGCCTGCTGCAATTTAAGGATTGATAGAGGCCAGCAGGAAGGTTAATTGCTGACTTGATCTACTGTCCCCGTGACATGGCGTGGGGCTGCTTTAATTGGGCCTGATCTGCTGCTACATGGACAGATTTCATTAAGGCTCGCCGGCGGTGCTCTGGATCGGCGCCCCCTGTCTGCGTCTGCAGGAAGCGCAGAGGGCCGGACCAGGCATCAATCTTCCTTCCTTTGTCCTGTGTCCTTTCTCTCGCTTGAGCAGCATGAAATTAAAGGTGGGGCCCCAGACTAGCCCCACTCTTAATGAATGCTGTAAAATGCTGGGTAATGACAGGCCAACGTGATGGATCATTCATTTCTCACACTGTGGAGTCGCCCAGTGCGCAGATAGAAGTATAAGCAAGCATGTTTCAGGAGAATCTTGGTGTGAATGCCTCCTTTTCTCTCTCCATGTCTCCTGCTGCAGGTTTGAACTGTTTCTCTTTGTACATGTGTGATCTTTTGTTTCCAGAGGCCAAACCTGAATTTTAGAGGAAATAAAATCACACAAAAGGATTTAAATGACTTTCTGTGCAGCAGGAAAAGAATTTTCTTTCATTAATAAGGTAATGAGTAGACTGTAGGTGTCCTGCTGTCTGTGCATGTCACTTCATCAGATCGTTGTCCCGGCTGCTGAACCAGGTCCTGGTAAATAATTTGCACCAGTAAAGGCTAAACAATTTTCCCTTTTTAGTCCTGACTTTGACTAGCATGTGTGTATCTGGCCAGCTATAAATCAAAAGGCGGCCAGTGTAATTAAGTGTACACTACATTAGTCAGGCTAATTAATTTTGGGAGCCATCCATCCATTAACCAGTGGGCCAGCACTGATTGGGCCTCTGTTCTGTGGAACCCCTGACACCAGGGACTGCGACCCTCCTTGGCTGCCCTCACACATGTATACACACTCACACACACACCAGCCCTCATGTAGTTCATCAGGTTTGGAGGAAAAAGGGAAGTTTATTATAAAGAGCAGCGCTGCTTTAATTCATTCATTCTTGAATATGAAGTATTAACAGGACTCTGCTGTTTTATTGCTACACCAGGTTCTGTTTTCAGATCCTCTACGTGGTTTGTTGCCACCTGCTGTAGTTTCTGTGGAGGACAGCCCACCTGACACTGTGCTCATTGTCCCGGTGCAGTAAAGCCTCCTGTTTACTCCACCCTGCCAGTTATTAACACCTACTGTTTGACCTCTCGCCTGTTTACGGCCTCACAGGTGAAGCCTGTGATGGAGCTGTTTCTTTACAATACAATAAAAGCATATTATCTGGCTAGAAGAGTCCAATCTGTCACAATGAGGGCCCATTATATCACAGATAACCCATCTGGATATAGAGGGAGACTATTCCCTCTGGACAACAGCGTCTGTTCTCTCTCTCTCTTCTCTCTGTTTGCTTTCGATGCTAATGAATACAGCAGTGAAGACACGGAGGAAAAAAGAGTTCAGCTATGAGGGCGGAACTTGAGCGATGCAGCTTTGATGGCAGCGCTGTCCATATAATTAAAACGCTGGCAAATGAAGAACAAGCAATGGCTTCTGTTGGTCCTGCTCATTAACAACAGGCCGTTTGAGCCCGGCGCCAGCCATGCTACTGCCACTGTGTACTTGGAGGTGGAGGGGCGGAGGGGTGGAGGGGGGGTACTGTGACTGGCAGCTGGGAACACCATGCCAACGGTGGGATGGCGTGACAATCCAAGCCAAGGATGAGCGCAGAGCCTGGCACTAACAGGGCCTGGGAGGGCGCGTCGCCTCGCAGGCCCCTGGGGTTGGCCCCGGTCAGGGATGTAGCCTGAGTTACCCCACAATCCTTCACTGCTGTCTGCTCCAGCTGGAGCCGACCAGGAGATGTCTCTTTTTACTCCGGACTCTCTGCTCTGCTGCTAAACCCTCAGTTGGTTTATGTTTGTCCTGCTGAAAGACCAGTTTCCTCCCCGCTGTCCTGTGTGGTCTGCAACTTCCTGTCAGATCAGACCAGACCAGATCAGATCAGATCAGATCAGATCAGATCAGATCAGATCAGAGCAGCTAAATAATTATTTTCAGCAATTAATCTGCTGATTGTTTTCTCCGTTCATTGGTTCGTCACAGTTTCAGTCTGAAACCCAGAGATGTTCAGTTTGTTATTGGAGCTGGAACCAGAACATTTTGACATTTTAGCTTGAGAAAAATGAATCATATTTTTGTAAAGACAGATTCATCAGCTCTAAAACGTTTTATTTATCTTTTTAGTTTTTGATTTTTATGCAGAGAAATGCACACTTTTTATTTTCAAATATTTCTGAGTTCAAGTGAATAATACATTAGTGTGAAATAAATCACAAAAAGTATTTATTTTCATACGTGAAGTTTTTTTGAATCAGATACAAAAACTGATGATATGAAGTATTTTTATTTTAACTTAAAGCTAAAACACATTAAACCAGTCAAATCCTCCTGGTCCTTCACACAGACACAGTCAGTATCAGATATATAGTTGTATCAGATGTGTTTGAGTCTAAAGAAGAACCTCATCTCTTTTTCTTTAATCCACCACTTCCTATAAATCAGGAATAATCAGCTTTGGCTTCCAGCTCTTTTATTTATCTGCTGCTTTATTGCTGGTTTGTCTTGTCGTCTGTTGAACGGACCTCTGCCTTTGAAATCTCAGCAGCATCTAACAGTGATGCTGTTATTTAGTCCAGATGAAATGTGGCATAAAGTGTGAGGGATAGGGACGTCTTTGTGCCTGGTACACAGTGTCTATGATGTCAGTCTATTTTTGACTGATGCAGTCCTCGGCCTTCGTAAAGCACAGCACCAGAACTGTTTTTTCTTTCTCTCTCTGAAGGATGGAGTGGTTGCCAGGATCACACATGTTGTCTCTCACATCGTCTCCACAGCCATCTCCAGCTTTATATTCACTATAGTTTGTTCTAATGCATATGCAAAACAGCCGTCTGTGTAAGAATGGCTGCACAGTTCAACACCCACTCAACACGTCGCCCTCAGTTCTCAGGAAACACCTTCAGTGTTTCTCAGTGGATCTTTCCTCTTCCTGCAGACTCACTGCTGTAAACTCAGCGGCCTTTTAAACAACTCTGCCCACTGACATTAAAAGTCGCCGGGCTCCATTCACACTCACACACAAATATCCCATCATATTTAAGAGGGCCCATTAAGGGCCACATTGAGAATTCATGGGCCTTTCTCCCCGTCCCCCTCGTGTGATTTATCTGTGACGGCCATATTGCCCGGGCTCTTTCAGAAGGAGTGGCTCCGGCTTTTGTCTTAGAGGAGCACCGAAACAATGCATCTCAGGCCCATTGCTCCTGCAGGGCCTCCTCTTTCAGGGGGCAGAGAGAGCCGGGGCCGGCCTAACATCTGTTTGTGTCCAGAGCCAGGCGGGACCGGAGCACGGCGTGCCTCGGTGGCCCCCTTCTCCTCTCCCTGGGGGTCTTTGTTCCCGATTTCATGCTATCAGAGCGGCAGCATGTTTTCCTGCGCAGAGCTGTCAGGGGCATAAAGGGCCCTGAGTGGGGTCACATCAAGAGGGATGGGCATGAAAAATTGGTAAAATGTATCACAAAGCCCACCCACTAGATGGTTGCCTAGCGCCCTGTGGTGGGGTGTCAAAACCCCTCCTCCCCCCTCTGTACCTTCCTCTCCCCCCTTCCCTTGGCTGAATTACACCTCTCTCTCACTCTCTCTCTCTCTCTCTCACCCCGGTGGACAAGCACATCATTTAGATGAAATGGTGCAAACAAATTAAAGGGTGGTGCTCCAAATGAATCAATGCTCTTTGTGTGTGAGGAGGGTTTTGTGGGGTTTTCTCCTCCCAGAGTGCACTGGGAGGAAGACGGCCGGTCACCTGACATCCAACTGTTGAACATGAAACTGATGAAATCTGACTCATGGTCTAAATGCTCTGACAGAGTTAGACTCTTAATTGTTTGGTCCTGATCTTTATCGAACAGCAGAGTAATGAACTCCACACGCTGCCTTCCTATTGGACGTCACTAATCACCAGCCACTGATTGGGACTTCGATATTCTCTAATTGACTCAGTAACGACGCCTCACCTCACTGTTTCCTCTAATTGATTCCCAGCGAGAGCTACAACTGAACACTTGATGAAATGAGAGTGTTTCAGGTGTTCATGCTCCGTCTGTCGCTCTGCCTCTGGACACGTTTAAACAATCATGGCTTCACGGTCGGATGTGAATTTATTTTTAACAGGATAAATGTTCTTTTTAAAAAGGCCGCAGCTCCTTCACATCACAAAGCTCCTTTTCAAAACATAACAACTGCGGCGAACAACATTCAAATGAAAGCCACATTAAGAAGCCTGTGGAGCAGTTTAAACATGCACCTCATTGAGAGGTGAAGAGGAGCCGGAGCGTTAAACAGTCTTGCAGACATCTGCTGCGGTTGGTTCCAAAGTGCTGACTCAGAGTGGCAGGGGAGGTTTCTCTGATTAAATCTCTCATTAGCTTTTCTTTGTACAGGTGGCAGTAATGTGTCAAGAGCCCGGGCTGAGACAATGTCCTCCTCTTACTGGGACTAATACGCCTCAGGAGAGCCCACCCTCCTTTTACTGCCACTACTTTACACAGAGACACGGTCACAATGAAGCATCTGGTGGCCTTTTCCTGTGTGGAGGGCTTTTGTGTCTGCTGCTGTGAGAGACAGAGGCAGAGACAGAGACAGAGACAGAGACAGAGACAGAGACAGAGGCAGAGACAGAGGCAGAGGCAGAGGCAGAGGCAGAGACAGAGGCAGAGGCAGAGACAGAGGCAGAGACAGAGACAGAGACAGAGGCAGAGACAGAGACAGAGACAGAGGCAGAGACAGAGACAGAGACAGAGGCAGAGGCAGAGACAGAGGCAGAGACAGAGGCAGAGGCAGAGACAGAGACAGAGGCAGAGGCAGAGACAGAGACAGAGGAGGAGGTTCAGTTCATTTCTCTGCCGCAGGTTGTTTTGTTTAAGTTTCCTTTAATATGAATCTTTAGCTGAAATGTTTGGAGATCATTTCTGAATAGTTGCTCCCAGCTGAGACTGTGAGTGTGGGGTGGGTGGGCAAGTCTGTGTGTGTGTGTGTGTAACCCCCCCACCCACAAGTAGTGGGAGGTCGACGGGATCAAAGTGATGAATTTTTATAGGCCTGTTCCCTGTGTTTCAGCCCTGTCCCTTTCTCCTGCGCGCTGCACTGCCTCTCAAAGACGACCATGCAGGGCAATTTGTCCTGCGGGGCCCTGCAGAATGGGCCAGCAGAGGAGTTAAATACCAGGGGGGAACACACACACACACTCACACACACACAAAACATACACATACATTCAGTTTCTCTCTCACACACACCCCTCCGTCCTGTTGTCCTGAATGATTTGTGGCCTGTCCATTATCCATTCCGAGGGGACAAATGCTTTTGGCCGGGTTGTGAAGGTAAAGTCAGGATGGCCGCCCTCAGTGCTCGCCATTGTTTTTAGAGAAGTTTCCCAGATGTTATAATGCACAAGATAAATAGGGCGCATTATCACTACCTCGCACACCCTCTTACCTCTCTGAGCCGGTTGTTTTGGTGAGGGTGTGGCCCGTTAGGAGACCTCCTACGACGCACACACACCCTGCCGTCAGCTCTCACGCAGCTCAGCGGGCTCATGGGAAGGGGTGAGGGTGTGTGAGGGTGTGTGTTGCTCGCTGTTAGGGGTGACACAGGCCAGGTTTACTGGGGTCGAGCACTGACCAGTGGGTCACACTCAGGCTAACTCTGATGTGTCCTCTCTCCGGCCTGCTGTGTGTGTCAGTGATGAATCCGTGTTTGGAAGCATTAAATTAGTGGGCCACAGGCGGAGAGGAGCAGGTACCTCTGGCTTGTGTCCAGTCAGATCGGGTGTGGGGGGGTCACAGCTGATCTACTCGCTCTCCGGTGTAATAGCTGGCGGGAAAGCAGGAGGACGAGTTTGTTGTTTCCTGCTTCAGATGCCCCGCTCGGGCAGATGTCACAATCATAAAGCCTGTGGGATGGGCGTGATGAACGGCGGCGGGCGGATGAAAAGTGATCGGAGCGCTAAGCAATTGGTGCTGAACCTGCCAGCCCCCGCTGGCACACCTTAACTCAGCTGGCAGCTCCGCCATGCGTGGCAACGAGAGAATAATGGCGCATTCTGACAACGGCACTGCCCCTGCTGACACGGAGGGGAGACCCTGTCCCCTGCCTCTGGTAATGAAGAATGAATAGTTAGCTCATTGTCTGCTCATCCTCTGTCTCTCTCTCTGCGCTCCGTCTCATACTCGCTCTGCCTAATTGAGGTTTAATCACTCTCAGTGGGTTGTTATATAGGTGGAGGGAGTGTGAGCTGTGTGGGGCCGAGGGCGGAGGAAGAAATGTGTAAACTCCAGAGGAGGTGGATGAATGTGTGTTGGCTGCTGTCCTGTCACATCACAGATCTCTGCTTCCTGTTCACTGTGATTCTGACTGTTCAACAGGATCTCTGCTCTGATCACCACCGTCCTCACACTGTAATAAAATGTGTAAAATACTGATTTCTACTAATTCATTCCTCTGTACCAACAGGTCAGGCCTGTGTATCTAGAGCTTTATATATCTCCTCCCTCTGCACCACAGAGCTGTGTTATCGTCCAGAAACGATTAAACCGTTAACGTCCAGTTTCCTCCACTGAACTGAGCTCAGCACAAATTCACTGAATTTTTTTAGTCTGTCAAAGTCTGAGGCAACGGGACAGAAGTTTTTCTCTCTTCAGTCATTAGTCACAGGTTGTTTTTGTGCTGTCTTTATTTGTCATGAAAACACCTGAAGAACAAACAGCTCATTAAACTCTTCATTGTTTCATCATCTGGATTCTTATGATGCAGATTCAGAATGAAAAATGATGATCTGCTGCTTTATAAATATATATATATATATAAATCAATATTTAATTTATTTCTGTGATTAAAGAATCAAATCTTCCAATGAAACCATGATAAATATGTGAAATCAAACATCATGATTTTGTCATGTGTTGACAGTTTCCACCTCTGACAGAAGAATCTGAGGCTTTTTCTCAGCATAATAAATATAGTTTCCTCCTGTTATTCGGCCAAATCATGGGATTTCTCGACAGTAAACAGAACAAAGAATAACCTCCTTTTTATCCATTAAGCTGCAGCTTCATATCGAGCTGAGAATAAAACCAGTGTCTGTTCAACCTTCGCAGTGTCATTTTAATTTAATGGTTCTCTGTTGGTTTCTTTTCAAACTGTTGACTTGTGAAACAGGCCTGTCTTTGATATGCAGCATCAGTGTGTGTGTGTGTGTGTCAGTGTTTAAGTCGGGCGCAGTGGATCGCCTCCATCTGTTGGCAGCAGCAGAGACAGAAGGCCTGAATGTGTGTGTGTCTTTGCTCTTTGAAGTGGGACAGATTGCTTTAACCTCTCCTCTGAGGAGAGCAGCTGGAATAGAGAGCTCCTTTAAACAGCCGCTTCCTCCTTCGACAGTCATGAGATTATCCTCCATTGATGCACAAAGCCAGCGCCTTCCTCGGCAACCTCTCGTCCCAGCCCCCCGGCCTCTGGCCCTCTGCAAACACTCAGCGTTGACCTTTGACCCATAATGCAGAGATGGAGCCCAGAGGAGTGAAGATATAACCAGTGTCTCCTCCTGACAGCTGTCTGTTAGCATCTTCCCACTGCATCCTCACACTAACTGCATGGATCAAATAAGGAGCCAATTGCAGCCAAATGAATTCTGCTAATATCATTTAGGCGGTCAGCGAGAGCGTGTCTGACTGTAATGTGCTTAGGAGGCAGAGATGTGCACAAGCACCTGGGCTCTGCTGGCAGCAGGAAGGAGACATCACTGCACTGATCCAGCCTTAAGTGACGGCATGGGGTTCTCATTTTCCCGCTCTGAGCGTCGAGCTCATGACAGAGATGAAGGGATGAGCGGGGACGGAGGCAGAGGAGGAGGACGACAGCAGGAGAGCGGTGATCGACCGACTGATCAGTCAATCAGCGATCGATCAGTCACATGTTGGTCTGCAGCTGTGTGCGCAGGGTCCGGTCCAGGTTCATTAGTTTCCCTGAAGCTGAAACAGTCTGATTCACTCAGGAGTGTAGTCGTTCAGGGAAAAGACATTTTTCCTTCAGGAAAACGCTGCATTAGCTAATTGTCTTTTTTTCTTGGCACAAAGCGCAGGCTCAGGTTCAGTTTTCTCTCTGACACGTCGTCCTCTCTCTGTTCACACGCTGACCTTCCTCTGATCCGAGCTGCTCTCACTGGATCATCCGAATCATTTGAACATGAGTGGAGGGGCTGTGAGCAGTGGGAGCTCCTGGCTTCAGCAGCAGCAGAGAGGAGGCCTGGGATTTCTGCTCCACTGACTTTTAGATCGTGCAAAGACCCTGATGCTCGTAGAATCCAGAAACATTAAGGTCCAGTTGAGGAACGTATTTTTTAAAATGTCAAACTCACAACCTGTTCCAGACCTTCTGGAAACATTGGAGTTTTTGCAACTTATATCTGAAATGTAAAAAATACATAGCGAGCAGAAAGAATAGCACCGTGGGTGTTAATCAGAGCTGGTGAAAAATGACTTTCTGTCTCTGCTAGCTGTGGCTACAATGACTTTTTGACAGGGAAAGTATCTCTTGCCCTTCTCACTAGCTCCTTCTTTGGCCTATTCATTGCACAAAGCTGCTTAAGCGCACTTAAGCGCATTAGCATTTGGCTGCCAGGGGACCATATTGACCCTGCATTTGGATGGCCTAAATGAGTGAAAGATGGAGCGATTTGTTAGGGCTTTAGAAAGTTGCTTTTGGGGAGGGAGGGGGTGCTTGGAGGAGGGGGGGTGAGCATGAAGGAATGGGGTTGCAGCAGTGGGGGGGGGGGTTCTGCAGAGAGTTGTTCCACTTTCTCTCAGGGCGCCGTGTTTGTTCTAATCTGCTGTGCAGTTTCTTCGCGGGCGAAGCAGGACTGATTTGTGACATTTCAGTCTAAAGGGCCTTTTTCTGCTCGCTATATTGGCTTGACCCGATTATCTAATCTGTGCTTTGAATTTCAATCAGGTCACCCGGTCTCTGCCGTGTGGTATGGGAACCACTGGCTGAGGGATTACCTCATTCAACTGTCTTCAAACACAGATGGTCGAATGTTTAACTAATTGTTAAAAGAGTCCACAAAGGGGAATTTAACCATGCACACAGTCCGTGGGGTCAGTACATAGAGCAGGATAAAGAGAGGGGACAGTGAGCTGGTGGTTTGTGGGATGGTTCTCAGAAATCCTTCAGAAGCAGTGCAGCGTGGTGCAGGGGGCTGCAGGAAGCTTTGTAAACTGCTGCACAGTGTGAGTGTGCTGGGGGGGGGACTACACATGAATGACCTGTGAACATGTGGGTAACATAATAAAGTAAATCTAAATTCATATTCCTCCTCCAGAGTCTCTGCTCCACTGCCACCATGCAGACAGTCAGAGCCGCCGACACCAATGAAGTTGACAAGCTAATATTCCGAGAAAGTGATAATGACAGAAAGGTAAGGCCTGACACAATACTCACTCCTCAGAGCTCACTGAGACAAACAGAAATGTGGGAACTTCATTAACTCTGGTATCTCTGAACCTGGTTCTTATTTTTTCAGGTTTTGCAGTGGAAGTGATGTGTGTGTTTGTTTGTGTTACTGTGTGACTTTCAGAGGTGGAAAGGATCTGGGGGTGCCACACAATAACACACACAATTATTAATTATTAATAAATATTAATTAAAGAGTCAAATCCTTTGTTTAACCAGAAACATCTCTATATATCAGTACCAGACTCCATTGACAAAAACAGGGATTATTCGAGTTGTTACCACTGCCCATCTACAGTGTGTCTGTGTTTACCGTGTAACTTTCCAGTGGTGAAGTAGTAATCAGATACCACGAAGTAAAAGTACCACACAGTAACACTGACACACTAACAGATGGAGGCAGTGGTATTCCAGCAGCTCCCAGTAAAATCCCTGTTTTTGTCAATGGAGTTTGGTATTGATATATTATTTCTTCAGAGGTCAGCGCTGTCATTGTGTCAAACGTCTTTTGAACTGTACATTTTTAAAGTCATTATTTTCCTGCTCTGTATCATCACACATCTTAACATGAGCTCTTCCAGGTTGTGTTAATGTGACGCCTCAGTGAGACGTGTGTAGAATTAACAGAGCCGTCTGCGGCGGCGGCGCTCTGCTGTTCATTAGCGCTCTAATTACAAAGTGCAGTTCACATTAGTATTGGTATTAATCAGAGCTCCGTTTCTCTCTCTCTCATTCAGGTTGTTCTTCAGCTTGAAAAGAAGCTTTTTAATTATGTCAACCAGGACGTTTTCCGGGAAAACAATGGGACCTCAGTAAGTCACCCCTGTGCTCTGTAACCCTTTATATCTTCATCTCCTCTTTCATCTCTCCTCTTGTAGGTATTTATTACAAATTAAATTTCTTTTACTGACTTTCTTTTTCCAGTTTATGGCAACAACGGCTGCCATTTACTGCATTTCAAACTGATTATAGGATGAGAATCAAAAGCTTCATGGCAGCAACAAAATTTGATTTGAGCTCTTTTCATATTTGGACAGAAAAGAGTAGTGTGAAGGTAAAATTAGCACATATCCACACCAGTCGTCTGCAGCTGCCGACCTGCGTCACACATGTTTCAGTTCGTCGCCGAGGCCGAACACACACTGTCTTTGTCCCTGCCCAGGGGCCAAATGTCTTTGGAATAACTTTTTAATGAGGCTGAGTGTAGATGAGGTGAGTGTTAAGTGTCTGCAGAAGAAAAACAGCCGCTACACTCTTCCTCTTTTATATGGCTGTATATTACATTAAGTGGTTCAAAGTTGGACCTTGTTAAAATCCCAGTGAAAGACACTTCGACACATCAACACAGACTGGAAGCACCCATCAGTTTCCTGGATATCAGAGATGAACGCTGGTTTTTAACTGATCTCCAGTTCAGCATCAGTCTGAACTCTCTGGGTCTGATTCCAGCAGTTTAAGCTGCTGACTATCACTCAGTTAGAGGGAGATCGAACCTGAGAAACCACAGTTACACAGAGAAACAACAGGTGTTTGACAGAGGCTCTGTTCTCCCTGTTACACTGAACCATCACAGTGACTCTGAGGTTTTTTGTTCCATAATTTCACTTAAGATTCAGAGGATGTAGTGATGCTTGGTCACATAATTTCACCACCTGTGGTCGTTTCTGAAGAGAAATAATCAACACATTTCCTGAATAAATATTATTTTGTCCCTGTAAAATCCTATTAGCACCATCAGTTTAGAGGAAAGAGATGCAGGTGGATATTGACCCTGCACATTGTCCCGTACATCACTGGTGTGATCAGCAGAGATCTGTAGGAGCCCTGAGTGTAACAGTAGCAGCAGGAGGCTGAGGCACCTCCTCATTTCCTCCTCCCTCCTCCTCACCCAGCCAGACAAGATGGACGACATAATGGAGGCATCAGAGATAATCTGATGGTCATGGTCTAGTTAAACACACCATGTTATGATCCTTATAAAACAAACTACCTTTCCAAAAGGATAAATGTTCCTCCTCACACTCCTCCACTGGGGAAGGGGGAAAATCCATTGCATCCTTCATCAACTGTAAGACTTGTACCAGCTTGACAGAAATTTAATTCGAGGCAGCTCTTGAAAATAATTATTGTATTTTGAGAGGAGTAATCATTGGCCGGGACATGATTGAATGTGTCCATGCCTATTGACTTTTGCTATGATTAATAGGTTTGTTTAGTCGATATCCCCATCGAAATTGTATAATTAATTATCCCCAGCGCTGTCACGGCGGGACGATGGAGAGCCCTGATGAGTATTTGGGAAGATTAAATTTTCCGGGCGCTCGTGGCGTCGAGGGGGCGACCGCGGGGGGGGGGGGGGGGGGCCCCCCCGGGGGGGGAGGGGGGGGGGGGGGGGGGGGGGGGGGGGTGTGTGTGGGTGTGTGAACGCATGCGTGGTGTACAACTGCTTCCTAGGGGCAGCTCTTGAAAATAATTACTTGTATTTTGAGAGGAGTAATCATTGGCGGGACATGATTGAATGTCCATGCCTGTGACTTTTACTATGATTAATAGGTTTGTTTGGTGATATCCCATGGTATAATTAATTATCCCAAGCGCTGTCACGGTAAGGACGATAAACCCTGATGAGTATTTGGGAATTAAATTTTCCAGGCCTTTCGTGGCGTCGGCGACCAGCGGGGGCTCGCTCCGGTGGAGAAATGGGAGGAGCGATAGTGTGTGTGTGTGTGTGTGTGTGTGTGTGAACGCATGCGTGGTGTACAGCTGCTTCCTCCTCATCCAGGAGAGCACACACACACACACACACACACACTCGGCAGGGCCGTCCCCAGTGATTTTGTTTCAGTATCTCTTTATTGTAACTTTATCAGCGCGGTGTCGGCAGATGGGGGAGCGGCAGAGGGAGGCTGTGTTTGTGTACTGGCTGTAAGTAAAGTGATGAACCTTTCTGTCCGGCCTGCCTCCCCTTGTCATGCTGCCAGCGTCGTCCTCAGCATTACTCAGGAGCCCCGAGACGTTTCAAACATGAGAGGGACAGAAAAAAAAAGAACAAATGCTCCTTTAGCCTAAAGTTCTTTCATATTTTACCTGTCAGAGCTCTTAAGTGGAAACCCAGAAGCCATGCTAAATGAAATCTGACCTTAAAGCATTTATATAAACTGATGTCTTGTAGTTTCACTCGCCTTTATTCTGAACGGTGCAGGAAAGTATTGACTGCTTTACTTAGCTTCATCAGAGGAAGCTTCACGTCCTCACTGGTTCTCTGATGTTTTAACAGACGTGAGCTCAGTGCTGCAGTGTAGTGTTGTGTCTTGTTTGTGACTCAGTACCCCCCCGACCCTCCTGCCCCCCCCAGTCAGTGACAGTTTATCGCTTTTCCACACAAAATAATGAAGATCCCATAAAAAGAAGGAAAAATATGGCTCCTGCAATGAAAGCCAAGTGCGAGGTGTAAAAATCAAATTAAATGACCTTTCACCCCAACATTTATTGATGGGTTTTAATGGCAGCAGGTGTTGTCACAGCCCATATTTGACAACGTGTAAATCAAAGCACAATTACAGGTGGTGGACATCCTGTCGGTGGAGGGGGCAAAGACCTCGTGTTCCCTCTTTTTTTAACTTCCCACCTCCTAACCATCACCACCAGGCTGATTTAGGAGCGTGCTGATCATCCAGGCAGAGTCAGAAATTTGAGCCCATGACAGGGTCGTTTTTACCCCGACACTTCTTCATCTTTCTCCCGTCTGTGATGTCGCCTCGCAGCATCATCTCGCATCACTTCCTCCACGACTCCCAAGGTCATTTCTGCCTGACAGACCACTCCTGGCTTTATAAAGTCATGAGGCCTTGAACCAATATAAGCAGAGCATTATGCTTAGTTGACCTGGGGTGAAATGTAGTGTGAAATTTGTGGCTGCAGTGTTTTCCATTCAGCTGAATGAATTACTCAACATTCACTTAAACCACCACTCAGCCATATGTTGTTCATCCCCTGCTGTTTAAACTGTCACACACTTATAATCTGAGCTTCTTCACCTCAAACAAACACAATCACACCTGTCAACGTGGACACACACACACACACACGTGCACATACAGAGGATTGTCAGTTATTGATCTGAGCACTCAGCAGCACTGTTAAATAAGCTGTTACTCACTGGGTCAGTGCATCAGCTGATATTAGCTTACTGCAGGGAAAGTAACAGGAAGTATCAGTCTAGAAATGAAGGGAAAAGATGCTGTTTCACAGTTTGTCCACCAGAGAGCGCTGCCCTGAAACACCACTACACAACACTCCCTGCTCTGCTCGTCTGCGCTGCCTCCTGCTGGCTCACTGCGATGCTAAGCTAGCAGGCGAGTCCACAGGTTTATCGTCGTTGGAGAGTAACAACGTTGACAAACACCCTTATCTTTATTTATGAATTTGCGATCTAGAACCCTGAACACCTCCACACGCTGCTTCTAACATCTTTTAGTGTCGTGATTGTGCACTGTCGTCCATTTTACCATTAGCGTAGCTTATTGAGAGCTCAGCAGGTCGAGCTGATAGAGCGCCCTCTGCTGGATTACAAGCAAACTACTTCACCTGTTCTGACTACATTTCCAACAGGTCGTTACAGCTTGAATATAAAGTTTTCACCCCACGTTCAAACAAATGTTCAAAGTGCTGTTTAGACTCCAGCAGCTCCACCCAGTGTTATTATCCAGGATAGAAACATGTTTCCATCTTAAAGTCTTTTTCTGTTTTAATGTGAAGAGTAAAATATAAATGATAAAGCAGAAATCTGTTTCCTCTTGTGTGTAAGAATGAAATAACAGTCACAGTATCATAAACTCAGAGATCAGGTTTATATTAAAGAGTTTGCTCACAGTCTGAACTCATGAAGCTAATGTTAGCTTAATTAGCTATAAATGAGAAGCTGCTTCTCTCTGAGTAGTCAGGGGTTGTTTTAGTTATCAAACTACTTTTCATATATATTTACTGAGAGTCACTCAGTTCTCAATAGTCAGCCTTAAAAATCCAGCATCAGTCAGACGGTAACACACACACAGACACACACCCAGCAGAGGGAGGTGTCAGTGGGTGGATGGTAGGATGGGGTGTACAGTGGAGCGTGGGGTTGCATCCCCTGCTCTGCCATCCCTCATCCACAGTGTGTGAGTCTCTCCTGTGACCCCGGCACTGTGAGTTTGATGAATGCTGCACATCTGCCCTCCTGAACCGCTGAGACTCGGTGTGGGAGGCCCCTGAGCCTGCGAGTAATGGCCACTGTTCTACACCACTGACACACAATCACACACACACACACAGCGCCATCCGGAGAGCACACACACACTCGACTTCTTCAGACGTGTTCTCCACAGCCGTGTGAAGACAAACAATGTAAAGATGCACAACGTACATATGTCAGCAGAGATGGAGGGCTGTAGTTACCTTCTGCTGCCATAATAACACTCATCACATCCACCCTCCTCCTCCCATGTCTCCACTTTGTGAGGACGTCCTTCCAAATAGTACCCATGAGCACCACGTTGGTATTTCATCATGTATCCGTACCAACATATCGCTGCATGTAAAACACCAATGTAATGTCATTAACGTGGAGCCGTCAGAGGACGAGGTCTTCATCAGGCTGTAACTGTCGCCCGCTGTTTGAAACATGTACAAAAGCCCAATTTACCACTAAACGAACATGTCTCCGATCCGTCCTCACGTCTGAAAGGAAAGGGGCGGGGCTACCGCGGCAGGTCCTCCGGGGTTGCTGGGAAACGTCGCTGTCAGTCTCTCAGGGAGGCAGATCATGCAGGTGCCTGAGCTACCTGTTCATCTCCCAGATAATTAATGTGTACAAGGAGCCACTAATTGCACTTTTCACTAATGATTTATGGGTTTTGTGAAAGGGGGGAAACTGGGGGAAGGATGTGTGTACACTCTGGTGAGGGAGTACAGCTGGGTGAGGAGACATGATTGATGAAGAGTGTGTGGATGCACTGTTAGCGTGGAGAGATAGACCCCCGGTAGGAAAGAACACACACACACACACACTGGTCAGCTGTCGATTTGGTGCTGTGTGGGGGTTTGAACCACCTCCTCCTCCTCCTCCTCCTCCTTCTCCTCCTCCTCTCCTCCTCCTCCTCCTCCTCCTCCTCCCTCCTCCTCGTCTTCCTCTTCCTCTTCCTCCTCCTCCCTCCTCCTCTTCTTCCTCCACCTCCTCCTCCTCCTCCCTCTCCTCCCTCCCTCCCTCCTCCTCCTCTTCCTCTTCCTCTTCCTCCTCCTCCTCCTCGTCTTCCTCTTCCTCTTCCTCCTCCCCTCTCCCTCCTCTTCTTCCTCCACCTCCTCCTCCTCCTCCTCCTCCTCCTCCTTCTTCCTCTTCCTCCTCCTCCTCCTCCCTCTTCCTCTCTCTTCCTCCTCCTCCTCCTCCTCCTCTTCCTCCTCCTCTTCCTCTCCTCCTCCTCCTCCTCCTCCTCCTCTTCCTCTTCCTCCTCTCCTCCTCCTCCTCCTCCTCCTCCTCCTCCCTCTTCCTCCCTCCTCCTCCGCCCCTCCTCCTCCCTCTTCCTCTTCCTCTTCCTCCTCCCCTCCTCCTCTCCTCTTCCTCTTCCTCTTCCTCCTCCTCCTCTTCCTCCACCTCCTCCTCCTCCTCCTCCTCCTCCTCTTCTTCCCTCCTCCTACATCCTCTTCCTCCTCTTCCCTCCTCCTCCTCCCTCCTCCTCTTCCTCCTCCTCTTCCTCCACCTCCTCCTCCTCCTCCTCCTCCTCCTCCTCTTCCTCCTCCTCCTCCTCCTCCTCTTCTTCCTCTTCCTCTCCTCCTCGTCCTCTTCCTCTTCCTCCTCCTCCTGCTCCTCCTCCTCCTCATTGGTTCTGGTTTGGTGTGTCCCCCCCACACCTCACTGAGACTGAGGCCTGCTGACAGCAGAGTATTGACTTCTGGTTTCACTTCAGATGAGTCAGAAGAGGCTGGAAACTGTCCGTGAATTATCTGGAACAAAACCTACATATCTACATTTTGTTCGTCTGTACCTGCTGTTTACTAATGTAAAAAAGAAAAACACTGTGCTAATAATTTAAACTTCTCTCTCTTTATTCTTTTTTCTTCCTGCAGCTTTTAGAGTTTGACAAAGAGCTGTCGGTGTTCAAGGATCGGCTGCATGAGCTGGAGATCTCTTTCCCACCCAGGTACGGACCTAACACTAACATCCACAGCCCTGCACTGCTCTCTGTTTCTGCTGTCTGAAATCACGTCAGTCGTTCTTTCACCACTTTGATCCCGACTGAAACATCTGGACCACTGCTGGATGGAGTGGTGTGTACAGTCATGGTCCCCAGAGGATGAATCCTACTGACTTTTCCTCTTGTCCTGAAGTTGACTTTGTTTTTAGTAAAATAGTCTGATGCAGACAGTCACCGTCTTCATGATTAAATGCTGACGTCTGTTCTTCGTTAGATCTTTAGGCTGGTTTGTTCTCCTGCGTTGAGTCGATGCAGGAGGTGTGGTGTAACTGCATCCACAGCCTGATGTGCAGCTCCTCTGCAGTGATGCAGAACAACAGCTGTGACAATCACAGAAAACTCACCCTCTCAGACTAACAGTCATTTTTCTGGCTCTGTGTCGAGCACGTTAGACACGTCAGACGCCCTGAATAAAAGGTGGACTTTAGCATTAAAGTAGCTGGTGAGAGGTGATGATGCTGCATCCACCAACTCACCCCCCCAGAGGAACCCACTCACCATTCATGCCACTTCCTCAGAATATAAACCTGCACCAGTAACACACCAGTGAAATGAACATGTTTTGTTCTTTCATGGATTTTAAGTTGAACTTTTCTCGTTTCTTTGTCACAGTGCTTTTTGTTTGAGATTTAAATGATTTATTTCGTTGAAGAAAGTTTTCTCAAATCCTCAGATCAGTTTATCTGAAAGCAAACAGTTTGAGTGTGAAGGTGAATGATTGTCACACTGAGCCTCATGTTTCCACATGTTGGTAAAGTCAGTGATCGTGTATCATCCATTATTAATATGTAAAATCAGAGCCAGTCAGTCCCAGTCTTTATTGTCCAGAATGGGTTTATGAAAGCTGTTGGACGAGTGTTTGATGGGTATCAGTTTGTTAAGTGTGATTGGATCTGGTCCCAAACTGCTCCCATGTGTATCTGCGTACATGTGTGTGTGTGTGTGTGTTGTGTGTGTGTTGTGCGTCGGCTTCGGGCTGCATTGGTATTCTGTCTCAGTGGGACTTGGGGGAGATGGGAGCGGGTGGTCTCCTCTCCTCTTCCTCAAACAAATGCATTTGCAATTAGCCCTTTCAGAGGAGAGGGAGGGCAAACATGCGGCCGGCGCGGAAATATGTTTCGGGAGCAGCGCGTTAATGGTGCTTGACCTTTGCCGTCGGTTGTGACTCAATCAGTGCAGATAATGAAACGCTGTAATCAAACAATAATTACTTGATAAACTGCTCTAGTGGCAGGCGCAGGGCGGCAGGGGATTTTAGTGTGTGTGAGCGAGAGAGAGAGAGAGAGAGAGAGGGCTTGAAGTACACAGAGCTATCAAAGTGTGTGTGAGTTTGAGATTGTGTGTGTGTAACACAGAGTGTGAGGGCTGCAGACTGAGTGTGTGTGTCAAGGTTCTGCCAGTCCCTGTTTTTTAAATGACTCTGTGTCTTAATCAGAGACCCCATTTACATCACTTTGCATAAGTGACAGGTGGATTTATTGTCCTTTTACACCGGCTGACTTTTGCACCTCTCCATATAACACTGAATCATCCGTCCACAGGGAGGAACGAGCGCACTGCCGCGGAAGAATACAAATGATTTCCACATACTTGAGTTGATGATGAATCAAAGAGATGAAACCCGGAGCAGCGAATGAAATTTGATTTGATCTACTCTGTGTGTGCGCCACAAACCACATTGTCAGCCTTGTAATGGGCAGCAGTGGCCTAGTTAAACTTAAACAACCCCCTCCTCCCACTTCTCACACACACATACATATAGTGGTGCCCCTCCCCCTGTCAGGTCTGCCTTGTGCTCCTTGAGCAATCAAGCCTCAAGGATTGTTCTCCATCACATAGCCTGCGCCGGACCGGCCCCTCGCCATCTGTGAGGTTATTACTCTTTTTAATGCAGGCCATCAGAACACACCCTCACTGACACACACACTCATGCACACACACGGCTCGCTCTGCTTCAGATCTATAAATCAATAGTCGTCACAAACATTTAATCTGCAAGTTAATTCTGTTGTGTTGTCCGGCGCTCGGAGAGAAGTCGTCAGGAAATGAGGCATAATGATTGACATCTGCTGTGCAGGAAGTTGTGTCTCCTGCTTTCTGTTTTTATCAGGTAGCTGCAGCTGAAGCAGCTGCTCCTTTCTGTTTTTTTAATGGACGTGCAGTTTTGGCAGTTTTGGCCTTGTACATACGCACGTGAATTCTTCCCCCCGCGCCGCTGCAGAGGCTCCAACCTGTAAAATGCATCTCTTTACTTTCAAGAAGTCGTCTGTCAAAGTTGGACGTGACAGGTCTAAGTACCTGAGCACCGGGGTGAGGAATTTGCCTGGTCCTTGTCACAGTTGGACCTGGAGCCAGTCGGCCGCCGCGCACTGATCGGCCGCGGGTCGACTTATACACACACACACACACACACACACACACACACACACAGTGACACACAGTGTATGGTCTCAGAGTTTTCAGGGAGAGAATAGATGAGTCTATTAATCAGAAACCAATCATTTATTTAGACACAGTTTCTCCATCAGGCGTAATGTATGAGCCTCGGAGCAGCCGTTAGGTCTTTATCTTTGCGTAGAGCTGCAGCGGCGGCCATTTGACTGAAAATAATGGTTAGTTTTACTTTACATTATGGTTCTTTTGATTTCATATTTGAAATGGCATAACAAAGGTAATATCCCCTAAAACATACTAAAGCCCCAGTAACTTATTCATGTATTTTGATTGATTTAGGGGAAAGCTTTTAGTACTCCTCTGATCTGATTTCTTTGCCCTTTTTTTTGCACGAGATCGATGCAAAAATTGAATCGGGACCTCGGCTTCAGGAGGAAATGCAGTGGACAATGAGGGAGCAGTGGAGGAATGTATTCTGCCTGTAACGTGGTTACTGGGAATGGGCTTTGAGGGAGATTTTGAGTGACATCAGAGCAGCGGTACAACTCCATCAATGGACAAATCATGAGTGATTTCAGGCCGTGTGGAAGTCGTGCAGCGCTGGTGGGAGGAAAAAAGCTGAGAGTAGAAGAAGAAGAGTAAAAAGATGGCGGCTGTTTGGAAGATCCAAACACCTGTGAAAGTGTGGCAGCTCCCGTCAGTCGTCAGCGGCTGTTACAGTGTGTTTGAGCAAGGCACTAATCACTGCAGAGGTTAAAAGCTGCTAACATGCTGATGTTTAGCAGGTATGTTTACCCTCTTAGCTTAGCACATTAACATGCTAACAGATTTTGCAAATGCTTGCAAATCATGGCCGAGTCATCCTCTGGGAAACATGAATGTCTGGACAAAGTTTCATGGAAATTTTATCGACTTGTTGAGATTTTTCAGTCTGGTCCAAGATGGTGGACACTGCTCAGAATGACGCTGCCATGGACATTTCTGATTTCAGCTGGAAAAGATGAGCTGACCTGTAAAAGTTCTGGATTCAGATGATCTCTGTTTGTTCCACCGCTCAGCTGAACCTCTCTTTAAGTTCATATAGAGCGAAGTGAAGGCGTCAGACCTGACAGGATGGCTCCAGTCCCATGTGTCTGTGTTTGTCAAGTCTAGACTCAGAGAGGAGCAGGGGGACCAGAGTGTGGCCCAGAGGTCAGGAGGTGAGGCCTCAGCACGTTAGCTTACATTTCTGGACGCTGCAGGTCTGTGAGGACGAGCCAGAGAGTTTCTGTCCTGCTGGGAAACTCTACAACATTCACAGGTTCATGAAAGAGGAAGGGAGGGGGGAGGGAAGGAGGGGGGGTGAAAGCAGCTGAGGAAAAATTCTGGTCAAGTGACAGAAATGGCCGCCTGCCAGCTCCTCAATAGCTGCTAATAAGTACATATGAGTGAATTATCGGAGCAGTGGAGAATTCCTCGAGACTCCTTTTGAGCTCATAGGAAGTGCTCACACAGATGGCTCTCCTGTTCACAGTGACCGTCCTTGTTCTGTGGACAACACTCTTCACACAGCAGGCCTGAGCGAGCGACGTCACCCTCTCTCCATGTGTGTGAATACATTCGTCCTATAGCTATTGTTTGCGTCCTATATGAAGGAGGCTTGTGTTGCACTGGAGGCTCCATCTCCACAGACGTAGTTTAACGACAGTGTTTGGTTAAAGCTGCTGGTGTTGGACTCAGTGTTTCAGGCTGAACAGGAACATTGTTTTACAACCATCAGCGCATCCATCACTCTAACTACTGCACAGCCTGTGAAACTGATGAGGGGCCATTGTGGCGATAATAGCTGAAGATTGTCCGCTGTCATGTGCCATTGGCTCTTGTCTGAGATGATGCCACTGAGAGGGAGGCTTTGTTCAGAACAATCTTACAGGGAGAGAATGAAATGGACGCCATCTGTGTGGCCTTGTCTTCATTTGGAGCAGCTAAAGGCAGAACATGTCATAGCTGAACCCGGCAGGCTGTGAGCCATGAGCTATTGATGGCATTTCGCTCTGTTTGTACTGCACTGTGCCAATGTTGTGCCTGCGAGCCTCCCGGCTCTACAAACCGAGGCAAACATTCAGCTTTATTGATAGCATTTGGCTGATCTTTTTGAATCTGTGTATGTGTGTGTGTGTTTTGCCAAGCCTCCCCTGACAACGGCAAACAAACACAGAGGCAGCGAGTCGTTCGAAGCTCGCAGTTTCTGACTTTTTAGCCAATGCCAACCCGGCACCGGCCGCTCCAACATCCCATGATGCACCCTTGACCTAGTGTCGCTGATACTGGGACTCTTATCTGTGGCTGTGAGCCCTGCCTGTAGTTTATATTGCCCTCATTAAATACTGAGCCGCTGAATAGCCCACTGTTTGGCCTGTCACATATTTGTCATTATGTAGAACAAGGTAATAGCTTTTGATCGGGAGATAGGAGAATGTGGGACGAGGAGGTCTGACCTGGACCAGTCCATTCCAGGACTGAGGGTCCGGTCCGGCCTGTCGGACATTTTCTACACGCAGCGGTTTACTGTCTGAGTCTGAATGTTTGGCTGTGTACATACAGTAGCTTGTTTAGCACAGCAGTATATGTGTGGCGGCCTCTCCCTCTGCAGGGTGAGGCAGGGTGACACACACCATAGGCTGGGCCTGCGCTCACCTCGCCAGGTTTTTACTGCTGCAAGACAAACAAGCTCGACACCGACCGGAACACATGTGAGTAATGTGTCAGCAGCCAAGTCAAACATTAAACCCCAAACCAAGCATGAATGAATGAGCTCTGGATGGGTGAGGGGGGTGAGGGGGGTGAGGGGGGGGCTCCATATGTGACTGTACACATGTATCATCTGAGTTATGGTTAGCGACACAAAGGAACGAGCAGGAAAACAAACTGTGTTGTTGCTTCACACACACGCTCGCTGTAAAAGAGACGGAGACGAGAAGCAGCAGAAATATTTCAGTCATCAGACCGTCAGGCTGCAGCCACTCTAATGTGATTTAGTTTGAAATGCATCAGCGCTGCTACGTTTACGCCGGGCGTCCGAGACTTTTAGAAACGCTGCAGCTCCTGGTCCCGTTTTAGTTTGAGTTGTGTTTTAGTCTGAATGAGCAGAAGTGAAGACACAGTCACTTCCTGACTGGGTCTCATTCACCAGACTGGATAACACAACATTTTCTGCTGCCTTACTTCTACTTCAGCGTCAGTCCCAGAAAGAAAGCTCTGGTCTGACCTGTCACCTGTGCTGTTCCTGCAACAAGGCAACCAGCTGCAGAGCAGAGAATCTACTTCCTGTTTACACCAGCACACACACGTTTTCAGGTGTTGTCACTGTTGTTACCTGAAACCGTCACTGACACACACAGACGCAGTAGAAGTGTACAGCAGCCATTTTACCCGTGAGATGATTCAGTGTCAGAAACATCAAACTTTAAAGAACAGACTGTCACATCTGTTCCTCTCCCTGTGAACCAACCACAGGCTGCTCATGGCTCAGATTCATCTCTCAGTGAGCAGAGTATGTGGCTGTTTCCACGTTCATTTCGTACGCATACTCTGTGTGTGTGTGTGTGTGTGTGTGTGTGTGCAGCCCCCCCACCTGTACAGGTACACAATTGTTGGAGTTATCAGCTTGGCCCATTAATTAGTGTAATTAGTCTTGCTGTGGGCAGTAAGGGTCTGATATGAGCTGACGGCCTCCAGCCCACACGCCCTCTCCGACCGTTTACCTTCCGATAAGTTTGTGAGCTCGCTAATCGGACACATTAATCATTTTGGCCCCAGCGCGCCGTTCGACTGTTTGCTGTTGCATTAAGACTTGTTATCTCTATTGGAGCCAATGGAGGGTGCGGTGAAACAGAAAGGGGAACAACCTCTGCCTGCACACACAGGGACACAGAATGGCCCTTTAATGGCCATTGTTAAGTATTTTTAATCGGCTTTTACAATGACCGGCTGTCATCAGAAATGACTGAACGATAGTGAAGTTTTGTTGTTGAAGTGCTTCGGGAAGTTTGCTATCAGGCGGGAGTTCATTGTTTGAAGGGGGGGGGGACTTGATTCTCTCTCAATCTCTTTAACACCAAAATGACCCCGAGCTTGTTAGTCAATAAAGCTGTAACAGTCCCTGATAGGAGGACTGTTCACAGACCGTCCCTCAGGAAGCCCGAGCTTTCAGGCCACCCTGAAGAGGAGCAGCTCCTCCAGCCCTTTGAAGACTCTGCTCTTTTCCACTTTGCCTCTTTCTGTCTGATCCATCTTTATCCCCTCTCCTCTGCCTCCCTGTCTGTCTCTGTGTCACTCATCCTATTCTTCGTGCTCTCTTTTATCCCAGGATCACTTTGATTAGCATACCAAAAACCCCCATGCATTTCCCCCATGGTTTAAGTGCTATTAATGCTAATTGGAGGCAGGGAACTTCTCTAAGTAGCTCTCTGCAGGTCTGTTTGTACACCTGGTGGGGGGGCCGCCTCATGCCCCAGCCTTAACCCCCCGTTCACACAGGCCGCCAGGAACACACTCACATACAGTACGACCGTTATTTACAGCAGCACAGAGCTCTGTGGACGAGGATTCATCCGAGTGATTACAGAATAAAATCTGCTTTCTTTCACCAATAATCAATAATCAATGTTATTGATTTTATATATAAACAGACAGAGTTAGTACAGAGTGACTTCCATCTGAGATGGTAAAAAGGCACCAAAATATAAACTTCATATACACCAGATAACAGATATGCACCAAATAGTGCTGCACATCCACCGATAAATCCTGCAACAGTATAACAAGTGATGTTTAACTGAAGCTCACAGTAAATAAGTAAGAACAGAGGCTGATGAAGATGTTGTACAGACATTACAGAGCTCAGATCAAACATTAAAATCAGGCTGTTACACTGAGACTCAAACACACAGATACACACAACTGAATGCAAACTGTCCCTCTGTGTTAGTGGAGGTTTCTGTTGGAGGTGATGTTCTGGAGAAACTGTAGAACCAGCAGTAGTGGCAGCAGCTGCACTTTACAGCAGCAGCACAAGGTGATTTAAATACACACATAAAGGATCCACAGCCAAATGCTCAGTGAAGAAATTCTGCCTGAGCACAAAGTCCAATTAAGCTGTGAGAGGCTGGTGAGTGTGATGAATCGAAGGCCCCAGTGTGTGTGTGTTTATTTTATCATTAGGATCTCTGCGTCCTCAGAGAAGAGGCACTCTGTGTTATGCTACGGTTAGCACGCGTGGCACTGAAGGAGCAAATTGGATTGGTATTACAGTATGTAAGCCCGCTCTTACATCCTGATGAGCGCCGACAAACAAATTGGATTGGTGGCGTGTAAATCTGAGGCGGTTTGATGAGCCGAACGGGCAAATTGAATTCTCAACAATGTAAATCTGTATCAGCTCCGTGGCTCCCCGCCCGACTCCAGCCCCGCCGCCGCTTAAATCATGCAATTGTTCCCTGCTGTTCCAAGATACAATCTCTCTTGGCCATTTGCCGCGGCACCTAATCTGTTTTTGATGACCGTGTAGGGATGTAGCCATACATATGGGCAACTGAATCTCCCTCTGGCCCACTCCACCTCCATCACTCTCATTCTTTCTGTTTTATTCCTCTCTCTCTCTCACACACACACACACACACACAACCTGTACAGTTGGCAGAGAAGGATTGCTTTGATTGAGCCATCCATGGTTGTTGATTCAGGAGATTACTCAGATGATTGGTCATACTAATGGACCTCCTGTTTTCTCAGGAAAACATTCTGATCTCTGTCTGTGAGATAAGGAGGATGACGTGACGTCTCATATTTATTACTCCTCTGCAGCCCTGTTGATTCACATGCATCATATTTATTGCTGTCTTTATTGGCTTTGCTTTAGTGTCTTGTTCTTTGTGCAGCACTCTACCAGAATATAAAGTTCCTTATTACTCAGACGTCATTTAAATGCTTATAAATCCCTCGAAACGTTTGTCATGTGAGTCTATGTTTTTGTATTTACTGACTGTGTTGTGTTTGTGTGTGTTGTCAGTTACCCGTACAGTGAAGACAGCAGTCAGGGGAAGCAGTACATGAACACCAGATGCCCTGCCTGGTGTGACCGAATCCTCATGTCCTCCTCTGCCAGAGACCTGGTCTTAAAGGTGAGTCTAAACCTGACACTTCTGATCCAGGTCAGGAGGTTGATTTTAACCCGAACCTCCTCCTCCTCCTCCTCCTCCTCCTCCTCCTCCTCATGAGTCTCATGAGTCTCCTCCTCATCACTCTTTATTTCTACAACTCCATCGTCCTTGATCCCTCCCCTCCTCCGTCACTCCACAGATGGACGGAGGAGGTGTCTGTGAATATTAATTTGGAGCTCTAAGCCGCGGCTCCACCCAGACACTATATACTGTATATCCTTGCTCTTATAGAGTTCCAGTGGGCCTGTCTTCTTCATAAAACCACAGATCTGTCTCCCAGCCCTGCAGGACACAGCTCAGCTTCAAATCCATCCCACAGCACTGTAAACTCCAGCCAATCTGCCCCCCCCCCCCCCCCCCCCCCCCCCCCCCCCCAGCCTGAGCTGCAGTCTGTTCAGTTTGTTTGCTGTTTACTCACAGATCCACCGTGCAGCTTTGCAAAACCTTGCCCAGGTTTTTTCTGTACCAGATCCTGGTTTATTGGTTTATTCCAGACCCTGTCAGCTCACCTTTAACTTCCGGGCTTTCATCAGTTAATGTGTGTGAGGGAGATGCAGCAGTGTATTGTACAGTAGCACAGCACAGCAGGGGGCCGCTCAGGAAGTTTGGCTTTCTTTTGTGTCCAAAACAAATGAGAAATTCCTTCCTGATCTTTCTTCCTCGCTGACTGAGACCTGCAGCCAACAGTAACTCTGATCTCTGTGTCACACCGCCGGGCCTTTTAAAACGACAACAGCCAGTTTGTCTCAGCCGTTTACTGTGTCAGAGTTATGACAAAACGCACACAGCTGGGTTGCTGTTTGCTTTTCTTCCCCTCAAGCACCGGCTAATTGCTTGTAATGCAGGGACAGAGTGGAACAGTTAGTGTGTTCACAGATTGGCTGATGATTCACTGAGCACACACTCTCCGGCTCTGAGCGTTACAGATTGTTGAGACATGAGCCCGTAAACAGCCCAGCGTGTGGCGTCATCTATCATGGCACGGTCGGTTAACTCGCCATCATGTTATTTTCTGCTTGCCGAGCCCTAACACGCCAAAGGTTGCCCGCTGGCCGTGCGGCGCGGCACCAGCTCCGGGAACGCCGGTAATGAATGTTTAGCCGAGCGAGCGCTCCCTCTCTGCCGGAGGCCCCGGGTAATTTGTTTATCTGTCTAAAGATTATGCAGCCCGAAAATCCACAATTTTATGCTGCCTTTGTAAATTATCAAGTGTGTGTTTGATGAATGTACCTCAGGCTGTGGGAGGAGGCGGCGGCTCGGGGCCCGGCTGCCAGACAAATAGAGAGGTGGCAGTGCGTGGCTGCTGGAGGAGGCAGTGAGGTGGAGGCACACCGTGAGCTGACCCTGCTCCACTGCAGCATTGGTCTGAAGTTAATTTGGATTTCACTTTATGGTTCATTCTCAGGCGCTCTGTCTCTTTCGTCTGAAGTGTAGCTCAGCCAGTCACAACTGGAGGCACACACCAGCCTCTCTGTGTGTGTGTGTGTGTGTGTGTGTGTGTGTAGGTCTGGGTTTGGACGGCTGTTTAAAAAGTCTTTAGTTCAACCAGACAAGTGTGATTTATTCTCCAGTCTGCAGATTCATGTGTGAGTGGGTAACAGCGTGATACTGAAACACGATTCTCTCCGATCACACTGGGACTGTATCTGCTCACTTTGGAAATCTCTCCTGCTTCTCATTTCTCTTCAGCGTCTGCGAGTTTCAAAGTTAAAGCTGTGCTGAGGTGCATTCAGTTCAGTGGATGCTCTTATTGTCCATAAATCAGACGCTGTGTTGTCAAACTCTAACACTTTTAATTTGAAGGAATTCAACAAAACAAATGAATCATATTTGTCATGTTTGATGAGTCGGTTCACTGTGGCCTCACAGCAACTTCTGCCTTCGAACCGTGACTGTGTGTTTCCTCCTGCTGCTCACTGGAGACTGAGACTGTTTCTATAGGTCGACCCTCAGCTCAGATTATCTCCAGCCTCCTGTGACCCTGTGAGGAGAAGCTGTGGAGATAATAGCTGGATGTTTCCTGACTTCATCAGTGTTTTTCTCTTCCTGTTTGTCAATGATTCATTTTAAACATGTTCCTCCAACTGTTGAGAAAAGGTGACGTTTTTAAACACACTTTATGCAATTTCATATAATTCTGGACCATCTTTTGTTATTAATATTACTAATATTATTATTATCAGTGTAGGAGAATATGGAGCTTGAGCAGGAAATAGATCAACACCAGATAAAGACAGAGATCTGGACTGCAGAGTTAATACACTGTCTTTATTCAGTTCCTCTCTGTGACTTTTATTTTGAAAGGTACAACATAATCCTGCTAATTGTGTGTAATGAAGTGCAGTGATTGCTCGTCCATGAATGTGTCATAAAACAATGCTACAGGCCTGTAATGACTGTAAACACAAACACCGAGCTGCTGACTCTGCACCCTGTGTGTGTGTGTGTGTGTGTGTGTGTGTGTGTGTGTGTGTGTGTGTGAGAGAGAGCAGCTCCTCATCATGTTGACATCTCCACTGTTTCTGGTTTTGTGTCTCCGCAGCCTGAAAATGAAGAGAAGTCTATAGTCTACGATAACATTGGGCCCAATGTCTGCATGGGGGACCACAAGGTAACGACAGGGGCCCGGCCCCCACCTGCACTGTGTGTGTTTGTGTTGTGATTAAACTGTGACTCTGAGCGTGGACACACTCAGAGTCACTGAGTTTGACCCTTTCATCAGTAAATATCTCCTCATTACAGAGTGAGCAGGTCGTTCTGTTGTTGCAGCATCGTCTCAGTTAAAAAGCTGTTTTTTGTTTCTGCCACTGATTTTTTTATAAATAAGAAACTTAACTTCTCAGATTGATGTTTTCTAACTGCTGACGTATTTGGAGACCCAGGATCTTTCTTTCTTTGTCATCACAGTGACAGAAATGTTCCTCTGTGTTTATCTATGAAGGAAACATGGAGGCACTTTGTTCACTAAGATATTTCCTCAGGTTCCTGCAGCTTCCACTCACGCTCCTCCACTCCTCTGAAAATGGCTGAAAAATACTCCACACCTGCTTTTATTCTTCATATCCTCGTGTCCATCAGTGGTAGAGACGTCAGATATTAGAACAGCATCAATAACAGAATGTATGTGAAGAAAAATGGGTGAAAAAATGGCTTTGTAAAATTCAGTTCAGGGATTTTACACTTGATTTATTTTTCTAATCTGGGTCCTTATAGAAAATCATCAGGCTGCAGATCAAACTAAAACAACACTGTTCAACATCAGACTGTGAATATATAAAGGGCTGAAAAACACAGTTTGAACAGACGATGCTGCAACAACTTTCCTTGATTCAGTTTAAAACGTTTTACCAGAAACAAGTTAAAGAAAAGTTCCAGGTTTGTTCAGTCTTTATTCTAAAAGCTGTTAGAGAGAGTAGGAGAGAGGTCAGCGCAGCAGAGCAGAGAGTTTTTCTCTCTGACTGTACAGAAAGTGTTTGTTGCCTCAGTCTGAGCTGAAAGACAGGCGCCTTAACTCAGGTCTTTCATCATTTCTGAGTGTGATAGAGACAGTGGTGTGTGTGTGTGAGGTGACCCCAGCACACTGACAGATCCTGCAGCCGCCGCTCAGATCACAGCTGCCTATGTTTAAAATGTCCGATGTAGTTAACACACAGGCCTGAGCTTTAACTCTGTCTGTCTGTCTGTCCTCCCACCAGCCCGTCTTCCTGTCCTTCCGAATAACAGCGGGGGCAGGTAAACCTAATGCAAATAAGCACAAGTGTTGTGTGGTGCAGTGATGTCGTGGTAAATATTATTTTTTCTTTATTATAATTCTTCTCATTGTTGCCATTGTTTGCTTTGATTTGCTTGATTTTTCATTCACTTTGCAAAAAAAACAGAATTTTTCTGACGAGTTTTATTCCAGAATAAAACATCATCAGTGGAAAAATGTCACATGACTGCTTAAAATGCTGCAGACATTTTAAGACGTTTCCTGACAGAGCAGAGCTGCATCAGTTACCTGACACTGAACCTTCTTCTCTCTCTGCTCCACAGGGAAGTGTTGCCAAAGGGGGGAGAACATATTTCGTGAAGCGCCTCTGTGAGAAACAAACAGGACACCAACACACTCACACACACACTCACACACACACACACACACACTTTGCACAAGCCTACACTGAAGAACCTACAGACGGACTCTCAGCAGTGCTGACCAGTCTCCTCATCCACACCAAGACTCCGCCGGTTTCTCTCCATTAAAAAAAAAAAACACTTGTTGAGACGTGGACGACACACACATCGCTGACCTCACCGTTGCCATGCAACCCCCCCCCCAAAAAAAATTCCCAGAGACGACACAGACAGACAGACGGATGGACGGACGGACTTCACAGCCTTGTTGCCAAAACTCTAATTGAAATCAGTCGAACTACATCACGTTTAGACACCGTGCACCATCGTTAGGTTTGCCTCTGTACAGAAGCTCCTCTCCATTCAGTATGTAAGGTGTTTTAAAACAAGACAAGTGCAATGCAAATATCTATATGGTTAGGTTTATTTGTACATTGGACAGTAGAACATAGAGTTGTTGATGGTTTTAGTGCCGTTCTCTTTTCTGACCAAACTTCGTGGTCCCTCTGTTGGAGTAGATCGACCTTTTCAGTTTATTTCAACAGTTTCTATATATATATATATATATATATATATTTGTTTTGTTTTTGAGTTGTTGTTGTTGTCGTGTGCACAACACACTGCCATGCCTGACACATCCGTTCAGTCTCATTTTATATACTGTACGTTTTTAAAGAGATAATTTATAATTCTTACCAAAATGTTGACGCTGAAGCGGCAGAGACGCAGCGAGTGTTCAGCGACGGTGACCTTTGAGAAGCTCTGCAGTGATTTATTGCCTATCCAAGAATGTTTTAAGCAGTGCCATAGACCATGCAAGTATATAAGATAATGTTTCATATATAGCACTCTCACATTATTATTCTTACTCTAACTTATTTCTATAATATTATGGTTCTGAATGTGATATTTTAGATAGGCTTGGGTATCTTTAAAATGTCTACTTCTTTGTTTATTTTTGTTACTGCATTATGGTGCCAAGTATCTACACACAGATGAAATGTCTAAGAGTTATAAAATACTTCAGTCAGATGGTAAAGGTATTGATTATGAAATGTAAAAAAAAAGAATAGAGAGAAACTCTAACGTGGGGAGAGCAGGAGGACTTGCTTGTTATTTTGTGTTGTATGTAGCCTTCAGCAGCCTTCACTGCAGATCATTTGAGCATTACAGGGAGGAGGGGGGGCTCTGTTTTTATCGATTTCATTTACACTACAGATCTCAGACTGTGTGAAGCCGTCACATTGATCCTCCGTGATTTTCTTTCATCTAAATCACCAAGTAGAGATGATTTTGTGCCTGCAGCTGGATTTATGTTGTCTTGTGTGATTTGGTTCGTAGGCAAAAAAAAAAAAAAAAAATTATAATAACAAAAGACAGAAAAAAACGCAGCTTGTTTTTGTTCCTGCTGGTCATTGTGAGTTTACTGTAGGAGTATAAGCCGCAGTTTTTTCCTTCACTCCATCTTATTAAAGCAGATAGAGATTTGATTCTAGCCCCTCTCTGGACGGCCTGGCCTCTACTGTAGGTGATGCAGTTCTCAAGCAATAAAAACCATTAGAGCTCAGCGGCTGTTTGTCCTCATTACCTCTCATCTTTACCTCCTCACTGCACAATCACACTGCGTTATTACTGACTCTTCACGGGGGGGTGGACTGTGACATCAGTTTTAATTGGCTGAAAATTGGCCTCTACACCCACCAGCGAAAAATAATAAAATCATCTTCCTGTGGGCTTTTATTTTGTAATATCGACACATTATTTCCATTCTGATTTTAAAGAATAAACTGACACTGACTGAGGTGAATGAAGGAGAGTTACAGGCCGGAAATGAGGCCCAGAAATAAAACTCCTTTTTAAAATATATTTTTATCTCATGTGAAGCTGAAGCTTCCTGAATATTAATTTTTTTAATTAGGTAATCCAATAACTTCTTAGTAATTAATGGAAAAATAAAGGATCATTTTGTTTTAATAAAAGTTGAATAAATAGTGAGATGTACCGTCCTGCGAACTTCAGCCTGCAGGAGGATCATTCTTTATCATCTATACTTTAGATCTAACTGCTCACTTCAGATTCCTGAGGATGATCTGATCCCTGATTGGCTGAATCCGGTGCAGAGACACAGAGGTGTAGTACCGCCTCACAGACAGAGGGGGCGCACTTCTATCAAACATCACTGAGTCTATGAGCTGTTTCCACCGAACATCCACCGAAACACACCCGAATCATCAGATAGTTTCCTTAAATCAGTGAGAAATGAATTCAACTGCAGGAAACAACTGAAGGTTTAAAATAATCCGTTCATTCAATAAACGATGACTGAGAAAGATCAAAAGAGTTTTTAGCGAATTCAGCTCTAATAACAATAATTATAACGATAATTAAATATCAAATATTATAAACACAACTTACCATTTGCTATAATAATAATAATAATAATAATAATACAGTGGACTATAGAATTTATATTCCTTCATTTTATTAAAAAAATAAAACCTAACGATGAAAAATAAAAGATACTAAAATTTACTCTGATTATTATCATTATTATAATTATTCTTCTTATCTTTATTATTATTGTTATTATTATTATTAGTGTCTTGTTTTTCGTCATGAATCCTTCAGACTTTTCTAAAATAAAAATCAGCATCACTCCTGTAAAAACGTCAGTTACCAATAATGAAATTCAGTTACTGATAGTCATGAATTTATCTTTAATTTATATTAAGCCCATACATTAAAACAAAACCCATAATAAAACAAAAAATGCTTGTTAAATAATTTATTCATAATACAAAGTGTTTTTGTTTTTTTCTTCCTATAACCTTCCTGGAAGTGATAATACTCTGTTTTAACTCCGACAGAAGCGATGGTCCAGTTTTCAGTTCCGCTGTGTGACGAGGTAAAAACAGAAAAACTCCTTCAAAACGAAATGAAAAGAAAAAACTGTGAACTGACGTGATGTGGTTAAAACAAGCTGGTTTTTCTTTACAGTGATTATTTACAGCATTCTGCGTCTATACATGTGTGTGTGCGTGTGTGTGTGTGTGTGTGTGTCGGTGCTGAGGAAACGGAAACAAAAAACAGGAGGCGACGTTAACGTTACAGCAGGAATCAAACCGAGCAGGTTGATGTGTGAGTGTATCTGAGGGGAAGAAGCGTCAAAACAACATAACTTACTCAGTAAAAAATATATACATTTTCATCTTTAGGCTACAACCATTCATTCACCTCCTCAGCCCCCCCACACCTCTGGATACCCTGGTTAAACTGAGCTTTAGAAGCATCACAGGCCCCGTTCACACCTGCCGCGTTAAAACATGCGTCTGGGATCCGGATCAGTGTTGGATTCAGGCTCACAGCCGCCGTTCAGAACTACATAGAGAAAATGGCTGATTTAGTTGAAACCAAAAGTCACATTAAAGCTGAATTATCTTTAAAAAAAACTGGCGCGTTTTCTTCACTGCAGAATAAAAAAACATGAAACTGTTTTTTTTTCTTCAGGTGAAAACACACCTTCACCTCCTGCGCTGATAATTCTATCATCAGCTCATGGGGATATTCAGAAGAGACGTTCAGGGTTAGAGAAAGAGAGAAGGCCTCGCTGACCTCACGGTGACACGTTTAAAGGCAGAGGTATAAAATAAAAGAGTGTAACGTAAAGTGAAGCAGCGTTTCTTTCACAAAGTTCCAACACTGATCCGGACTGAACAGTAGATTTTCTTTACATTTACACCTGTTGTTAAAACTCCGGTTGTTTGCGTAAAAACGGATTTTCGTCGCCAGTTTTTTGTCCAGTGTTTGCGTCCTTTTTTAACTGACGTGAAGTGTGTCCGGTTCAGACCTACAGGAGTTCTTCTCTCCGTGCACAGTGTCTGGGAGTGGGTTTGGATGCAGCCGAACGGCCGCGCGTCGTGGCGCACACACCTGGTTCTGAAGTCCAGTCTGAGCGGTCCCCGCAGGCGCATGTTCGTCAGTGTCAGGTGAAACACGGGGGACCCGGAAGAGCGCGACAAGTCTCTGGTGGAGCCTCCCCCGCTCTGTGCGCCATCACAAAGTGTCCGAGCTGTTGCTGCAGGGGCTGATCAGCGCCAGGTTGGTGGCCTTGTGCTTTTTCAACAGTCTCGTGATTTTCTCGTCGTCTGAGTTTGGGTCCAGCGGTTTGTTGTACTCGTCGTCCTCCTCGTTGTCCGAGCTCTCCTTCATCTTCTCCGTCTCGGAGTCGTGCTTCTTCTTGGCCGAGGCCATTTCCGCCGCGTGCCTCTTCCGCCATTTGGTTCTTCTGTTCTGAAACCAAACCTGTGGAGACGGAGCGGGATCAGCTCAGACGCTCAACAGGTGCACACAGAAATAATAATAATAATAATAATAATAATAATAATAATAACAACAACAACAACAACAACAACAACAACAATAATAACAATAATAATAATAATAACAACAACAACAATAATAATAATAATAATAATAATAATGTTGGGCTAGAGGAAATGATTCAGCCAAACGTTGGACTGACAGAAATAAAATCAGATTTTCTTCAGGTGTTGAATTCCTGCAGCTGTGTGTGTTTGTGTCTTTACCTTGACTTGACTCTCGGTCATTCCTAAAGAGTAGGCCAGCCGGGCTCTCTCTGGTCCCGCCAGGTATTTTGTCTGCTCGAAAGTTTTTTCCAGTGCAAAAATCTGCTGTCCTGAAAAAGTCGGTCTGGAGTGTTTCTTCTTTCCGTCCTTATCCACCATGATGTTAGCCTGAGCTGGAGGAAACAGAGAGCGGAGTTATTAAAGCAGCTGGTGGAAATGTGATGCTCCTGTGTGTCAGCATTTTTACAATGAAGAAGTTAAAACGAGCTTCAGATATTCTGACAACAACCCTCCATTTAATATTGTTATAAAGTCTGACAGTGTCTGACTCTGCTGCAGCTTCATGTGGTGCCTGAGAGTTTGACACATTAAAACTGATATTAACAGACCACATTTACATTTTCTGTGATTATTGTGAGGAATGAAACAGTTATTTTAGTAGATGTGTGTTTGCTGTGTGTGTGTGTGTGTGTGTGTGTGTGTGTGTGTGTGTGTGTGTGTGTTGCCGGGCCTCTCACAGGCCTGAATGATGTTTTAAATCACAGAAACATCCTCTGGATTTTCTGCTTTTATATGACTCACTAATTAAAGTGGATAAAGAGACAGAGCCGTGACTTACTGGGACAGGGAACCCTCGGGTCCCTCCAGGGAGAACCCTGCATCACCCCGGGCCAGAAGATGGGCGCCCTCCCCGGCAGCTCGGCCAGGGGCTTCGGGTACCGCGACACCGCCGGGCTGAAGTACATCCCCGCCGCCGCTGCGGCCGCGGTGGTGGCCAGGCCGTTTATCCTGGGGAAGCCGGACAGCAGCTGCCCCGCCGTGGTGATGGGTCTCCCCAGGATGTCGCTTATTCCGTGCGGAGTGCCCCCGGAGATCTGGGAGTTGAGGTTGGACAGCGGCGGCGCCTTGAAGCCCGCCGGGCTCTGCTGCAGCGCGTACGGGAACAGGGACGTCTTCATCTCGGTCATGTTGTGCAACGCCGCCAGCGGGGTGCTGCCCAGGACGAAAGCACTCTGCCGGTTAGCCTCCATCTGCCCGACCGCTAACATTTGTGAACATGAACCACCAAACTCGCTCGGATAAAAACGGGAGATAAAAACAAGTGCAGAGGAGTGAGAGAAGGCGCAGAGCGGGCTGGAGACGTTCAGGAGCCACTGCTGCCGCCCTCTCCTCAAGTATCCCGGCCGACGAGGAACTCTCTGGAAATGTTGGAAAACTTGAGCAAAACCGAACTTCTTCTCTCTCGGGAGGCGAAGAGCTCGGTCAAAACTCCCACAATGTCTTTTCCGCGTGTTTGTTTTGGTCGGAGTGTGTCAGCTGGGAGACGGCCGCGTGCGTCCGCCACAGGAATCCTCGCGGAAGTCGGATGGTCTGATGATGTTTTTAGTGGTTTTGATGGGAACCATTAAAGGGGGTCGGCTTCTCTCGCCATAAATTGACTCGCTCTCTGCTGGGAGTGAAGCGGGACCAGCTGATAACAGCGCAGCCACCTGCACGCGCGCTATTCCCATTGGACGGAGGGCCGAGTGACACAGCGTCGTGATTGGACGGGACAGAAACTCCGCTGCTTCTCATGTGCGTCTTGGTTGGAGCGACGGTGCCTTCATGTGCTGTCGGACATGGGAGTTTTTAGTGAAGCTGCGACGTGAAGGGACCAGGATCAGGCCTGTTGATCTATTGGAAAATGACGCTTCAGATCGAGTCAACAACCGAGAAAATGAACTGACACAGCAGCTTATATTACTGTGATTAACCACACAGCTAAAGTTTCGACATTTTAAAAAATAACTAGGCCTACAAGACATTTATTTTTCTCACATATTCTCCACTGTATTAGCAGCTAAAATCAAGTGAAAGTCTTTTTTAATTAAAGCTTTTAAAACGGTGGAAGCCAGGGTGTTGGAGGAGTCCCTGAATGCACCACGCAGCCACACTCTATTAAGATCTTTGGCGCTGCTGTTAATGATGCGTCTCCCACCGTGGAAATCATTGTTTCCACATATGACAAAGAAAATACATTTACACTATGAGCTGGCGCCGCAGATAAAGTGAGTATATTAACGTGGAGACGGAAGCCGGTGAGGGCCGAGGAGGGAATCTTAATGATTTCACATTCGATTTTAATTTCTATAACCCACAGTGCACGAGAAAATACCTGGATGTAACTTGATCTGCGGTATTTTTCAAGCTGTTTTCAGTTGATATATTTGATGTGATATAATGTGGTCAGGACTTTTCAACCAGTCAGCATGTTTTGCTTTTTCTCTTATTCCATTTTATTTCCTTTGCACAACAGTTTGTGTCATTGATCTCGGTACTTTGGTGAATGAGGTCAGATAAACTGAGTTACTGCAGCGCGACGAACATCCCTGTTATTTCATGGTTTTTATTATTTGAAGGAGCAGCCACCGGCCTGTCTGAGATAATCATTTAAAGTCTTTAAAGGACGGAGCTGCAGGATTTTTAAATATGAAGGAAATAATCTGTGTTTTTAATTTTTTTTTTATTTTTTTAGACAAACTGCGGTGAAAGTGTGTGAGAGGGAAAAACCCAGCGCCGCGGCTCCTCCAGTCATCACTCTGAGTGCTGTAATATTTTATGGAGATGTGAGAAGGTTGTAAGAGTGAAATATGAGCACGTTAACATTTGAAAGGCTTCAGCAAAATGCACCTTTGCTCAGCGCAGAGAAAGACTGTGGTTTTTAAACAGGTTTTCACTATTTCCACCGTGTTTCACCGAGTTAAACTAACATGGTTTCTAATTCTGGAAATGAATTATCTTTCATTTATATCCTGGTTTTATTATCCTGTTTTAGTGTTGTTTTTTTAATGATCTGTCGAGGAGAAGCTGCTGTTAAAATAAAGGTTCATATTTCCCGCTGCTGCTCGGTCTCCTCTGGTTTCTGTAAAATGTCAGTGAGTTAAAATAAAGCAGTTAGTGTCTGACCCGGTGTCAGATCAATGACAGAAAGATTGGCACTTTGCTCCAGCTCATCTGCAGCCAAAGACGAGCAGCTGCCAAACGTCCCCGGCACAGTCTCCATTTAACATAATGAAGGATCTGAATTTTTATCTCGTAAATTTACAACTAATTTAAAGTTTAAACTCTTAAACTCAGATTTGTTATAGAAACAGACCTGAGGCTCACAGAAGACACAGAGAGGAACATCTTCATTTCTAATGATCGAAAAAAGAATAAGCTGCGATTATTCACTGGCTACACACAGCCTGCATTATTATTTACTGGGAGATAATAATAATAATAATAATAATAATAATAATAATGTATCCATATATTTATAGTAACATGTGAACCTGTTGCTGAGCCGTATTTATTTCTGCTGTAAATCCTGTTGTGGTGTTTAATAACAGCGCGAAGCCTGCCACAGGCCTTTGTCCCAGCTATTGAAGGGAAATAGGTTAATAAACAGCGCAAAGATAATCTTATCTGAGTGTAACCTCGACACAAACGGGGATTGACAGAGCAGTGACAGGGGAAGATAAGCAGATGTTTGGACCAAAAAGACGCTTGTTGGAGTCAGTGGATCTGCTCAGTCACCGTCCAGCTGCTGCAACACCACTCACACACTGTCTCTCTGCCCTTTAAACGGCTCTCACAGCGATATACTGCAAAGATACACACATGTATACAACACAAAATACTTCAAATTAAATAAATACTCAGTCCTGCTTCTTTTTTAAAAACAAAAACAGAGTCTCACAAGCTGCATGTTTCTTTACTCTTCTCATAGCATCGAAAGTTTTTGTCTCTGAATGTAAAGTCCAGTGGAAGAAAAACGAGTTGGGACCCTCTGCAACTTGTGACCACATGTAAACGAGTCAGTGCAGAGGAAAATCAGAATGAGAGCCTGTATCTTTTGTCCAGGGGCGCCCTCTACCGACACAAAGTGAAAACACCTTCAGGCACCAACGTTGCTGTTTGATGAACTGAGCAGTTTTAAGGTCTGGAGCTGTTTTGTTTACTCACACAAAGATGAGTTGTTATAAAATATTCCCAGGCCAGACACACGTTGACATCAGTCTCCTGACACACATGATTAAATCTAAGTTTAAAAGTATGAAAACATCTGGAGCGATGGGTTAAGGTGCATGGAGGGAAAACCTGCCACAGCAACACTTTCAGAGAGAAAATATCTTTATTTATTTCTGTTATACTGAGAAACATAGACTTATACACAGGGCCACAACATGCAGCTGAAAGGCTGAAATAAAGGTTGAGACAAAACTCATGGAAACTATCACTAAACAGCTGCTTAAATAAACTGTTAATATGAAGGCATCAGGTGTTTTAGATGGGTAGAAAGAATTAAATATCTTCTTCTAAGAACAGGTCAAAACAGTCCAACATGGACTACTGCACTGAGGAAAAAACATTAAGAGAAATCAACTTCCTCAGTCATTAAGGAGGTTAAATACTTTTCATTGTCAGGTCTCCAGGGGAAAACAGCAGCAGGATATATGGTGACACTATGAAGTTTTAAAGAAACTGTATTTAACTACAAGAATGTATTTTCTTTTTTTCTGCATTAATCTGTTCCAGCCTGGTCCAGTAGGTGGCAGTAATGTGCACCTCTATACGCTAGTTTGCGAACCGCAAATAAACACCAACGAAGAAGAAGCGTAGCTACAACAGAATGACGGAGGGTGAGTTTGTCAGTTTGACTTTATTGTCGTTATTATTTCTCTGTCACAGGGTGTAGTTTAGTCTCACGGCGACTGTAGTCGCTGAGTAATCTGTCTGACTTCGTCTGTGGACACAGAACAGAAGGTTTACCAGAAAATAACCGTTTTAATGAAGTCGTCGTTTCCGGGTTGGCAGCTAACACCGCACGAACAGTTAGAAAAGTTTTCAGAAAGCTCTCAAACTAATTTCCCGCTCGCACTTTGAGTTGTAGGTTATTGTAAAAAGCTGGGGGCAACTTTAAATGACGGTTATTTAACCGTTTGTGTCCGTTTGCAGCAGCTGACCGTTACTGCGCAGATTTTAATTCAGTGCGCGAGAGTCGTCGAAGTAGAACGAAGCGAACTGTGGAGGCGAACCTGTTCTGTGCGCGCGAACAGAAACGACGTGGCGTCAGTTGAAGTAGATAAAGAGTAAAAACCGGAGAGAAAAGTAGTTTCTCCTGAGTTTTCTGTGACTCCAGCAGCTACAAAGACAGAAACAGGACCAGAGAAAATAACAAGTCACAGGTTTGAACACAGACGGTATAAATAAGAGAAGAGGAGAGACAGACAGGAGAAGACTGAAGAAAGTGAAAGTATGATCGGTCAGACGCCATTTAACTTTCTGATGAAGAACGCAGCGCAAAGTTGATGTTATCTGAGTGCTTAACCTCGACACAGACGGGGATTGACAGAGCAGTGACAGGGAATAAGCAGATGTTTGGACCAAAAGACGCTTGTTCAGGTCAGTGGATCTGCTCAGTCTTAAATCATGCTGCAACACCACTCACACTGTCTCTCTGCCCTTTAAACAGCTCTCGGCGATATACTGCAAAGATACACACATGTATACAACACAAAAATACTTCGATTAAATATATATACAGCCAGCTTCTTAAAAACTAGTCAGTGCAGAAATCAGAATGAAGAGCCTGTATCTTTTGTCCAGGGGCGCCCTCTACAAACTGAAAAGTGAAAACACCTTCAGGCACCAACGTTGTTGTTTGATGAACTGAGCAGTTTAAGATCTGTTTTATTTTGTAAAAAGCTATACACGCATTTTACTCACCAAAAGATGAGTTGTTCTAAAACATTTCACGATTAACACATGTTAACATCGATCTCCTGACACGTGAAATTAAATCTAAGTCATGTAAGATAGAGAAAAAGCGTGCGTTTAGGTGCATGGAGGGAAAACCTGCTACAGCAACATATAACCCAAAATGTATTTTATTTCTTTCTCTCTTTTGTTGAGAACCATAGACTTGAGAATAACAAACAAAGGCCATTATATTTGAAATGGAAAATAAATTAAATATGACAAAAAATATGACACACCAGGACCATAACATGCAGCGGAAGGTTGAGACAAATTGATAAAACCATTACTACACAACTGATTAATAAACTATTAAAGGAAAGCATCAGACTTTTAAACATCTCCTTAGAACAGAGGCCTATACTACCCGAAGGAGTTTACCCTCCTCTGGTTTAACTCAGGTTATCAGTGAAACCCTGACTGCCTCGATCTGGCAGTATGATGCGACGGTGGTTCAGATATTGATGAAAGTTGAGTCGTGTTAAGCAAGTAAGAGAGTTGATGCGGCGTGAATAAAACAGGTGTACACGTGTCTCTCAGATGACGCGGTAATTCTGTGGGTTTTAGATGAATTGAGACTCTAACGACACAATGTAAAACCAACAAAGACAGGGAGACTGGTGCATGTTCTGGATTCTTCATCTGTAATATGAGATATTAAGGACGGAACATATGTGTTAATTTTCAGGATACTTGGATTGGTCAACGCGTGGGTCATATACGAGAATGAGCTGTTACTTTCTGGTAATGATGTGAATTACTCAGGCTGTATATGTATGAATGTAATGCTGTTCTGTTCAATATGAACTTCCATGTTAACAGTATTTCAACACTCAGTGGAAGTGAACCTGGATCAAATAGAAGGATGACTGATGTTTAGACAACCCCGATCTGAGAATCAGCCTCTCTCAGTCGTTGTGCAATATCGTTGGTTGTTTCCACACCTGTGGGGCCGGAGCTTAGGTAGAAGTAACACCGTTAGCTTGCAGGTTAACCACGAACATAAACTGCCGAACGGTTTAGAGAAATGTAAGTACCATGCCTCATAAAGTATCTCAATGACTGTCACCTGGAATAAAAAGTTTTTAAGTCCTCATGAAAACATGGTAATAGCTAGAAAAACCGGTACCTTTGTAACATGTTTGCTTTCATTCTCTCTTCTGTTCATGGCGGTTAGACGGCAGCTAACGATAAGCGAGCTAGCTGTTTATATAGCTTAAGCAATTTTAAACACTCTGTACTTTACAGGCATTTATTCATCACAGGTATTATATAATCTCAGTTTGTAAGGCCTGGGTTAATGAATTAATTAATCCATAATAAATATCTGTCATATGTGGTCACTTTTGTTCCGCTGTCTGCGCTTAACTTTTAAGTGTTTGCAAGTCCTTTAGCAACTCAGATACTACTGTGCTGTAGATACAGTCCTCGCTGGCTGTGACTTGAGCAGCTGTCTATCAACGTGGTAGATAACCAATCAAAATACAATCTCTGGTTTTGGTGTGAGAACTATTCTGGCAGCGTGAGAGCATAGAGTGAGAGGTGAAAGCATGTGTCACCGCCAGAGCGTGAGAGTTTGCAACCCTGTTCATGTTGTTTCCTTTTTATTTTCCTGGTTTCTTCACTCTCTGAAATATAACACGTGATGTTTATCTGAAATCTGATGACCAGTTGTTGGGTTCAAGCCACAGTCACAGTTTTGTCTTGATGGTGGGTCACTGCTCCCACCTCTGAGATGTAACTACTGATTTATTTCACATTTGTATGATTAAGAAGCTGACTGGGTTATTAAATTGACGTGTGTGTGTGTGTGTGTGTGTGTCTCAGTGTTACAGGTTTTTACCTCTCAGGCCAGACATGATGAATGGTTTGGAGAAGAGGAGGACAGAGCAGAGTCTCCAGTCCAGCTGTCTGTCTATGAAGTGACTGGTCCAAAGACTTAAATCCTCCACTCTTCAGCATGGACTGGACCCTCAGACAATCATTAGGAGACAGTTTCCACCAGTAAGTTGACCTGAAGATGATTTAGTTTCTCATGTCTTTTGATGTTCACAGCAGGATGCTCTGAATGTTACCTGAAGGGTGAACTGTGGTTGGGTCACAGAATACAGTGTGGCAGTGTTGATGACTGAGACTGAGCACTTGTCCTTCTCAAGTTGTCCAGAAAGAACAAATTTGAGTATTTGAACATGTTGAATGTTAGATATATATTTAGACAAAAAGATGTTTGGCCAACGATTACAAATAATAAAAACACCAACATTGACTCACTTTAGCAACTTTTTCTTTGGATCTAAAGACCATCTCCATACCCTGACTCCCAGCTGATTACAGAGGGCTGACATGACAGACGAAGCTGCTGTGCTAAGCAGGCAGCATGTTCATTAACCCTGGAATAACGGTAGGCTGTAACTCAACAGCCTGAGTAACGTTTCTCACTAATCAACACTAACATGATGTATAACATCTGATCTGTCTAATATAATCATTTTGTAGATGAGCCTTTATTTTGAGAATTCTAACATGTCTCCAAAACAAAATGTGAGTGCTTTCATGGCAACAGTTAGAAAAAGCCAGTGAAGATTTTGCTCTGCCCTGAAAAGAATAAATCAGCGGTCTGGTAACATTTGGATTTTGGAGAAAAGGATGGAGTCAACTGAAGTTGAATGTTGGGTTTTCTGGCTCTGTATCGAATTGAGGTATGTCGTAGCAGGTTTGTGTTGTCAGTAAACAAGTAATTGTTGTCCATTGAATAATACAGGGTGCCCAAAGTTACTACAAACTTTTAATAAATTCCCTAAAAATTACAAAGCATTATTCATATTTTTAGCATCCCAACAAAGGAGTCATTGATTTTGCTGCTAGACCTTTCATCCAGGTTTCAACGTCTTGAAGACAGCGCACCTATTCGCCCCACCCTTGGGTGGCTATAGAACGAACAACACTCCACCACTATTGGATCAGCCACAAAACCATTTACAAACAGCAAATTCATGGCATTTATTAACATAAAAACAAATGTATCAAACAACGAAGACAAAGCAGAAAAAGACAAAGTCTAAACAACAGCAACACAAAAAAAGAAACAAGCTGAGAGGCACAAGTCAACAGTCCCACACTAGGAGCCTCCTGCCTTCTGACACTAGCCAAGGGCACCCAGCACTTCATTAATACCAGGTGTAGCGTGATGGCTCATCAGGTATCACCTGGGTGTAGACTGGTGGGAAGACAGGAAAAGGACAGGCACCACAAACATACAGCCATAACACCTACACATGAGCATCATTTTCAACAACCAATACCTTTGGGCCTCTCTGACATTTTGCAGCATGTCTTCTAGCGATGCTGAGCCTTCTGAATTTCTTTTTCTCAAGCGACAGTCACAGGGCTTAGTAGTGTACACCTTGCTTTTGATGGAGCCTCACGGAAAAAGAATCACAAGGTGTGAGGTCAGGGCGCAGAGCCATTTGAGGGAGACCCCTTGAGCACGACTAATCGGGCAGGAAACTGGATGTTCAGGAAATCACACTAACCTGCCAAAGTGGGAGGGTCCGTCTTGTCGAAAAAAAGACATTAAGGTCACTCCTAAGCAAGTTGTGTACAACTCCTGCAACATCTCCAGGTAATTTTTCCCATGTAGCGGTGGTGGTTTACCAGATGCATCGCGGAAGAAAAATAGTCCTATCAGTCCAGTGCTGAACATGGCACACCAAACCAACCCAGCCCAGTCAGGTTAGTGCTCGAAATTTCTGCTGGTTTGATTTTCCCCAAGTCGACAGTTGTGTCAGTTTACCTAACCAGAGAGAGATGAAAGATAGACTTATCGGCTGAACCATAAGTTTCAAAGAGCTGGTGGTTGTTTGGTAATATTAATTTCCAAATGAGCATCATAATCTTGCCCCTTTGAGCGTTTGAACAACCCAAAAGCTTCTCACTCATGCTGAACTGCAGTCCGGGGTCTGAAAAACCTCTTGCCAGGTGGCTTAATTTTGCAACACTGTTCCACAGGTCAATTAGCGAGCCAGACGAGAATGATACGCTTCAAAACTGCCAAAGCGAACTGCCAAATGCTGATGGCCTCATGTCTCTCAGAATGATACCTGAAGCGAAATAGAAAAAAGGAAGTGTATAATGACACTGGGACACCCTGTATAACACTATAATATATATATAATATGACAATGATGATGAAAATTGTGATTGACCTCTAAGTAACAACAGTATCTCTGAGTTATTATGTTTGTTCAGGTCTTTTAACTAAACAGAATATGTGCAACAAGTTGATGATAGATTCAGTAGTTCAAACTTAATGAATCTGGTATTTTATAACAGAACCAGATCCAGCATCTAAAATTGATTTTCCCCACCTCTTGTTATCATTGTGGGTCCTCCTGTAAATATGACATGTTTCAGTTGTTACATTGACTCTAGAACATTTCAATTGGTCGGCCGTGTTTGTTGGTAACAACAGTGTCTCTGAGTTATCTTGTTGTTTAGGTCTTTAATTTGTGTCTTTAATATGTTGTTTCCACAGACAGAGAGCAGAGTCTCCAGTATCCAACTGTCTGGTCTGTGAAAGTGATGACTGGTCCAAGTTTAAATCCTCCACTCTTTGATAATGGACCTGGACCCTCAAACAGTCATTGGAGACAGTTTCCACAGTAAGTTGACCTGAAGATGATTCAGTAATGTCTAATGTCTGATGTTCTGCAGATGCTCTGAATGTTACCTGAAGGTGAACTGGTTGTTCAGGTCACAGAATAGGGTGTAACATCAGTACTAGGCTGAGGCCGAGCACTCGTCATCCTCAAGTTATCAGAAATAACATCAGTTGTTATTTAAACATGTCGGACAGTAAATAAATATTCAAACGAAGGATGTGCAGTTCCTCCTGTAAATATGAGATGGTTCAGTTGTTTCGTTGGTGGAACATTCAGGTGGTCGACCATATTTGTTGGCCAACTGGTGTCTCTGAGTTATCATGTTTGTTCAGGTCTTTTGTTTTTCTTTGCGATACCTGTGGTGTCAGAGACCTAACAACAAGAGGAAATATGACTGACGAAGATTTGATGATGGATTCGTGGCTGCAGAGCTTAATGAATCTATTTTACCAACAGAACCAGATCAAAATGGAACCTGCGTGAGCCCAACCCCTGCAGCACAGGGAGTGGAAATTTCACCCCACAAAATGTTATTGATCACCACTGACTGATCACTACAGTGGGAAAGTGTTAATATGTGTAAAATATGTGTTGTTTCCACAGACACAGAGCAGAGTCTCCAGTATCCAGCTGTCTGTCTATGAAGAGTGACTGGTCCAAAGTTTAAATCCTCCACTCTTCAGTAATGGACCTGGACCCTCAAACAGTCATTGGAGACAGTTTCCACAGTAAGTTGACCTGAAGATGATTCAGTGTTGACATGTGCTTCAGCAGTAGCAGTAGGAGCTCTGGATGTGTATTTACTGAGGATTTGTGTCTCTTCACGGTCAGTCACAGTCAGTCATAGAGCTGAGTTCAACCTGAGAGCTGTGGGTTTTCCTCCACTGATGTAGCGATGTTATAATGGATGTGTTGATGTCCACAGAGGAGAGGAGTCATGTTCCTGTGGAGGGCAGCTGCCCTGCTGTGATCTGTGTCAGGGGCGTCCTGAAGGATCAGTCTCCTACCAGCTGTGGACACTGGTTCCGCAGACAGTGTCACCTCATACTGGGACCAGTCTGGTCCATCAGGGAGACTCTCCTGTCCCCAGTGTGGAAAAAGACCCAGACCAGGACCTGGACTGCAGACAGCAGATAGTGGTCTGCAGGAGGTTTAGATGAACATAAGGTCAGTCTGAGGAGATGTGAGCGTGTGACTGAGAAAGACGATGGAACAGGAAGTGAAACCCCTCCTCAACAGGATCTCACTGAGCTCTACATCACAGAGGGACAGAGTGAGAAGAGGTTGTACAACATGAGGTGGTGCAGCTGGAGATCAAGATGGAGACCCTGTGACACTCCAATCGAGTGCCAGGACATCTTTTAAGCCTTACCTGACCAACAGAGACCCATCAGAGTGGTTTCTGACCAGCGGTGTCATGGTGTTGGAAAAACCTTCTCAGTGCAGAAGTTCACTCTGGACTGGGCAGAGGGGCTCGAGCCAAGATGTCGGTCTGCTGGTTCTGCTTTCGTTCCGGGGAGCTGAACCTGATCGAAATGAGCAGCACAGTCTTCTCACGCTGCTCCATGTTTTCCATCAACATTACAGAAGGTCACAGCAGAGAAGCTGGCTGTCTGTAAAGTTCTGTTCATCTTTGACCTGGATGAAGCAGACTTTCACTGGTTTCAACAACAGGAAGGTTGTGTCTGACGTCACACAAAGTCATCAGTCGAGCTGCTGACAAACCTCATCCAGAGAATCACCAGCACCACCGACTCCTAGTCTGGATAACTTCCAGACCTGCAGCGACAATCAGATCCCTCTCCTTCTAAGCATGTGTTGACAGGGTAACAGAAATGCGAGGCTACGACCCACAGAAGTACTTCAAGGAGAGATCAGTGATGACGCTGTCCAACAGAACCATCACATCAAGACTATCCAGGAGCCTCATCATGTCGGCCAAATCAGTCTTCTGCTGGATCTGCTACAATTCTGGAGCACATGTTGACCTGAGCAGAGAGGAGGCTGCCCAAGACCTGACACAACCTGCCTCACACTTCCTGCTGGTTCAGACAAGAGGAAGAAGAACAAGTGGGTGAGGGACATGAGCGAGTCTGAGAGCTGGCGGAGGCTGACAGGGAAGTTCTTCTGAGAGCTGGGGAGAGCTGGCGTTTGAACATCTGGAGAAAACATCATGTTCTGTCAAGACCTGGAGCAGTGTGGTCTTGATGTGAGCAGAAGACTAATTGTACTCAGGAGGAGTTTGTACAAGAGATCTTCAAAAGAGAGAGTGTGATCTTCCAGAAAACAGTCTACTGCTTTGTTCATCTGAGTGTTCAGGGGTTCTGGCTGCCCAGTCTACATGTTCCACTGTTTCACCAACAGGAACACAGGTACAAAGAGTTCCTGGGAAGAAAATATGTTGATTCAACTCTGGATGAGTTCCTGAATGAAACAGTCAAATCTCTGAAGTAAAAATGGCCACCTGGACCTGTTTAAGCTTCCCTTCATGGCCTCTCTCACAGGTCCAACCAGAACTCTTGGGAGAGCCTGCACAGGTCAGACAGAGAACAGTCGAAATCATCAAGCCATCAACAACCTGAGGAAAGAGGAGACTGGCGTCCTCCTGACAGAAGCATCAACATCTTCCACTGTCAGTGGAGATGAGCGACCCTCAGTTCATCAGGAGATCCAAGAGTTCCTGAAGTCAGAGAACAGATCAAAGAAGAAACTCTCGGTCAGTGCTCAGCTCTGGCCTACATGCTGCAGATGTCAGGAGGTTCTGGATATGAGTTTGACCTGTGCACAACACATCAGAGGAGGGACGGCGAGACTGATCAACTGTGAGGAACTGCAGGAAGGCTGGTGAGGTCCACAGCTGATTAATATTTTCGTATGTGAATTAGTAATGAAATAGCAGCATATACTGTATAAAATTCAATTATTAATAATATTAAAATAGATTTCCACTTATTTAATTAAGTATCGGTTTCAGATTCTGTGAGAGTAAATACTGATTCTTGGTTGATTTGTGTTATAATGAACAGTTCTTTATTTATTTCTAATCATTTTACAGTTAACAGTTTTTATTGATCTTCACAAGGTGATGGAGGCGACCTGTAACCTGATCGAACTAATAAACTGGTTCTGGTTGATGTTTGATCACAACAACATTTTATCAGTTTAATGACTTTAAACCATGGATTTATTGATGTGGTTCAGTCCCAAAGATCAAGAACCTCATTGTTTTGTCTTGTTGTGTTTTTGTAGCAGATGTTCATCAAGCTTGTGTTGAGTTACAAACAGTTTTAGTTTTGGGCAAGGTTGGTTTTGTTCAAGGGCAGAGTATAATAAGATTTTTCTTCTTCCTGCTCCTTTTCAGTCATGAGATGTGCAAACAGAGTTGTACTGTGACCTTCAATCACTTTTGTGTGGTGTGCATTGTGAGCAAAACACATAAAAATGAAATGAAATAGCTGGGGCGTGTCCAACTCTCTGTCATCAAATACTTCAAGTCGATGTCGTGTCCTCTTGATAATAACATGTTCTCTAACACGTGTCTGACGAACTTGGTGGTTGTAGACTCTCAAGAGACTCACTGAAGTGGCCTCAGCTCAGTCCAACCCCTCCATCTGAGAACTGGACCTGGTGACAACAAGACCTACAGAAAGGATTCAGGAGTGAAGCTGGTTTCTGCTGGACTGGAGGTCCAAACTGTGAACTGGAGACTCTGGGGTCAGTTACTGAGAAGTTTTAAGGTTTTGATTTGATAAATGTTCAGGATTTGTTTGAACACAAAGTTCAGTGTTTCAGGAATTTTCAACTTCAGAACATAGCTGCATCACTTGAATATGACTTTTGTTTCTGATTTTTCAGTCAATCAATCGACTTTATTTCTTTCAAACAGTTCAGTGTAATTCCAGAATGTTTTGAAAACTGACAGGCTGATCATATGTTGGAGCAAATGTTGTTAACAGAAACAAGTTTAGACTGATTCACAAGTTAAGTAATATATACAATTAATAGCGATGTGATGTAATGTTAATGTATGATACATAATAAAACAATCTCATGTGCCCATATAGACATTAAAGAGTTTATTGATGTCGGTAATCGGTGTGAAACTTTATAACCTGACTGCAGCGGCAGGAGGATTCTCAACAACTCTGTCATCTCCATCGACATCTGACTGTTGTTTAAAACTAAAACTGAAACTGCTTGCTTTAACAGATTTAATTACAAACCTGCTGAGATACAAAACACAGAAGAAGAGGTCATGAGATAAATAAGATAAGCAGAGTTTTAGTCAGCATTAATACGATGTGATATTGATCCTGTAGTTGAGACGACTAGGAGTCCAGCAGCAGTTCTGAATCCAGTGTTGACATGAACAGGTGGATGAATGTTGGTGACATTTGGATGATGTCTGTAGAGGCTGACATTATGATGATCCACAATAACAGAAGGACAAGAATCCTCTCTACTCATTTTAGACTAAACATCATTGATCAGGACAGATCTGATTGATTATCGATGATTTGATCTCATCTTTTATTCTTTATTCCAGGATTTGGAGTCCTGCAATTTGTCAGAGATCAGCTGATATTCCTCTGGTCTCAGCTCTGAGAAGTTAACCCTCCATCTGTGAGATCTGGACCTGATTGAGAAACAACCTGCTTATGATCCAGGAGTGAAGGGCACAACATGGTTTCTGCAGAGTCAGGCTGGCCAATTCAGAACTCTGAGGTCAGTTCACTGTCTGTTACTGTTGCAGATCTTCTATCTTTACATTCCTCTGGTCTTGGCTGCTGATGACTCTGAACATGGTCTGACTCTGCTGTACCTCTCTGAACTCTTCACCTCCTGTTCTGCACCTGGACCAAACTCATCCAAAGTTACATGAAGCTTGTTGATATTTGATTTAGTTTAAGATGTTGACTGACAGCCTTCACAGGGGGCGGGGCTTAGCAGGAAAATGGCCAGAACTCACAACAGTCTGTCCGACCATCTTGGAACATGTTTTCAGTCTGTGTTTGGGAATAGGTCTACTAAAGCTTTTTGAGGCCGACCCATAGGGGGCGCCACAAATACCAAATGTGTCTGAAAACCCAGTGGACTGAATCTCATCAGTTGATGTTTTCATGCTTTGGATGAAGCAAAATCTGAAGTTTCATATTAATTGGTGAAAGTGGTTGTGACTCATCAGATTTTTATAACTGAAGATGCTTTTGATCATAAATGTTTTTATCTCCATCTTTTATTCTTTATTCAGGTTGAGGTTCTGCAGGTTGTCAGAGATCAGCTGTTCTTCTCTGGTCTCAGCTCTGAAGTCCAACCCCTCCCATCTGAGAGAACTGGACCTGAATGAAAACTGGGGCTGCAGGTTGGGAGGTGAGAAGAAGCTGTGTGGTTTCTGCAGAGTCAGACGTGAACTGGAGACTCTGGTCCAGTTCACTGTCTGTTACTGTTGGAATCTTCTATCTTCAGTCAGTAACATTGAATTCAGTAGTTCAGTCATATGTTGTAGAGCATCGGTCTTTATTGAACCTCAATCAGTTGAGTTCAGTGAAAACCTTGAATGGTTCTGAGTCACAGTTGAGAGTCAAACTGAGCCCCTCTTAGCAGGCCTTTTCCAGGTGAACTTCAGCTTTTAATGCAGCAGTGAAAGGAAATGAAGTCTTGAAAGTTAAAGCAGATAATTCCTACAGGACTGAACCCATCTGTACAAAGACAGTGTTGGAACAAACTGTGTTACTGTCAGAGGCATCATCAGGACAATACAGCAGGAAACAGTCCTGTGTTGGTGAGAGAACGACAAAGGAAGACAGACTGGTTGGTCAGGGCGTCATCCTACAGCAAGACAATGACCCACAACATTAGAGGAACAGAACCAGACCAGAGGTTCCTGGGTTCCTGGAGGGCTGAGGTGCTGTGGGGGCAGAGATTCAGACTTTTTATACCAGTAGCACAAAAGAAACATTTTAGGAGCTGCAGGACAAAATTCAGGAGCAGCACTTTAATTGACAACTGATTTAATCTCCATCTTTTATTCTTTATTCAGGTTGGAGTCCTGCAGTTTGTCAGAGATCAGCTGTTCTTCTCTGGTCTCAGCTCTGAAATTAAACCCCTCCATCTGGAGAACTGGACCTGAAGCAACAAGCTGCAGGATTCAGAGGTGGAAGGAGCTGTGGTTTTCTGCAGGAGTCCAGACTGTAGACTGGAGACTCTGAGGTCAGTTCACTGTTACTGTTCCATCCATCCATTCATTTTCTGGAGCACTTATCCTTAAGGGTCAGAGACAATCCCAGCTGACAGTGGGCCGGGGGGGTACACCCTGGACAGATCACCAGTCCATCACAGGGCTGACATATAGAGACGACAACCATTCCACCACACTCACACAGAGAACAGGTGAGTCACCAGTTCACTACATGTCTGGACTGTGGGAGGAAGTTGGAGCACCTGGAGACGAACATGTAAACTCTACACACAGAAGAGCTCCGGGTGAACCGAGGTTCAAACCCAGAACCTTGTTGCTGTGAGGTGACAGTGTTAACCACTGCTCCACTGTCTGTTAGTCTGTAGATCTTCTATCTTTAATCCACAGCTGAGTTTAATGTAACTACCAGTCAAACCTTTTAGAACATCAGTATTTTCCACTTCAATAACTTCAGTCAGGTCAGTATCTTAGATCTTATTTCTTTAACCCACAAAGATCATTGATCAGGACGATCTGATTGATTATCAATGATGTGATCTCCATCTTTTATTCTTTATTCAGGTTGAGTCTCTGCTGTTTGTCAGAGATCATTTGTTCTTCTCTGGTCTCAGCTCAAAGTCAACCCTCCCCACCATCTGAGAGAACTGGACCTGAGTCTCGACAACCTGCAGGATTCAGATGTGAAGGATCTGACTGATCTTGTGAAGAGTCCAGACTGTCGACTGGAGACTCTGAGGTCAGTTCACTGTCAGTGACTGAGCTTATTGAGGCTGAAACATGGGGATAATAATGATGTTGGGTCATTTCAGCCACATGAGGCAGCAGTGCACCACTACCTCAGTCTAAATAGGACTAAATGTTTTCTTCAGGTGATTTTCATTTCTCCATGCACTTTAAACAGAAGGTGCATAATGATGTGTGTCTTCTGACTGTCATGTCTTTCTCTTGGCAGATTGGTCCATATCTGACTGGAACATTAATTAGTGTTTAATCTCATCTTTTATTCTTTATTCAGGTTGAGTCCTGCGGTTGTCAGAGATCATGTTCTTCTCTGTTCTCAACTCGATCCAACCCCTCCCATCTGAAGAACTGGACCCTGAGTGTAACAACCTGCAGGATTCAGATGTGAAAGGAGCTGTGTGGTTTTCTGAGGAATCTACGCTGTAGACTGGAGACTCTGAGGTCAGTTCACTGTCTGTTACTGTTGGAGATCTTCTATCTTTACATTCCTCTGGTCTTGGCTGCTGATGACTCTGAACATGGTCTGACTCTACTGTGCCTCTTCTCTGTTCTGCACCTGGACCCTCAGATCAGAGAATCAGATGTTGTTACAGTTCCAGGGTCCAGACTTCAAACAAAGGGGGACCAAACTTTTACTGTTTCAGCTCCAACACTGTGGATCAAACTCCCCCTCACTATCAGAACAGCTGAGTCACTGCCTCAGTTTAAAAAGATGTTAAAAACCACCTGCACACACTCTCACTGGTTTCATATTATATATTGTCTGTTCAACTGTTTTATTGTTGGTCATTTTATTTGTATTTTTCTCACCTCTTGGTATTCCTGGAAAGACCTCACCCCTCACAACATGAGTCAGATTGCACTGAATGTTGACTCATCAGTCCAGCTCAGTGTGTTCTACTAAAAAACCTCCTGGACCATAAAAGTCCACCATGATGGATTTTCTGAAAAACAGAGATTGTTATTATTATTAACAACAACATCTCCATCTTTTATTCTTTATTCAGGTTGAGTCCTGCAGTTTGTCAGAGATCAGCTGTTCTTCTCTGGTCTCGGCTCTGAAGTCCAACCCCTCCCATCTGAAAATTTGGACCTGAGTAACAACAAGCTGCAGAGTTCAGAATTGAAGGAGCTGTGTAAGTTTTCTGCAGAGTCAGACTGTGAACTGGAGACTCTGAGGTCAGTTCACTGTTGCTATTCATCCATCCATTCATTTTCTGGAGCACTTATCATAAGGGTCAGACAGTCAGCTGACAGTGGGCCGGGGGTACACCTGGACAGATCACCAGTCCATCATAGGGCTGACATATAGAGACAACAACCATTCACACCCACACTCACACCTACAGAGAACAGGTGAGTCACCAGTTCACCTGCATGTCTGTGGACTGTGGGAGGAAGTTGGAGCACCTGGAGACGAACATGTAAACTCCACACAGAAGAGCTCCGGGTGAACCGGGGTTCAAACCCAGAACCTTTTTGCTGTGAGGTGACAGTGTTAACCACTGCTCCACTGTCTGTATTAGTCTGTAGATCTTCTATCTTTAATCTGACTGAGTTTATTCGCAACTACCAGTCAAACCTTTTTGAACATCAGTATTTTCCACTTCAGCCTTCCAGTCGGGTCGTATCTTAGATCTTGTTCTTCCAACCACAAAGATCATTGATCAGGACGATCGATTGATTATCAATGATGTGATCTCCATCTTTTATTCTTTTATTCAGGTTGGAGTCTGCAGGTTGTCGAGAGATCAGCTGTTCTCTGGTCTCAGCTCAAAGTCCAACCTCCCATCTGAAAACTGGACCTGAGTAACAACAATATGGATACAGATGTGAAGGAGCTGTGTGGTTTCGAGGGAATCTACACTGTAGACTGGAGACTCTGAAGATGATTCACTGTCTGTTACTGTTGGAGATCTTCTACATCTGGGTCAACATGTGTATCAACCTGATCTGCTCCTTGGTCCCTGTGCAGTGACTCAGGCCTCTAGTGTCATGTACTTATTGATCATCTGGTCCAGTTTTATTGATGCAGACACAAGAGATGTTTCTTGTTTCCCTTCAGCTTCAGCTTTTCTCTGTGTCTCAGCCTGTTTCATCTGACTCACTCTGTGTCTCTGATGAGTTTGAAGATGAGCCAAGGAGTCCTCCACACTCTGCTGATTCTTTGGCTTCATCTCCAGCCCTGACTGGTGCTGAGAGCACCACGTGCACCTCATCAAACACAACATGATTCCTGGTGAAGTGTTGAAGGCGATGTAGATGTAGATACATGGTATCCATCTCTTTCACATAGACTGCAGTCTAGAAGCAAACTGCAGCTGGCTCTGATTCCATCAGCTCACTGTTGATGTTAAAACTGTTCCTTCACGGTGAGGATGAATGAAGCCACTGATGAGTTCATTCAGATGAGCTCCATGAATGATCCTTCTCTTTGTCTAGAACCTCTGTTCTCCTGACAGACACTTTGTCCATCCGTTGCTCTTCATGAACATTTCATCATTGATACATCGGGTTTTATTCAAGTGATGACAGCTGCTGTCGTCTTTTCTGGGAAGGTTTAGGCAGCACTTGTTTCTTCATTTCAGATGATAAAGTTCCTGCTAGCTCGTAGGAAATGTCAGGAAACACGTCATGACTCATCACAGAACAAATCACGTTGTCAGAGATGGACGGCAACGTATTGAGATGTTGTACTGAGTCATCAACCCTCACAATATTTTCAGGCTTTGTTGCTAGTCCAGATGAAGTGTTTGTCTGTGATAACACTGCGGGAGAAACTTTACAACCATCCACACATGACCTGGTGCAGACAGCGAACACAGTGCTGCATGCTGCAGTAGAACAACAACTGCACAAGGACAATGTAGATAAAAAGAAACACTCCATGTATGTGGTTCTGACGTTTTCTTTCCACTAATGAAGTCAAACATGTTCTAAACAAAAAAGCCCCAAATCTCAAACTGACCAGTGATGAAGTAACTGTGTTTCTGTCTGATATGACTCAACAATGAAGATTATTATATTATTATTATTATTATTATTATTATTATTATTATTCATGGGAATCATATTTGACATTCAGCTGAGCATTTCCAAAGTATTCTATTAAATCCATCTGTAATTTAAAATAGTTTGTTATTCAGTTTAGTTTATATCTGATTATCAATTATTTGATCTCCATCTTTTATTCTTTATTCGGGTTGGAGTGCTGCGGGTTGTCCAGAGATCCAGCTGAATTGAGTTAGTTACTTGTTAAATGTGTTTCACTCCATTAACTACAACTCATTATTAATAATATTATTATTGTTGTTGTTGTTATTTCATTGATCGGACAGATCTGATTGATTATCAGTTTGATCTCCATCTTTATTCTTTATTCGAGGTTGTGGTCTACGGTTTGTCAGAGATCAGCTGTTCTTCTCTGGTCTCAGCTCTGAAGTCAACCCACCTCCCATCTGAGAGAACTGGACCTGAATGTAAACTGGGACCTGGAAGGATTCAGGTGAAGGAGCTGTGTGGTTTCTGCAGAGTCGGACGTAGACTGAAGACTCCTGGTCAGACTCCATATTACCTATTTCTGTGCAGAGATGAATCTGATGGTAAAGTTGTGTTGACTCTAACCTGCAGACATCAGCTCATATTATACGAGTCCACACTGAGGATCTTAAAGGTAAGAATCAGTTTTCTTCTTCTGTGGTTTAGTCCGTGACCTGTGGCAGAGAAATGCTGAGCTAGATTTCAAACTTTAATGAAGAAGAAAAATCCTTCACTGTTTAAATCCCATCGAACTTTTTTCCACTCTGACATGAACAAATGTATCTTCAGTATTTTCTTGTTCCAACACGACATCAAGTAGTGAGACTAAGAAGAAACGACAGAGGTTCAGACCAAACTCACCATGTTTGTTCAATGGTCACCACTGCAGGAAGTGACAATGTTGGAGATTTAGTTTGAATCATTGGTGAAACTTTTCTCCCACAGTTCAGTCACAACATGTTGTTCTCTTTGGCTGAGGATCTTTAGTTGGATCTCAAATAAATGTGTCTGCTGGCCTGAGTTTGTATAGATGGAGCCTGTGGTGGGCTGCAGAGTTTAAGAGCGTAAGTCACTACGTCTTTGTTAAACCGGCAGCATGTTGTCATTGATATTAATGGGAAACTGTTTTCTCTTTGTCTCTGTTGTTTTAACCTGCATCCTGTTGGTTCAAGGTGTTTTGGGTTTCAGTTTCTAAACTTGTTCATTCTAAACCTTCTTCCAGCTCTGAACAGATGATGAAACACGAGATGATTCAAGCAGGAGCTTTTGTCTTCCTAAAACTCATCTTTTATTCTTTGTTCAGGTTGAAGGACTGCGGGTTGTCAGAGATCAGCTGTTCTCTGGTCTCAACTCTGAAGTCCAGCCCCTCCCATCTGAGAGAACTGGACCTGAGTGAAAACACGCTGCAGGATCAGGAGTGAAGCCTCTCATGATCTTGTGAAGGACCCAGACTTCAGACTGGAGACTGTGAGGTCAATGTTGGAGTCAGTCCATGCTGCTTCCTCAGTATTGTCCTAGCTTACGGTTAGTATCAGAGCAAGGGCCAGTGTTTCCTGTAAAGCTGTGACCTTCTCAGTGGCTGCTTTCCTCAGTGAAGCTGTGAGAGGAGGGAATGAGTGACAGGCTTGGGATGGACGAAAGACAGAGAGACAGAGAACAGTCAATAATCAGATCAGCCAGAAGCTGGTTGTTATGATAATGTTAGAGAAATAAAGCTGGATTCAGCTGACAGCCTCTAACATGTATAGAACAGTGGTCTCATTCATCAAACTGTGGAAGCAGCAGTCTGATCTGACACTGTTTGTTGTCTCATTCAACACTGAACAACTGAGGTTTGATGTTTGTGTCCGCTCTGGGGTCAGTGTGACTGAAGCCTACAGATCAGGCGATCACGAGCCACACACACACAGTGACTGTGAAATGTGACAGAGGAGTTGAGCTGTAACAACAGTCAAAGTCCATCCTTCAAAGTGTTGATGACTCAACACTTTCTTTCCTCTATTGGACTGAGTGAAATATTGCAGGAAACAGGCTTGATAAGTCTGTGCGGGTCTCCAGTGTGTTCACTCAGTCCGTTAACATGAAAGGCTTTGAAAGGAAGCTGGCTCCCGGCTCCACAGCTGCTCCACTGCTGCTCTGAACAGGACTGAAGTCCCTGCTGCTCTTTATACTGGATGACCCAACTGATGAAAGTCTCTGTAAACACTGATCCACCCTCCTCTCTGCTCTGTCTCTCTCTCTGCAGGTGGTGATGAGCTGTGTCCTGATGATCCAGATGTTAAAACAGCAACGGCGGCAGCACAATATTATTAGAAGCTCTGACCTGGACCATAGTACTGGGAGGTAAGTGGAGAGGCTTCATCCAGCAATGACTGACAGAGGAATCAAGAAAGAAGTGGAGATGACTCTCAGTGCTGCAGTCTGGACTTGGTGAGAACAACTCCACTGTCAGACCTGAGTCAGTCACCATCATCATGTGTTCCTCCTGGATCTGTGAAACAGCATCAGTGTCTGGATGTTGGTCTGAGAAATCAGATGATTCTCTGTTTGTGTTGCTCTCAACAGTTTCCTGACTGAGCTTCACACAGAGACCAGATCACTCTGAAAGGACTTGAACTCAGTTGAACTCAGACTGTTGGAATTCAGCGAGTGTCAGGATTTAATGAATCATTAATTAACTGCACGTTAAATCACTTTATGAGAAATAATGTACCTTCACTCTGACTGGTCTTCAGTTCTGCTGTTTTTATAGCAGAATAATAATTCAGTGTAAATTCAGATGTAGGTGTTGTTAACTAAGCAGCGGTGTCAGTCATGTTTGGGTTCTTTCTGGTTGGATGGAGCCGTAACAACCTCCACCAATCAGAGGCTGAGTGCAGCCTGACAGGTAAAACCCAGGACTGGAAAAGCCCACAGAGCTGTGGCTGCTGCTGCAGATGTACGGTAGTAAAGAGAAATGCAGGTGTATCAGAGGACACTGCTAAAAGGTTTTGGTGAGGAAATGACAGAGTCATTTAAATGCTCTGCAGCTCTGTTCCTCTGTCGTCAGCACTGAGCTGCTTTGTTCAGTGACATTAGGCGTCAGATTTTATTTGTTCAAACTGCTAAACTTAACCTTCAGCTGTTAAGTGTTTCCACTTTTGTCTGTGAGTGATATCACCTGGATTTGCATTTACTTCTACTGGTAAATATTACTGATTTCTCTCTAAAAACAAAAAGAGCGTGGATCATATCATGGTTCTCAGGTCTTCACACTGACTTCCTGTCTGTCAAAACTCATTTAAATGTCCTGCTGTTGGTTTATGAACACTGAGGTTTAGGGCCAACACTTAAACTAGACCCAAGTAGCATTCAGTTTTATGCTCTACATGTGGAACAAACTCCCAGAGAACTGCAGGTCTGCTGAAATATGAAACCAGTGCTGAACCTCTGTTCACCACCTGAGTTTAATATTGATGAAAATCATAGCTACACTGCACTGCTTTACTCTTCAGTTTTATTCTGTTCCACTCTTATATTTCTCATTTGCCTTATATTGTCCACATTTTGTCGTGCCTTTTATCTCATTCAAAGCACTTTGAATCATCTTTTGAAATGTGTCATATAAATAAACTGGTCTTGGTTGATATTTGTGTTTGGTGGTCTTGATGTCTCTCACTCACAGACAGAGGTGAGCTATTAAGCTGGAAAAGGACAAATCTCGAGAACATCGATATCTGGAGCCGAGGCAGGAACTTCAGGTGGAGGCCACTACAGGATGGTACTACAGGCATCATGGATACAGAGATGAAGTTGATTGTCACCTTCCCCTGTGGATGTATTACAAGACCAACCAGAGCCGATTTGCTAGGCAGAACAGAATCTGCTGGCCAATTGGCATTTCTGCAGTTGTTAGTTTGTATGTGTGGGTCATTGGCAACGATGGTAATGTGGAGTCATCGACCGTGATCTTCTGGGAGGAAGCGAGCTAGCTATCAGAGAGTTGGTGGTGACGTTAACAACCTTCCCTTTTAATGACCACTTTTGACGCTTATTTCCATTTTCAGTGATGGTTTTTGTGCGTGGATATTAATGTGTTTGTGTTTTTGGTGACTGAAGCGTCCCTCCATGAGTTGTGGACTAACATGGGCCGGTGAAAACACTTTAGAAGCTCTTGATAATCTGCTTAAATCCCTGTTGTATTTGTTTACAGTCACTTTACTGACATTTTACATCTTTGTAGCTTTGTGTTCCATCAAATTCATTTAACTCCATACATAGTGATTCTATCATATGCGTTTTGTGTCTATTTGTGTCTATTTGTGGTCTTATTACATCATTTGCATCTTAATATTTTTACATCTATTTAAGTCAGCTGCTTCTTTGTCTCTTTGTGGTCTTTCTCTTTGTGTCTTCATGGTTCTGTGTCCATTCTGATCATTTTACATTAATTTGAGGTTATTTTGTTTCATTGTGCCAGTTTAGCATCTTGTTGTGTAGTTGTGCATATTATTGATGAAAAATGTGTTTGGCTGGTGTTTTAATAAGTGATTGAGCTCAGTTATATGTTGAATTCAAACCTGAAAACTTCATTTTAACTCTGTGCTCCTCCACAAGTTCGAGCCTCTCAAACATTTAAGTGATTTGACATTTTAATTGTTGGTTCTAAGGATGTGATGCTTTTTCTTGTCTTATAGCGGCGATGAAACAAATCATTTCTGAAAGTCATCCTGCAGCCTTGGTATGTGTCAAGCTTTACAGTCTGAAAAATTACAGAATAGATTTGTGTTGTACAGTTGAGTACAAAAAAAAATGTGTTGATGAGCTGAATTATTAATATCAACAATAGCTTTTGTTTTTGTTTACTGTCACTAGAAATCCCAGATCAAACCTTGGTATTTTATGAATTTAGTACGAATATAATAAGAAAGGATTTATCGTCTATTAAATCAGATAAAAGTATCAAATGTAATTGCTCCAGGCTCAAAGTGACATTTTCAGATGTCTTGTTTGTTGAATCAACTATCTCTATTTATCATCAAAAATATTTATCAGAATAATTTGTGTGATGTATGTTTTGTCTGTGAGACAAATTGACTGTGGCTCTCCTCGCGGCTCACCAAACAATATGCAAACTACATCAAGACCAACAACTGCCATTTCTGTCTTAGATTGTTATTGTTGAGATCTGATCAAAAATGGGATTGAAAAATTTCTTAGCTTTCAATTCAGGTGAGGACTGTTCATTCTCTGCAATAACCCTCTTATGTTTGTTAAATTTTGTGGTTCAGCTGTAATGTTGAGTATTTCTCTGTGTTTTCATGTGGTTAAACTGTTGATGAGAATAGGTAGTAGTGTATTGATCATTTTCCTTTGTATGTTTTCTTGGATTTCTTCCAGGAATCACCACTTTGTCCATGACAATCCCCAATCACTGAGGCATGCGTCCGTGATGTGAGACACTTGGTCCATGATTGCAGGGACACATATTCTAATCTGGGGTGTAAGTCTGCAACCTCAGAGACATCATCACGATCTCAGAGGTCTTAGTACAATAGAAGAGTTCATTGAAACCAGGACAGAAGCATAGGTAATTCACTTACAGCTTTTACATCAACTGTCTAACACAGAGCACTGACATTAAAATTGTTTATGTTCAGTATAAAAGTGATAATGAAAATAATAAAAGTAATCTGCAATATAGTACAGTAAGGTGTCAAAATGGTAAAAAAAAAAATGTCATGGTATGATATAGTCAAAATAGTCAAAAAAATTGTAGTATATTAGGCGTCAAGAATGAAAAATGTCAGCGGTATAGTAAGGCGTCCAAAAAATGAATTAAAATGTCATAGTATAGTATCAGCATTAAAAATAATTAACAGGTCCAAAAAATGTCATAGTATAGTATAAACAGTCAAAATGGTCAAAAAATGTCATAATTATAGTATGGCATCAAAATGGTCAAAAAACAGGTCCAAAAATGTCATGGTATAGTATCGGCGTCAAAAATGGTCAAAAATGTCATAGTATGGTATGGCATCAAAAATGGTCAAAAAGCGGTCCAAAATGTCATAGTATAGTATGGCGTCAAAATAGTCAAAAAAATTCATAGTATGGTAACAGAAGGTAAAAATGGTCAAAAGAGATTCATAGTATAGTATGGTGTCAAAATGGTCAAAAAAATTCATAGTATAGTAAGGCGTCAAAAATGGTCAAGCAATCAAAAGTAATAAAAATGTCATAGTATAGTATGGCGTCAAAAATGGTCAAAAATTGTCAAAAAATGTCATAGTATAGTATGGCGTCAAAAACTGTCAAAAAATGTCATAGTATAGTATGGCATCAAAAACTCAGAATCTAAAAAAAAATGTCAAAAAATGTCATAGTATAGTATGGCGTCAAAAAATGTCATGAACACTAATTGTAAGTCATCCAAAAATTCATAGTATAATTATGGTGTAAAAAAAAAAAGTCAAAAACTGTCCAAAATGTCCTTAGTATAGTATAGGCGTCAAAAAGTCATCAATATGTAGTATAGTGTAGTCAAAAATGGTCAAAAAAAATTCATAGTATAGTATGGCGTCAGAAATAGTCAAAAAATGTCATAGTATAGTAAAGCATCAAAAATGGTCAAAAAATGTCATAGCAGTATATATTATGGATCAAAAATGTCATAGTATGAGTATGGCATCAAAAATGGTCAAAAACTGTCAAAAATGTCATGAGCATAGTATGGTCAAAAATGGTCAAAAATGTCAAAAAATGTCATAGTATGAGTATGGTGTCCAAAAAATGGTCAAATGTCATAGTATAGTAGTGATCAAAACATCAAAAAATGTCATAGTATAGTATATCAAAAATGGTCAAAACTGTCAAAAATGTCCCTTAGTATAGTATAGTGTCAAAAACTGTCAAAAATGTCATAGTATAGGTAACTAGGTGTCAAAAACTGTCAAAAATGTCTCATGAGTATGGTATGGTGTCAAAACTGTCAAAAATGTCTTAGTATAGTATATGGTGTATCAAAAATGGTCAAAAATGTCAAAAATGTCATAGTATAGTATGGTGTCAAAAATGATTAAAGAAAACTGTCAAAAATGTCATAGTATAGTGTAGCATTCAAAAATAGTCAAAAATATAGTCATAGTATAGAATGGGAAAAAATTTACAAGTAATGAGAGACATTTGGGGATACTTAAAGTGTTAATTAAAGTCTTGGACAGTTTCTGTAATGAACATGTTCTGTCTCTGCAGGAGGAGGAGGAGGAGAATGATGGCATCACCTGGAAAGAGGACAACAAAAGTAGTTAAATGTTGTTAAAAATAATTAAGTTCTTAATGAGAATATCCTCATGTAATGCAGATCACTACATTAAATATTGAGTTAGGTAACATAAGTGTCTTGAAGTGGTCAAACATCTGTCATTATCTTTGCTGTGGTTTATTTGAATGTTGTGTAGAACAGAATCAATAAAGTTTTGAAGCTTTTGACTTTGTTTCTCTAGTTTCAAATGAATTTCATAAAAAAACAACAAATGCCAAGTGTTCTCTATATGCAGCTGCAACCTAACCCTAACCTCCTGACTACAAGTGGCTTAAGCCGTGACTAATCTTAACCTCTGACTACAAGCAGCTAAAAGCGGCAACCTAACCCTAACCTCTGGTTACAACAGCTGAAAACTGTAACCTAACCTAACCTCTGTACAAAAGCAGCTAAAAACATAACCTAACCTTAACCTCTGACTACAAGCAGCTAAAAGCCGCTAACCCTAACCTAACCTCGACTGCAAGCGTACAAAAGCTGCCTTCCCTAACTAACCTCTGATTTTAAGCAGCTAAAACTGCAGCTAACCTAACCTCTGGCGCCTGGCTGACTAAGCGCGTAACCTAACCTAACCTCTGGCTAGCGGCTAAAAGCTGTGACCTAACCTTAACCTCTGACTACAAGCAACTAAAAGCAAGCCTTCTTCCTCTGACTACAAGCGGCTAAAACTGCCAACCCCTAACCCCTAACCTCTGGCTACAAGCGGCTAAAAACTGCTTCTTCTAACCTCTAAACAAGCGGCTAAAAGCACTATTCTTCTTCTCTGACTACAAGTGGCCTCTGGCTAAAAATATTCACTTTCATAGAATATTAAACAGACTGACAACATATTTAGTATTCAGAAGTATTTATTTGAGTAAGATAATCCTTTATTAGTCTCACAGCAGGAATATTCAGTGTTGCAGCAACCAAAAAAAAAGAAGAAAAAAAAGACATAATATAAACAAGATATGAAATAATATTTAACAATGTAAAAATTATAAACAATATGAACAATATAAACAGGACTGTGTATGCAGTAATAGATGGGATTTGAGTACTAATATTGCACTGTTTGAAAGGAAAATCCTAAAATGAAACACAAAATCTAACTTAACTCACAAACACTGTGTGGAAGTGTGAGTGTGTGTCTCTGGAAAACAAAGGTAAGATGGCGGCTTTAAAAAAGTTTGTCTTCAACCAAACGTCACAGTATAGTAAGGCATGTGTAGTAGTAGTGTAAATCAAAAAATGTCATAGTATGGTACGGTGTCAAAAATCATCCAAAAAAAGTCTTAGTACAGTAAGGCATGAAAAAACATCCAAAAATGTTCCAGTATAGTAAAGCGTCAAAAACATGAAGGACATGGTATAGGAAGGCGTCAAAAAACGTTTTAAAAAGTCACAGTATAGTAAGGCGTGAAGACACATCAAAAAATGTCAAGTATAGTAAGGCTTAAAAAACCATCCAAAAAGTCAGTGTAATAAGGCATTGAAATCCCTTCAAAAAGTCATAGTATAGTAATGTGTAAGAAAACATCACAAAATGTCATAGAGTAGTAAGGCGTGAAAAACCATTAAAAAATGCCACAGCATAGTAAGGCATCAAAAACCATCGAAAAAAGTCATAGTGCTTTAAGGCATCAAAATTGATCAAAAAATATAGTATAGATATCAAAAATGAATGCAGATAGCTTAGGAAAGGAAAAATTGATTTATTGATCAGTCTCTGTGATTCATACGTGTTCTTGTCTCTGCAGCAGGAGAAGACGACAGCAACTGAAGACCTAGAAGTGGATGAAAACAAAAGTGTTACAAGCTGTTTATCAAAGACCTCCACCATCTAACTGCTGTGAACAGTGTTGGTTTCCTGTTGTTCCAGTGAAGACACTTTGTGTTTCTCCACCATTTGTAATGTAGCCATGGGCACATTTTCCAAAAGACTAATATGTTTTATTGAACACCTGTGAGAACATTCAACTATAATTCAACTATTTCATTGTACTGTATACAACAAAGATGCTTAGTGGACATCATGTCAACATTAACCCTGACCAGCTCTAACAAGTGTTTCCTTGTGGTCAACTGTCATTATCTTTGCTGTGATTTGTTAAATGTTGTCTGGAATAAAATCATTAAGTGTCTTCCTAAACTTGATGTTACACTAATCATTTTAGTGTAAGAGGAAAATCTCATGACTCTCATGTTTTATCTTTTAGACTACATTCTGAGAATATATTTTATATTTGGCATGGTTTCAACTTTATGCCTTATAATTTTCATACTACTGTTTTAGCTTTAATATATTTTAAGGCTTCATACTTGTTTTTAGACTTATTGTGGTTTTATTTAGTTTATGGGTTTGATACTTATTGTTTAGACATTTTATTACATACTGTGTGTATATGTCTTTAATATATATATATTTTTTTTAAGGTTGAAAAGAATAAACTAACACTGACCTTCTGGAAGTAATAACTGCGTCTGTCTCTTCTCTCTGATTTAATGGTTGGAGGTTGAATCCTGTGGAAAAAACAGACATTCAACATAAAAATGTGACTGAACACATCAAAATAAAAAGCACAAGGTTCTGTCAAAAGACAGAGAAGTAAGAAAAGCTTGTTCTTTAAAGAGTCAGTTAAAATTTGAACTAAATTTGGTTGACAAGAGCCAAAATGTGACTAAATGATTTTCTAGTGTGACCACTGAACAGAATAAGTTCTTTATATTTTATGATTTACTGCTAATGAGAGAGAGAGAGAGACACAGGGGAGGAAGAGAGAGAATGAGACATAAAGAGAGAAAGTGTGACAATTAGAGTAGTAGAACACACCAACAGATAATGGGGCAGGTTGTTGTATTTAAATCCTGATCAAAAGTCAACAAAACCTGATTGCTCGGTTGGTTGAATGATTATCTCTCCCGATCAACTCAAAGATAGTCAGGGAGCCACCCCTGATAAATAAACCGTTCAATATTCACGATGGAAAATCTGTTGTATGTTTGGGTGGGCACAGAGGAAAGCTGAGCACACACTCGGAGCCATGGGTGTTTTCACTGTTGCTGATGATACCCAGCTATGTGTACCTATAAAAGCTGATAATACTCTCAAATTAGAACTAGAGATCCTTGTCTTCTAGTAGCTGATGTCTCAAAAACTTATGCTTCTAATTCAGACAAAACTGAGATACGGTTATTGGCGATATGAACACCAGTTGGAATCATGTGACTATGTCCCTTGACAACTGTATTTATCTCTCAAAATACAACAACCAAAAATCTGGGTGTCACACTTGATGGTACTCTTCGCCGATCAGCATATTAAAGACATTATAAAGACAGCAACTTTTCACCTACGCCAATATAGCTAGGATTAGGTCTTTCTTTCTCCAATTAGAAGGTTTGACCATATTACCCGGTTTTGTACTCCCTTCACTGGCTCTATTCATGTTAGATCAGACTTTAAAGTTCTCTCTTAATGACTTATAAAATTCCTAAATGGACTAGCCCCTCATACCCTGTCTGATCTTCTTAACCCTTATATTCCCTCCGTGCTCTGCGTTCTCAGAGTGCAGGGGCTGCTGTCTGTCCCCAGAGTCAAAAGAGTCAACGGGCTGCAGGGCCTTCTCCCTATCGGGCCCCTTTCACTCTGGAACAACCTCCTAATGAACAGGCTGACTCAGTTGAGGCCTTTAAATCCAAACTAAAAACTCATCTTTATGCCTTAACTTTTTAACTAGCATATTATTCTGTTTCCATTTCCCTATTGAGTTGGGTCCAGTCTCAGTGCATCAGTTAAGATTAATAGTTATTAAATGTTGTCCGCCGATGTCCTGCCGGCGAATTACTATTAACTGTCCATAATATCGTTGCATCACTTCCAACTGTGTGTTCTTCCCTCAAACACATTAGTGCCAGGCTGTGCTTCTCTCTCTCTCTCTGCTACTGTCTCTTACTGCGGGGTTCTGCCTCCCAGAGCTGGAGAGTCTCCTGCTGTCCCATGATCCAGCTCAACCTTGATCACGACAATAATTAAAACATTTACTAGTATTTATTGATAGTGTTAGTGCTATTAATGTACTATTGTTTGTCATTATTATTCCTTTAGCTGTAATAATAATTATTACTATTATTATTAACCTACTACTATTACATTTGACTTAGTCTGTGTATTTGCAAAGGTTGTCTTTCTCTACCCCATCCCCCACCTCTTTCTGTCTCGTAACGATTAGGGGGCAGATGGCATATGAGTCCGGTTCTTTCGAGTTTCTGCCTCTTAAAGGAAGTTTTTCACTTGCCACTGTCTCCTAGTGCTGCTCATGGTGGGATCTGTTGGGTCTCTCTCTGTAAATTTTATAAGATAAAGAGTACGGTCTAGACCTGCTCTATATGTACAGTGCCTCGAGATAACTTCTGTTGTGAATTGGCGCTATATAAATAAAATTGACTTGACTTGACTGAGCACACACTCTGTGGATTATCACGTGGAACGGAGCGATAGCCAATCAGGAAGCAGCTGACTGAAGATGGAGGCACAACAAACAAGAGACACTGACGTCTGTCAAGTTTGTTTCCTCTAAAGTCACATTTGACCACGTGAGATGTGGAGCTGTGAGAGTCCAGACTCTGGTTGTTGGTGGTGAATCTGTCAGTGTGTGGTCTGGCTGTGTTGGTCTTCTCTCTGCACATCACACACTACAAGAACACAACTGTAAAATCTGATGTTTTCTGTCGTTGTGTGTGTGCTCTCTCACATTTTCTACATCAGGTTAGATTTTAAAAATCTGTTAGTGTGTGTCAGGCTTAAGAGAGTGAGGGAGAGAAACAGAGATGGAGAGAGAGAGAGAGAGAGAGAGAGAGAGAGAGAGAGAGAGAGCTGATTCATTTTCCTTTGAACTGTACATTCATGAACTTTGTAAATAAACTTTAATAATGAGTCAAGTCGTTTTGTGACACATCTATTCAGACTTCAGATCAGTTACTAAAGAGATATCATTTTATGTCAGTGCTCTGTGTTGGACAGTTGATGTAAAGCTGTTGGTGAATTACCTGGAGGCCTCAGTCCTGGTCTCAAAGAACTTCTTCATTGTACAAAGACTCTCTGTGATCGTGGACGATGTTGTGGGCGAAGTGGTGACACCTGGAGGAGATAAGTGAAACATGCAAAAGAAAATTATCAATACACTACCACCTATTCCTCATCAACAGTGTGACCATGAAAACACACATTAATATTCAACATTACAGCTGAGCCAGGACATTTTCCAAATGTTAGAGGAGTGTCTCAAAAATGGGCTGTTTACTGTCACATGACAAGAAAAAACATCACATCTTTAAGAATCAATAACAATAAATACTTGAGAAACATCAACTAAAATGATCTTAAATTACTCCAGGCTGGGTAAATGTTTCGGACTCATACCTGTTAAGTCAGGTGAGAATTCTGGAGGACCTCTGTAGCCCCTGCAACCCCCTCAATGGGGTTACCTTTACCTCAATGGCAAAGGACTCTGATGTTGTTGTTGTGTCTTTTTCATTTACTGTGAAATTTCTATATTTATATTACTGCAAATTCTATTTTATACTTAGTAGTTATTTATTCTGTGTTGGCTTGCACCGTGACCAGAGTAACTTATTTCGTTTCACCTCATGTTCACGTGTTGGAATGACAATAAAGCTCCTTGAGGTGTTTGTGTCCAGGCTGCAGCAGCTGAACCAGTGAACCTGCAAAACAAAGATCCTAATAAATAAAGAAAACCTGAACAGTGGAGAAGAATACAGCACTGAAAACTAAACAAAAGAACCGTGACAATCACACTTTGAATTTTGAGGTAAATACATTTATTTTGTCCCTAGAATATGACTTTTATTGATCTCAGAGAAAAACAATGTCTAAAATACTTTTTTTTCAGGGACGCTTTGCTCACAGAAACACAAGCACGCGCAATAAAAATGACTGAAAATGGAGACACAGCCAAAGGATGATTAGAAGAGAAAGCTAATGCTAATAACAAAGCTAATGCTAGCCGCTACTTAGTTAGCTCGTTAACCTACGTCCAGCCTGACCCGTGTTCGGCAGAAACAGCTCCAAAACCCCAGACTTGTCGAGTGATAAAGTTTCTCTGCGTGCTAACAAACCAAAGCGACGAAGAAACGGCTGAAACGTTGGTTTTATTCCGTATTTTCGTCGGTTTTTCGCCTTTGTTTGTCTCCTGCTCTGTCGCTCACCGTAATCATAGTCCGTGACGACATAAACCAGCAACCAAAACGCTGATTGGTCAGCGGAGAGTGCTCCGTCTATCTCGCTTCTGATTGGTCAAAAATGCGGAAGTTGTTTAGCGTCCATTAATATAATATATAAATATAATATATAAATATAGACGATACAGTTTATATACAGTCCACAATAGCATTTAAGCATTAAATATCACAATTTCCATATTTTGTCATGGAGTTAAACTTTCCAGAAACATAAAATCCTCCTTATAATTTTTAACATGAGTTAATGTATTTTCATAGTATTTGTTAATGTTGCTGACAGGAGTTAACTCATCTCTGAGTTGTACATTATCTAAGGAGTAACTCTGCTGTGTGAATTCAATTCATTCTGATGAAACCTCTGTGGCCTGAACACATCAGAGGATGAGTATGAACCCAGTGAAACCACTAGATGGCAACCTGCACCCAGGAGAGGGACGTCAGATAACACCAGCAGCCGTCAGTTTGAGTCAGTGAATCTGAGCCTGTTACTTGTCACAGTATCATTACACATTATTAGAATAATTATATTAAAAAATATATATATATATGAGTTGAGTAGTGTGAAAAACAGACATTTAATTGTGTTCTAATGCACAATACAGGAGCACTATACTATCTGTAGGGATGCAATTATAATTAAATTAATTTCACCTAAAATAAAACCACTTATTAAGGATTTTAAAAAGTACCTGGGGTGCAACAGTCTGAAAAGTCTGAAAGCTGCTTTACAGCTCAGATCAGGGAGCAATAAGTTGAGGGACTTGAGGGAAATGAAAGTGCTGGGTGGTGCAGCTCAGCTCTGACTGACTGGAGCTTAGAAAAACATTGTTTTTGGCCAAACTCTCAGGCAGAGAACTATATCTCTATATATCTTTGCTATGGATACCTCAGTGAGCCGGTTTAACAAAAGCTACACGGTCAGTTTGCTAGCAACATGAGCAGCTACAAGAGAAACAGCCTAGAGACTGATGTAAATATGACTGAATGGCTGTCAATACTGCAGTGCCTGATGGGAAAGAGGATCAGATTCATGGAGTTTTGATAATGCTGAACTGGCTGCAGGCTTTCACATAACTAACGGACATATTGTGTCTGACCTTACAGATCTGTGTTCCTGTGTGAGATGAAGGGAAAGCCAATGGCCCTGAGATCCTGAGATAACGTACCTGCAGCCTGGTGCATCCCAGCTGCCCCGGGTCATTAGCACAGAGATCTAATCAGCTGCAGACTCATGGCTACAGCGAACCATGTTATCATGAAACAGTTTCAACTGAAGATCCGTTTGATAAACTGTACGTCTACAAACGCAGTCTGACCACAGAGAATGGGAGTCCTGATGATAACAACGGACCATGAGCTGAAAGACATCGATTTCTAGGAATTTATGTTGATGACACAGATTTTATCTCCTGATGACTGAAGGAAAAATCTGAACAAATGAGTGGAGACAAGCCAGATGTTTTCACTGCATCAAGAGTTACATTTATTCAGGCCTGATTCTAACATTGTTTCTTTCAAAAGTAATTTTTTCTAAAATATTTATTAGCCTTTGTCAGTGTGAGGGGACTTGATATATACCAAGGAGGTTAGATCAGACTTTAACGTTCTCCTAATCACCTATAAAACTCTAATGTTGTTTTTCCCTTATCCGCCTCCCCCCTGTAGTGTAATAACAGATGCATTGTGGGACATCATACCTAAAGTTGTGTTTGTCGCTGGACAGCACGGCACATATGAAAGCACTGATTCTGGGCTTGTCCTGTGTTATTCAAATGTTTCTGCAGGTTCCCTCGAGGCGTCTGGACTCTGTTTTGATGCAGCTTTTTTTGGAGGAGTTGAGCATCGAAATGAAATATCTGTCAATCATGAAACATTAACCTTTTGCTAAAATGTTAACGTCTCAGGAGGAAAAACGTCGGTTCAGAGTATTCTGAAAGTTCATTTGTCAGTGATTTCCAACAAATGATGTCTGTGTCCTTTCAGTGAGTCACAGTGTTTCAACAAACCCAGTGTCTATGAGGATTTTACTGATCTAAAAGAAGTCGCCATGAAAGGAACGTGGAGCTGCAGCACACAGGACGTTCTGTCTGCTGTTCTAACTACTGTCAGCACTGAGATTAATGGAACGTCTCCTGTTAGGCAGATATCAAGGGCACAGACTGGGCTGTTTAGGGGAGCTGGAGCGCAGACAGGGTCAGGCTGATTGATCGCTCCGACACCCAAAGGTCAGCGACGCCGGGCCTCTCCTGCCTGTGACGCAGCCGCGAAGGCCTCGGCAGCCACCGCCGTTTGAATTTCCCCCTCATTTTAGCATTTTTCCTTCTGGACGACATTTGTCAGAGGTCTCCCTGGCAGCCGGCCGGCTCGCTTCAGCTGCTGCTGGTATTGATGACAGAGCGAATAAGAAGTGAGAGAATTAAAGGCAGATGAAGGATAAGGAGTTTATCTGGATTAAGACAAATGAGTGGCCGGGGCCTGGCAGCTTCTGTTTCTGGGTCAGAACTTATTATATTTCATGATTAATGCCCAAAGTCAGCGCTACGGAGCAAGTTTACAGAACAACATTTCTAATCAATATTTTTAAGTGGCTTAAAAAGGCTTACTTTTTCTTTTAGAGAAGCAATTAATTGTTCAGGTTATTGATTGATCAGTGGCCTCAGCGTTCGGCGTGAAAGGTGTCCACTCATTCATCCCTCCTCACCCACTCTCCCTCATTATTTCCCTGGTATATACCACACCAGTCCGTTTCCACTTCATCTCTGCCAGATGAGTTAGCTCTTTGCTACGTGTCTTAGCTTTCCTTGAATACATCTGCCTCCTGAGTCGTGTTCTTGGGTTCCTTTTCTGAGAAAGTAGATGCCCATACCGGGGTGACAGGAGCCTCTCCAGAGGACTGAGTCCCAGTCTTGGTTTGTCTGAGCGCCTCTGTGGTGCAGCTCGACAGCTCATTTGCTCCCTAATAGCGATGAACTGATGGGGACAGTCGAAGGGACGTAGAGATGCTGCTTTCTCCACAGGCAGGAGGGGTGAGGCTGCAGGTCGCCTACCATCACTACTGTCATTAATTACACTCATCACAACTTGTCGCAGCGCCTCACAGAAAACTGCTGCCTGGGTAACGTACCCATGTCAGCCTTTAAATGAAGACATATTCACTGACAGGAGACAAAAAAAAAACCTGTGCAAACTCTTCCACTGCCATTCAAGTCCAATTGATGTGTGTGGTTAAAGGTCACAGAGCTGCGTAAACATGTATCGGACAGCTGTGGATAAAACATACACGTTAATATTATGTAAGAGCGACATTAGTGCTAATTATTTTCCTTGGATTTGTGATGAGCTTTCATACGCTAATGTCACGGCTGATTATAGAAGCAGGCCTGTGTGGCTGAGGATAAAGGCTGATAGATGATAGCGACCTGTCACAAGGGGGCTCTTTCTCCACGCTCTCATTACCTTTTAGCTCAGGCTGATGCCTCATTGTACAGGCTGACTGGAAAGGGACAGGACATTGGATGGGTTGTGTATAAATGAGTGTAATTAGACCACGACCGTGCCCGTCATGTCAGACAGGTAAACATCCAGCCACACAGAGGGAGGAACAAGTCAAGGTACTGTTCACAGGCACAGACTTCACGACCATTCAGACCAATTAACAACCTCAGCTCGTAGATTCAGGAGGGATTCTGTGAGTAAATCAGGATCAGATCGTAACCTTCCTTTCAGCCTCTGGTGCAGCAGTGAAACCATTATTTTTCATTCAGTTTTGCTGTGAATGACTTGCATTGTCCATGTGACTGAGGTGAAACTGACTGAAATAATCCTTTCAGCTGCAGCATTTCAATAAGATCCTGTTTGACGTTACCGATGGAAACTCACACATTCAGGCTGCTGTAAAAGTGAAAATAAAAGTTTCTCTGTGACAGCAACAGAGACGAGTGTCCTTCACAGATCCAGATCAGAACTCAGATCAGCATCTTACTGTGATGAACCTGTTTTGCATCAGTCAGCAGAAAACTTCAAGGACACCACAGGCAAGTGAACTGCCATCACTGTGCAACTGATACTGAAGTATTGCTCCACTTTGATGCATTCAGTGACCAGGTTGCATTTGCACAGATCAGGTTATTACCCAACACTGCAGTTCCTCTCAGCTCAGGCTGGTGAAACATTTAACAGCTCAAATATTTCCCACAGGAGCTAAAACACACACAGAAACCAGAATTCAATCCATCACTTCAGTCACTTACTACAGATTTGACTCAAGATCCTCAAGATTTAACTTCTGTTTTTACACCAAATCCACGTCTTAAAGCAACATGATGTAACTAGTTAACCTGAAACTCTCAGCTTCAGAGTCACTGTGATGGTTCAGTGTAACAGGGAGAACAGAGCCTCTGTCAAACACCTGTTGTTTCTCTGTGTAACTGGTTTTTCAGGTTCGATCTCCCTCTAACAGAGAGTTCAGACTGATGCTGAACTGGAGATCAGTTAAAAACCAGCGCTCATCTCTGATATCCAGGAAACTGAGGAATTAGAAACTTCCTGCTGTAGAAGAGAAGGAGAAGGGGATCATGGGTAATATACACCGTTCAGTGAGTGGGACTATGAAGCCAGAGCTCCAGTCCAGACATTTGTGTTCTGCACATGAAATCCACTGAACTGCTCAGACTCTGCAGTGAACACTGTGTTTCTGGTTTCTTCTGTGTTTCTGAGGCTTTGTTTAAGATCGACTGTAATGACCACAGGAGGCTCTGTGACACCAACAACAGCTGATCCATAATATCGCCTTTACTCCCTGCTGCAGTGTCAGCTTCATGCCCTGCGAGGTCAATTTCTTTAATGAGCACTGAGGCTTTAGGTGGCAAATGAGTTTGTCTCTCACAGATTCAGATGCCCTGAGGGGGAGAAGGGTCACTCCCAACCTCCACCTCAGCTGCAGGAGAGAATCAAAACAGCTCCAGGCTTAGAGTTGATCCAGCTACCACCAACCTGAACACTGTCTCAGTCCTCCCCCAGCAGGAAGACAAACCCAGCACACCACCAAGCCTGCTCAGAAATGTCTGGAGGAACACGACAAAGAGCCTGGGGTGCTGACCTGGACTCCAAACTCCCCTGATCCAGGATCTGTGGGATGATCCGGAACAAGCCAGATCCATGGAGCCCCCACCCACCATCCACCCTGCAACCCACAGGACCCAGAGGATCCACTACCAGTATCCCAGACACCAATACACAGTACTTACACAAATCTAAACAAAGAAACATTTAAGCTGTCTATGAGCAATGTCACAATAAACCAATAAACGTCCTAACTTCATGGACGTTATGAGAAAACAAGACAGTGTAATAAAGAGGAATTTACAGTAAGCCTGTGAGCCAAGTAGGCAGTCACATACAGTGAGGTACAGTACAAACCATGACTCACTGAGATCTTAAATTTGTTCAACAAGACAAGAGTATGGCTGGACCTTTATCTGCTTGCTCCTCCCCTGCTGTCCTACAGTTTTAATCCAGCTGAATTCTGTTTCTGTTGTCAGACAGATGAACAAGTATGACACACAGACTGAAACGTGGCTCAGTAAGACGACGTGTTGTCACTTCCAAACTGCTGCTGCTGAAATCCTCATTTTATAACCGAGACGTCGTCTGATAAAATCACCAGACACGACGCTGCTGTGTGGTCAGCAGAGAGAGGGGAGGCTGCACAGGAAACACAGACAGCAGCTAAGCTTCCAAAAAGTTGGTAAATGTACAGAGGGCAACCCAAGAGTTATACCCTGAGACACAAAGATGAACAAACTCTCTAACAGCTTTCTCACACTGTTAATGTTCCAGAGACCAGGAAGTGTTAAGTGAACTTGATTCAGGCGGCCATGTTTAACCAGGAGAGGTCAATGAGCAGCAGAGTGACATGTGACCTTCGAGGCTGATCAGAGACCAGACGCAGCACAGACCATTTCCAAAAGTTTCACTGTGTGTGAAGGGAAGTGCAGAGGTCAAGGTGAGACATGACCATGGTCTGAACCAACAGACAGGTAAGCCTAGTCAAACATGAAGCTCAGGTTTCTCACAAAGAGTCGATTCTGATGTTGATACTGTGACGGTGATTGGTCGGCTGAGACGACTGAGAGTTCGGTCTCAGGTTTAGCTGAAGGCAGGATATAATTACTGTCTGAGATATAAAAGGCTCATCCATGGTGGAAGCTGCTTTCAGCTCTCAGCTAAACCCACTGTATGCTAACTGTCCAGCTCTGAACAGCAGACAGACACAGTGCAGTGTTTAGCAGCTAAGGAACCAGAAAGTTCCCTCAGGAGTTGGTGGAGACCAGAAAGATAATAAAAGGAGAGTTACTACTGGACTTTTTGTGTCCCTGTAAACAGAGACATAAACCAGGGTTGTAACTCTGACCTGGTGCTCTGTTTGCCAGGTGACATTTGCATGAAGGAGAGCAGGTGAAAACCTCAGAGTCATAAAAGTATCTGATGCAGAACGTCTGTTACTCCTGTTTTCTCTCTGCACGGCTCCCCTGACACTGCCTGTTATCCCTGCTTCACTATAACACAATGTCAGGGTTTAGATTGGATTGAGTCAGTTGGGAGCAGTGGATGTGTTTCAGCAGGGGGGCGATTAGTGATCCACTCCTCAGCCCTCATGAATTCACATCAGTGTGGTGTGTCTGACTCTGCTTAACCAACACTGCCTGTATTCATCAGACAGACAGCAGAGAGGGAAATCTCACTGACACAACTGAATCCCTGATCTGACAGACTGATCAGAATAACAGGTCTATGTATGTACATAAAAAATGATCCTGTTCCAATCATGGCCAATTAATAATAAATATAACTTTCAATACCTGCAGTAATGATAAATTGTTACTGGGATCCTGGAGGAAAATGTCTGAGCTGAGCTCCACAGTCTGAGCCGTGTGCAGGGCCACAAATTCAGCCAAAGGTAAAATGAAGCTTCCATATTTAGAGTTAGACAAATCAGAAAAAGAAAAAGAAAAAGAAAGAATACTCTATTCCTCTCCTCTACTTCTCTTCTCTACCTCTAACTTTTGGAGATACACGCTTCATTTTTGAACCATGTCTCTGGGTGTAAATGATCAAGAACAGTGAACCCCGCCGCCACCAACAGCTGCTGCAATGACGTCCGTCCATTAAAGTTCTTATTCTTGTCATTGACAGACTCAGATTGTTATTCTTAGTGTCTGACATTATGGACAGGATTCCTACAGAGACAGAGCTTTTTATTAAAAAGAAACATCACCAGACAAAAACAGTTTTACATTTTACTGAGCAGAACACAGGAGCCGCTGGAAAAAAACCACTGCCTCCATCTGTTGGTGTGTTTCTAAGTATTCAGATACTTGACACGAGTAAAAGTACCACACAATAACACACACAAACTAACGAATGGCCTCTGAGTCTGACTGAAAGTAAACACAGAAAGTGTCTAACCTCAGTGAACGTCATCTTGCTGGATGACGACTCTGCCTGAGTTTGACTGATGCTGAATGTAGTGATGTGGTATTTTTCACATGTTGTCCAACAGAGGTTAATAGGCTTATTCTGCTCCGTTCGCTGAAAGATTCCAAGAAGGGTCTGTGTGTCTAAAAAGGAATTAAGCCATAGTTCAGTTAAGCACATCACCGAGATGAGAGCAGCTCCTGACATATTTTTCTAGAGGATATCCACTTGACTGGCTCATTAGCCTTCAAGCTGTTCTCTTCCACTCCTAACTTGGATACTCGCCCGTCCGACCAATCTGTTAGTCTGCTGACTGCTCATGTATCTATATTTTCCTATAGTGGCTCCTCTGGTTGAGAGGATGCAGACTAACTTTGTTTTCTGCGCTCACTCTTTAGCAGGAGTTTGAGAAATGTGTAAAATCTAACAGGCGACCTGTTCTGATCATTCTTCAGCTCTAGATTTATCTTCTCAGACTAATCTCAGACACAGTTTTAAACAGCTCTGGTCACCTGCACATTCAGTTCAACTCTGACTGATTCTGTTTGAAGTTTATACCTCTTGTGATCTTGCTGTGACCATTTCCTCAGACGGAGCTGACTTTCAGTTTTCAATCACTTGAAATAGAAAAAAACACAAAGGTTATCAACTTCAAACTATTTCTGAGCTTATTGTCTCGGTCAGTATCTGCTGGTGTAGGTCATATGATTCAGAGGAACCTGCTGTTTTCATCTGGTGCAGTGTAACATCACCATCATGTACCTTTGAGTGAACAGACCATATCTGACAGGAAAAAAAGTTTTTTGGTGCAGATAAACCTTTTCCTCAGTGAGTTACAGCTCAGTCACTTCTCCTTTCTGACACTAGGAGGCGCTCTTCACCACTACACACCACAATATATCAAACATCAGCAACTAACGGCAAAAAAATGTACGATTAGTCAACAATTACCTTTGGCTCCAACAAAAGTTATATATCAGCAGAAAGTCTGTAGATATATAGAAGAGTTCATCATCTCTGTAACTGTACGCAACATACATCGACCCTGGTTGTTGTAAAGGCACAGTTCACGTTGCCTTGGAAAGCGAAGAATCTCACGGTTCAGACATTATTTAAAACTAGTCTCTATCATAAACAGCTCAAACGTTACTTAATGTTTTGTAGAAAAAGTGCATGTGCTGAATTGATGCTACACTTGGTTCATGGGGCTTTAAATTGCAGGAACACCCCTTTAATTACCATCTAAACTGAATGGTAGAGGCTTCTAGTTTTAGAAAATCATTTTAATTTGTGCTAACATTACTGTTTATGGCCAAGGGAGCAAAGAAATGCAGAGTTATACTGTAACAGTCCAAGTTCTGTGTCATTTGATTTGCCTGTAGAGACTCAGTCCAACAGACAGTCTGACCTTATCTCATGACCACGACCTGAACAAAGTGGGTCATGCTGTGTAATACAGATGAAGGAAGTGAAGAACATCGCGTCTGCCCGGTCCCCATGTGGTCTCAGTGGGATGAGGGGGGAGGAGGGTTGTGTGTTTTTGAGGTGACACATGGTTTTTCTCAGCGTAGACAGATCAACATCTCCCTGGCCTTCTCGAGTCTCCAGGCGAACAGCTGAGACTGGCCTCGTTTTCGGAGCTCCGTCTTCGCCTCCGCCTCGCCCTCCCCCCGCTGCCCTCTCGACGTGATCTGTGTTTGATCTCAAATTTGCAGCACACCTCGTTAAACTGACGGAGAAACGTGTGACCTTGGAGTTACAGCACTACAACTGCAACCCCAGGTCCGTTTCAAACTGTATGAAGGAGCTGAAGTTTGCTTTTAGTTACATGACGTGTCTTTCTGGACAGTTCAAAGATGAATGACTAAAAATATGAGTAAAGGGAAAGATGGGAATAATGTGGGAGAAGTGTCCTGTCACATTTAATACTATAAAATAAGAAATAAAAGCAGTTCTGGAGAATTCTGGTATTTTTAAAAATACTATTCTGCATGTCAGAACAAACTGTAACATGTATTTATTTCTAAAATTCTCATCTTATCTACACATAATTAAAACAACGTCGTCATTAATCTGTGATAGAGGACGATCTCTTATGTTCTGCAGAAGTTGGAGAATTTTTTTCAGCACATTTCAGTCGGGCTCAAAACCTACAAATGCCAGTCTAAGCACAAAGTGCACCATATGTTTACACAGGAAGCAGACATCCATAAGCATGAACACGAACACACACACACACACACACACACACACACACACACACACACACACACAGCAAGAGAGAGGAGGGGGGGGGATAAATCTGGTCGACTTTCTTAGAAATGTCTGTGGCCTGAGACGTGCATCAGGGGCATCCAGTCTGGATTTCCAGCGGCGCTGAAGGTCCCAACAGACAGCCAGCTGCTCCATCACACTCCTCACCTGAGGCCATGCTCATTTAGCAACACTGAGATTCTCCAAACAGCCACATGGGGAGCTAACATCCCTCTAATCAGTGTTTTCACCTTTACTGCCCGGCTCTGACCTGACCTCAAAGTAAAGTCATTACAGAGAAAAGAAAGATCTGATGTTAGTGAAAACAAATGATTCTTACTCCTGCTGTCACTGGATGGCTTTAGCAGAGATACAGACGACAAACATCGGGGAGAGATGGAGGGATTTGACATGCAACAGACTGACACACACTGAACACAACACGCTGGAAAACACACGCAGAGAAACCGTCGTCAACCAGAGGAACAAACACTGAGTTCATGTAGTCTGAGTTCATGAATCAACAACAACAAGAGGAGGGATCCTGCACTGACTGTGATAGAAGACAATATTTCTTTCTGATTTCAGGATGAGACAATTACATGTTGGTTCATCACGAGTTGTTTGGAGCCTTCTCGAGTGTTTTCAGTTTGTCTGTAGGGAGTCTTTCAGAGTTAATCAGCCTTTAAAGGCTTTGTTTCACTCAGTCTTCGGTTCTGTTACACTGTCAGAGGCTGAAGGAAGATGAAAAAATAATGTCCACTCACTTTAAGTTGTGTTTTACCAGTGTTACTTTATGTGCCAAAGTAATGTGAAAATACTGGTTATGGTTATGTTCAGCTGTTTTAAACTAAAAATATGATAAAAATAAAAATCACACTGGAGGATACTCAGTGTTTAAGAACAAGTATACCACTGATTTATGTGTTTGGGGGGGGGGGGGGGGGGCTTTAAAGATGAACAGACTGTTTTAGCTCGGACAATTTGTGGAAACATCTTTAACCAGTGGTGACTGGTTCTGCTGCTCTTTACTCTTTACGTTCTCGTTTCACTGCATAAAAAGTTAAAGACGCTCAGGACAGGAAATCTTACTAAACTTTATATATAGATTTAATGGCTTAACTCTACCTGTACATTCCTTTCATGTTATTAGATGAAATCAACATTTCACTCGTTTTTTATTTTGTGTGATTCTGTGTTGAACAGGAAACTCCACTGAGCAGCAGCCTGCAGCGTTATCTCCCCTGTGTTGAAAATACAGTTGTTTAATAAAAGCCTCTCTTTCTTTGACCTCATGCTGTTTTCCATCAGTTAATTAGATTTTTTCATGCACATATTTCCGCCACATCGTCGCATGTAACACGTACCTGCTCTATACATAAGCAGGATAACAAGAAGTAAGACATGAGTAACTTTTTCCTCATAATAGGAAGTGATCCGACATTTACAGACATGCCCCCGGAGAGTAGTTTGGAAAGGTCAAACCACTGCAACACCAGTGGAGGCCCGCCTGCCTGAGTGTCACATTACACCAAACGAACAGCACAACGCCGTGCTCTCCGATTCAGCACAGTGCTGAAAGGTTACAACAAATGAACAGTTTAACACCAAAGTCATTTACTTGTGCAGCTGCAAAGGTTGCTGCAGCTTCATGGGGCTGTGGCGTATCATTAGCATGTGCAGGGAACGTCTGGCATTGTGTACAATTACAAAAGAGCAATTAGCATTTATATAGGATCCAAGTGTGGCAGAGGAACATGATTAAGATAAGTACAGGAAGGGTAAAGGCTGACGTGTGCGACTTAATGAGAGCGTTCATTATGTCCCACTTTGCTTTTATGCCTCTTTCCTTCAGACCAATGGATGTATGTTGGTGAACATGACGTCTAATGAAGGGAAGAATTTGAACTTTCACATCTTTTCATATCTTATTCATGAAAGAGATGCAGTTGCTGAGGTTGTGATTTACACTCGTGGTCTGCAGGAGTGGCACGATCAGATTGTTTCCAGCGGCCTGCAGCCTCGCTTCCATCTTCTCCGGCTGGACCAATAAACTAATGGAGAGGATAAATGCCAGTCCATTTCCCTTACCTGCGTCTTCCTGGAAAGGCACTGACAATTATCATTCGTCTCCTGATGGGGGGGTGTCTGGGCCTCTCATGTGGCAGATAAGAGAGTAGGCAAATAAACTGGGGGAGAGAAACGTGTAATGTCATCCGACGGACTGGCATATGAAGAAAGGTCCCAGGATGAGTGTCATCAAAACAAGTCGCCAAAATCTTATTCTGTCACAGCCCCTCCCCCCCAGACCAGACACACACACAGTCAGGGCCACGGCTGTTTGATCTCTAAAAGGTCCACAGAGTGGGAGAAATTATCCGAGGCTGAAGGTGCAGAAATGATACTGACACTGTCATAGGTCATCGCTGCTTCACATACCAGGAACCTGCAGACTCAGTACGAGCTCATTCAAAGGGACAGGAATCAGAGTGAGGAGTACAAAGCTAATTTGACTCAGATGACTCTCCCTGGTTGATCTGCAGGGGCCGAGTCGGGTTCAAGTTCCCTCCAAGTCTGCAGAAACTTTCAGATTCAAGACAAACACTGAAGCACTTTCTTAAAAAATCGGAGAAACTGAAATGAAAATGAAGCTGTTGATGTGTCCCTCTCCTCATCTCGTCTTTGTTGCTCTGCATCAAACACCTGAAACGATCAGCAGAGCATTTTATTCATCCTCTCTATCTTAATAAATAACCACACTGACCTGAGAATAAGACGGTCCTGATCACAGGATGATCTCCTCTTTCAGGAGCTGTTTCTAGACACGTTAAAGCACCAGGCATCAGATCTGAACACACTCTGATTAAAACACTACATGTGTCCACAGCAGCTCTGAGTTAAAGCAGATTCCTTCTCTGATGGTTGGAAAATACTGAAGACACGCCCTGAGTGTTATGGCTGTGATTATGAGGTAAATATAGAAACTAATGTGCAGGACACACACACGATGACAGCGAGGATAAATTCAGGTACGTCTCTGCTGAGTCCTTCAGGTCACCTGATCTATTAGGTCGAGATAAAACAAACATTCGTCCTGTGTCTTTTTTTATCCTACATCACTGATCTTGCTGTAACTATGTTTTTATATGTTTCTGCAGTGAAAAACAACAGTGAAGCTTCAGCACTTTGTAGCTTTTGTTTTTCAAGCTTGCCAAAGAAGATTCCTGTTTTGAGACTCACTGTTATTGAAGTTCCTGGAGTTGTGTGAAATTTAATAGAAAAGAAGTTATGATTTGGATTCAAGAATCAAAATGAGATTATTTCTGATTCCTGGATATTTCCTGTGTATCTCACTGTATGAAATGGAAATACTCCGGCTGTGTTTCCAACATGAAGCTCGCTGCAGCCGAGAGCACAACAATGACATTAAAGGACAGGCTTTACTCACAGCTGCTGATTATCAGATTATTCCTCACTCATTTCAAATCACTGAGACCTAATCTAAAAGTCAATACCTGTAGGTGACCTGTAATTATACAGATCTCTTTTCTCTGACTGGCTCTGCCTTTCACTGTGGGTTTGTAATTGACTTTTCCAGCTGCACTGAGCGTCTCTCAAGGTGAACACACGTTTACTGAGGTTAGACGCACAAACACTCTCTGTCTATAGTGAACACCATCCCTCTTCCAAACGGTGCCACTTTATGCGCCTAATGATATTTAAGAAAACAGGTAGCTGCAGAGGGACTGCTTTCAGGATGTGTGTGTAATCAGTGTGTGTTCTTGTGTCTTGGGGGTGGTGTAATTCCCTGGGGAGCCCTGCAGATGGTCTGCTGCTTTTAGTTCACACAGAAACTAATCAACCTAAGACCTTTCACCAAGTCATTACTCAAAACTCTGCATTCTTGGAAATGTGTGGAGCTGTGAGGAGAATGACAGAGGTCACTGCACCGAGTCTTTGCAGGAACTATCGATCGGCCTGGAGATTTCACCAAGACTGAATTTACGTGACCTCGGTTTGACATCAGGACGCCAGAGATCAGGGGACATCATATCTGTCACATAGGATTAACCTGCCTCTGGAGGGAAAGAGGTGGTATTTACACTTTATTAAATCATGATCAGAACTGGACCTTTTTACAGACAGTGAATGCAGCATTACAAGATTCATGATTGTTGCCAGATTAATAGGAACTGGTTTGGTCAACACACACACATTAAACCACTGACAGGTGAGGTGAGTAACACTGATCATCATGTTACCATCCAACGTTCAGGTCCTGACATTCAACTGGATGTTACTCTGACACATAACAAAGAGCCACCCTCCCTCTCATGAAGACGTTCCAACCTCAGGCTCCATCACCACCACCAGTGTCTCAACTAGTTTCCTGCATATCAGAGACAAAATTAACATCTGACTGCTTCTACTTCCTGCCAAAGGCACAATAACTTTTATTCTACTTCAGATTTCTCATGCTCTTTTTTTCTCTCCTGTTTGAAATACTACGTCATCTACTCTGGTCCTGTCGTAACACCTACGGCCACTAGATGTCACTTAACAACAAAACGTAACCGTGGGTCGTAATAAGCAAATTAGCCAGAGTTCTTGTTGATAAAGTGAGGTGAACCCTGACACTGCTGCTCGTGTATCTGATGTTAAAACATCACATGTTGAACATCACCTTGTGTCTGTTAAGTGGGTATGAGTGATGTTTGTTTGTGTGGTAGTTAGTGAAATCATGGCACCAACAGGTCTGTGAGAGAACTTTAAATTCACCATCTTTGCTTCTTGAATACAAAGTTCCTACAGAGCAGTGTGTATGTTTATGTATGACTGTGTGTGTGTGTGTGTGCACAGTTTAATATTTCCCTCCAAATCCCCGGATAAGACTGTGTACATCAGTGTCTCCGACAGCAGCTTTACAAAGCTTTAGACAATATACATTTCACCGCTGAGTCTCCAAACTGTTCCCTGTGTTTCACCACATCATCAGGTAGAAGACTGGAGTGTAACACACATGTCCAAACTCACCCAGATAAGTCACAGGATGTTATCGCAACTGCACACACACACACACACACCGACACAAAAGCTCCAGAGCTGGAGGGTGTTTCTGCTCACTGCAGGTGAGCTGGAGGATGGGAAGTGAAACAAACAAGACCCGCGAGGTCACGGCTTTTCTCCTGTCCACCAGGAAAACAGAGGAAAATCCAACCTGTGAGAACAGTCATGGAAGAGGACAGGCTTCCAGACAGTGGAGAAATATCATTCTATCACGGACAGAGCTCTTTTTAAAGTAGACCGCCAATATGAAGGACTAAATCAAGTGTAGGTAGTTAGCTAGATATCCAGACATGCTAACGACCAAATCTATTTATTCCATTCACTGCAAAGAAGACACGACGCCCCAGACTCTTTATGTGAGGAAACTGAAATAAATATTAATTTCTTACATTTAGTGACTTTGTTATCTGTGAAATAACCACAGACTTTCTATTCTCTGATACAGTTCTTCATTGAGTCACTGAAAGGAAGTATCTGTGCAGGCTTTCTCCCACTTCCACGCTGTAATAGAGAGTTGAAAGAACGACCACTAACTTGTCCATTTCAGGACTGTCCTTCAGCTGCCAGCTCCTCTCAGGATTCTCCCCACAGGCTCGTATTTCCATCCAATCCTGAGCCTTTGGTGAAACAGCTAGACCAGGCAATTCCACAGGTCAGTGCCCTGATGTAAGAGGCCTGGTAAACACCTAATAGAGGGGTGGGATGAGATGGGACTGTGCTGTCTGTCAAGCTGAGTTTTTCAGCTTGACAGACAGCACAGTCCACGGTGATATAATGTAACCTGCACCATGGTGACTTCTTCAGTATTATTACCGTTTAGTTCTCTGACATTTAATCATTGAATTAGCTTGTCGGTGTAAAAAATGAAAATAAAAACCCAGTGCTCCAGCAGCGTGAATGATGCCATATTTAAAGAAAATCATGGAAAGTATTTCAGGAAAACTCAGTCTGGACTGAAACTAATTGGAGCTCCTCACCTGCCAAAGAAAAAGCAGTCATACAGAGGTCTGGACAGGCAGCACAGGCCATAAATCCTCATTTACGTGATGGTCACTGAGCTGTGACAGGCTGGCTTCCACAAGAGGGACCTGGATCAAAGACTGGGCAGAGATGGGAGACAGCGGGAAGGTGATTCACCTCTTTGGAGAAGTTCTGTGCAGTCGTGGACTCGACCTTCAGAGTCTAGTTTGAAGTTAACTTAAGATTTGGAACAAATCTTTAAAATCCTGATCCTATTAAATCCTCATGCTTTGCCTTAAAGTGCAAAGTGTGATTATTGAAATACGCACTGTCAATATGATCACCGCAGCACTGTCCGTTAACCAGCCGTACACGACAAGAGTCAGCACAAGATATGTCCCTCTCTGTCTTAAAAGAAGATATTTCTGGAAAGCTGTGGCTAAAAACAGTGAGATAAAAAGGTTTGGGAACTGCTGGCAGGCTTCTAAAGAGGAAATACTCCTGCTTCCCTTAAATAACCAAAATATAAATGCAGCTGAGTGAGATACAAGTTACAGTGGAGCTGCTTTGCACACAAAAGGGTGCAATTTAAAAATGATTATGTGGATTAAGGACTAGAAACAGGCAACAGTCAGACAGTGAATCAGCATGGTGAAAGGTGTGAAGGAAGAGGAGTGGACTGACTTTTAAATTTAAAACGCACTCAGACTGTTTCCTGTCTCTCTCCCTGCTGCCTCTTTAGGTGTAACTGCTCAATGTCCCATCCTTTCATGCAACTTTAAATAATCTCCAAATCATTTCTGCCTGTTTTAAATGTTGTGCTCATTGCTCTGAGACTCCTGTGGTTGTCTTGTGCAGCTGTGAGACTCGGCACGTTAACCAGTGATTCTGATTCTGTCAGAGAATCTTTGCACTGTAAAGTCTGACTGGATGATCAGTGAGCAGGTGGTTGTGGTGGTGTGTTATTGTTGCTGCTGTGTGTGTGTGTGTGTGAGTTGAGCTCCTGATGCCACATTTAGCTGCAGTAGAGTGTCATTCATTGTAATGATCATGCAGCAGTGAGACAGTTTAGATGTAAACATCATAACAGCAGAGCTGGACCGTTAATCCAGGCTTTAACTGGTCCAGGTTAATTAACCACACATTCCTTAAAGCTGCAGGTAATGTGTGACAGGTGAACTCATGTACAGTGTGCAGTGGGTGCAGCTTGTTACACATGATTAATGACCTGTGCGCTAAAAAGCCACCAGGTGTAAAACTGTGATTCCAGAACGCGCCTAAAACCAGAGACACACTTGTATCAATCGGGACGGTAAAAGCACAGAGTGGGATCGATCGCAGCTACAAGCTGCCGGGTTCAGCCGGACTGTGCGTCAAGTCTGGAGACCGCGGTCCTCAGTGCGCGCGGCGCGCAAAGACGCGCACATGAAGAAGACGCGCGGCGTCCTGCCGTCTCTCGTGGAGGGCAGCGGTGATGCCGGAGCTGCCTATAAAAGAGCTTCCAACATGCCACTGATCCGTCATTCATGCACTTGCTGCCTCCGTGCTCCGCTCTCACATGTAGACTCTGCAGCTCCGCTCAGGATTTCTGCCTCCACCATGCGCCTCGGACGAGCCGGATTTCAACACCAGAACTTTGTGAGAGAAAAGTCCCGGTGCGCGCAGGATGCTCCGCAGCGCGGGCAGCACGATTAACCGCGGACCGGTGAGCGCGGCTGCCTGGAAGTGACCCCCCACCTGACCCCCCCGTGAAGTTGTGAGAATGAGAAGAAGAGAAGAAACGGGGTTTTCTCTCGGGTAGGGTCACCAAGCGAGCAGCCTCCACCCGCCGAGCACCATGGATACTTTAAGCCTGTCGGTGAACGCTGTTTCCTACACGGTGGCGGCTGAACTCCCCGCCACAGATGATCCCTTTAACGGACCCATTAAGAACATCGCGCCGTGGAACTTCACCATCCTGGCCGTGCTCATGTTTGTGGTCACCTCTCTGTCTCTGAGCGAAAACTTCCTGGTCATGTTCGTCACCTTCAAGTTCAAACAGCTCAGACAGCCCCTCAACTACATCATAGTGAACCTGGCCATCGCAGACTTTCTGGTGTCTCTCACCGGTGGACTAATAAGTTTCCTGACAAACGCCAGAGGTTATTTCTTCCTGGGGAGGTGGGCTTGCACCTTGGAGGGGTTCGCTGTGACTTTCTTCGGTAGGTTCACACATTTTCACCCTCGTGCTCTGTAAATGCAGGGATGCATAGGAGCAACTGCCATAACTGTAGGTGTCAGTGTTGGAGCTTTTAATAGATAAACTGCAGCTCCACATGGAGCATTCCCAGACTTCCATCAGCAGCGACTTCAACATCTGTTCATAAACTGAGGCAGCTGGGAGGGAGGGCAATAAAATGACAAATCAGTTCCACTGCAGCTGTGGCTAAAATTAAACCGAAAAACTGACTGAAGATCAGTTTCTCTGAGTGTTCTTTAAGAGACTGTTCATGCAAAATAAGCAAAATATCACTCACTTTAGTGATGTGAGGAAACTGAAGTAATACTTTAAGAACATTAAGTCAAATTTACAATGTACACAGTGCTGCAAAAACATCATGTTAATGATGATAGGAGTGGTTTTACAGTGTCAAAATCACTCACTCCCCATAATGCAGCTCTGGAAGTGTAATGGAAAACTAAAACCCAGAGCTCAAAGTTTCAGGCGATGAGCACAGTTTATCCAAAATTAAACAAATAAATGTTGTTAGACGACAGTGGTACAACAGACAGACTGGAGGATCAGAAACAAAACCCACTGAGTCTTTAAGGCAGAATTCAAAGCCACGCTCACAGCAGCAGAGTGGGACAGAAGCCTCCTCACATACTGTAGAACACGACTCGCCATAAGTAGGTTACCAACACCGTGACCACCAATAACATCTAACTAAGTCAGCGGATCAGTTTCACAGCCTCCACTGAAGCTCCACTGAGTAAAGAGGCTCCTGAAGTGGGATGTGTGGCGAGCAGCTCGCACAACATCCACAGAAAACAGATCCTCCTGTAAGTCGGGCAGAGAGGCTCCTTATTGGATTTGGTAACGAGGTTTGTGCGATCTCATTTCGGCAACTTGGACGACTTCCAGGGGAATAACACAGGAAGTCACAGCCCGTAAAACAGAAACAATGATTGATAACAGATGCTCAGGAGACAACGATGAGCTTCAGCAGATTCTGTGAGAATATTATCAAATTACCTTCACTTAGTAAGTTTAGCTTGAAGCAGTTTAATGAGGCAGGTTTGGTTCCACCTGGGTTTTTGCCAGAGTTAGTTAGACTTTATTGTCCGCTAGGGGAAATTCTTTCTCTCCAGTGGAGCTGCTCAGTGGCCAGCTGATCAGACTGTGTTCTGTACATACAGGTGTGAGTGTGATCAGGGTTTTCCTGCAACACAGAGGTGGAACTTCCCTGAATAAATAAAGGTTAAAAAATGGGGACAAGATATTTAGATGCTAGAAAAAGCTAAAACCCAGAGACGATGAATGAATCTAAGCAGGATTATTTTATGAATTCACATGGATAAACTCCACAGAGGATCCTGGTGCACTGGGTGATGTGATGCACTGAATTACCACCCAAACCAGCCTGAGACTGATTAGGAAGTGTATGAAAACAAATACATCAGGCCAAAGAGCAGCTGCAGCAAAACACAAAACACATTCTGTTAGCACAGTGTGAACAGAGAACATGAGACATGATAAATCATCAGTGAGGAAGCCGTGCTGATGTATAATCAATAACCCACTGAAGTGAGGCGTACATGCTCAAGGAGCTGTGGTGGAGAGCCACTCCAATTTTAGACAGCAGTTTCAGTGACTGACAGCTGTGTTGCTTTGGTATCACCAATGTGTGTGTGTGTGTGTGTGAGAATTAGAAAATGATTACGCTGAGCTAGCTCTTCCTCATGAGCAGGATGGATGCTCCACTTAAAATTCTGCTCAGGGTGGCAGTATTTTCTATATTTAAACATTTCTTCTGTTCACATGCACCTGAGCTTCACAGATAAACACATTAAGACTGAACAGGTAAAAGCAGTCAGGCCAGTCAGTCAGTTTTAGTCCACAAACACAGCATTATTTTATTTGTTTAAATATGTGTGACATACTTGAACATCCTGGCTTCCACCTCTCTCTGTAGACAGACACTAACTGTTCCTGGCTGTGGAGAGGTAGGTAATTAAGCAGTGAATTAAAGTTTTTTTTTTTTTTTAGCCCATTAGGAGGCAGCCTCGTGCACTCACCTCGGATCATTAAACTATTTCTAGTAACAGCACAGAATTGGGACACTGTCAGACATTAAGATGTATGGTCACACTACAGGGGGAAGTGTAGAGCAGGAAGTCCCAGTTGGATAAGATCCAACCGGTGCAGATAAAACTAAAGCAGTGAGATTCACAGATGTGAATGTAAAACAGATGCTCAGGATGTGCTCAAACATTTCCAGATAACACTGTTTCAGGTTTATTACTGTGTGAGATAAATAACAACCTCAGAGCTGAGTGACTGCTCTACACACTGACCTCCTGTCTGCCTCAGGTATCGTGGCCCTGTGGTCCTTGGCTGTTCTGTCCTTTGAGCGGTTCTTCGTGATCTGCCGGCCGCTGGGGAACATCCGGCTGCAGGCGAAGCACGCGGTCCTGGGTCTGCTGTTTGTCTGGACCTTCTCCTTCATCTGGACCTTCCCTCCGGTGCTGGGATGGAACAGATACACCGTGAGCAAGATTGGAACCACCTGTGAACCCGACTGGTAAGAAATGAGCGTTTCATTGTCTCTGTTACCCACAGAGATCTGTGACTGTCTGAACCAGGAGACAAAAGAGTCAAATTGATCTTTAAGGGTCAATCCACACAAACCACTAACATCTGTTTTCTCCCTGTCGATGCTTTTTATTGCCATTTCTTGCCACCTGAGATTTTGTATCAGTGAAGACTGGGGACAGTGAGGTTTGATTATTGATTGGAACCTGGACCTTGTTTCTGGAGAGAAATCATTTTTAGTGTTTTGATCAGTGCAAACAAACTCATATTGACCTCCGATGTGTTGAGGTTTCAGAGCATAATGTCTCAAAACCCTGGCAAAAACCATCTTACAACCTGCACTGACACAGAAAAACAAAAATCAAATCAGCTGTTTGATGTTTTTTATGCCCAGCCATTCATTCATTGCTTATATCCTCTGAGGGTCATGGGATCCCAGCTGACTTTGGGCAAGAGGTGGGGTACATCTTGGACAGATCCCCAGTCTATCACACAGACAAACAACCATTCACACTAATATTCATACAGACAATTTTAAAGTCACCAATTTACCTGCAAGTCTTTAAACTGTAGAAGGCAGCCGGAGTAAACGTCACACAGAAAGGTGACCGAACCAGGGTTCAAACCCAGAACCCTCTTGCTGTGATGTGACAGTGCTAACCACCATCATTTAAAACACAAAGGTATATTCTGAAATAAAACCTTGCTTTCTTAACCTCAAACAAAACCAAACTTTAAATCTGCAGTAGTTCATCTTTTTGGCCACTTGGTGGCAGCACAACAACCTGCACAACACAACACAACAGCTTAAATGTACCAGCAAACATTTACCTGTTTACACAACCAGCAAACAAGGAGCAGCCTTAATTTGGAGTCATGTCTCAGACTATGTTGAATGTAATATTCAGTCGTCTTTTTGCTCTGTTTTGGTCTCCACCAACTCCTGAGGGAAACATCAGGCTGTTTAGCTGCTTAATGCTCCGCTATGTTCACCAGCTGGTCGCTAATTTTGTCTGTGGCGTACAGGGCTGATTTCCTGACAGCAACAGTTCAGCTGGGTGCTGTAAAACCAAAACAAGGAGCTTACAGCTTCATTATTTCTCTTACCGCACAAACAGATAAAGATCATCGACGTTCTACACTCAGATCTAAAATGCTGCTTCAACTGTTTTAGCTCAGACTGTGTAAAATGTGTCTCATGGAGAAAGTCAAGAACCAGGTCAGCTCTAACCTTGGCCCTCAGGGTGCCACCTGGGTAATACTATTTAGCTCCTTTGATCAAAGGCGTGCAGACAGGGGGGCTGAGAGTTTGCTTCCAGCCCTGTAAGGGAACCATTGGTCAGATGAAGCGTGGGGGGAACGAATGGTTCAGACAATACAATTAAGAGAGATATATACCTTATGGAGATATCCCATAAGGTGATCTCACAGATGACCCGATCCACCTCTGGCTGCACACTGCAAAAGTCCTGTCAGAAAACATTTGGTTAACAGCGGGAGCACAAACAACACAGGTGAGTGAGGTCCACCCTGATGCATTTTAAATGCCTCATTTATGTGCATCGTTTTATCACCAGCTACATGCGAATATTCAGCGCTGGACGACTCCTGAATGTTAAAAAGCACAAACGGAGGCTTGTGAAGGATTTTACAGGAGAGGTTGGTGTCAGTGGATCGTCGGTAGGTGGCTGCGTCCTTGGTGAGGGGTTGGGATACAATCTGCCGCCGGTATGCTGCTGACATCAGTAACCTCCCCACACCCTCATTAAACTAACAATGGCCTGTTGCTCCGTTAAGTGTTGAAAGCAGAGACACTGGCATTCATTACATAGATATATATGAGACCACCAGAATCACAAAAGAGACAAAACAGTCTGTTTTAATTTGCAGTGTTCATTTTTCAGAAATGTCCAAGGTCTGGACTCCAAACTCTCCAGATCCCAGTCTGATCCAGCATCTGAGGGATGATCTGGAACAAGCCAGATCCATGGAGGGTGAATAAATATTCAAGTGTTTGAATTTAAACATTTCACAATTTGATGTTCCCTGGTGGGAGTATTTTAAAAAACAGGTGCAGCAGCACTGACCTCCTCAGTGTAAACGAGGAGATTCGCTCTGACAGTGAAGTGGGCTGAGGGTGAAAAGGGCCACAGCAGCTGCTGCTGGTTGGATGACTTATTCTACCAACTACACCGTTTCTGAAATTGTCTGACAGATTTCACTGGAACAGTTCATGTGATTCACCTCATCACAAAATGACAGTTTGGTGGGCGACAGCGCTCTGAGAGATGATTTAAATGCTTTCCACAGACAGAAGTGGCTCATTAAGTCTCTGCATCTAAAATGACTTTGGCCTCCTGGACCAAAAGATGGAGCTGCTACAGAAACAGAAGAGTTTGTTCTGTCCAGTGTTTCAAGCAGCTGATGCAACTCTCTTCCTGTCCACCACAGAATCACATCTCCTAAAGAGAGGATGGTTTGTAATAATGATGACTAGAAATTCAGTGTTTGTTCTTCGTGATGAAGAACAACTGGATCTGAACGAGAGGAAATCCGTTCCTGGATGTGGAGCTCAGCCAATCATGAAGCCTTTCCACAGGTTTTGGATCAGGTCATCAAGTTTAAAGTAGGAGCTCTGTTGTTTCTACATGTACGTGGATCCACCGCTCTGAAACTACAACTGTGTGTCGCTTTTAACGCTGCTGCTGCAAGGAATTGTGGGACAGCATTATCTCCTTTCCTTTTGTAAAGGAAGGTCCAGTGTATTCTTTGCTAAAAGAGATAAGACAGGAAGCATTTGCGTTGAGTTAAAGTTCAGTTACATTGAACAAATCCCTCACGAGTCACGTGACAATGTTTGCATGAGGACTGCTGGATCACAAACATGGATTAAGGTGCACACACACAGAGACACACACCACTGTCTGCCAGGTATTTCCTTACAAATGAATCTGAGTCTTGTTTCATTCGATGCTGGTAGGTATTCTCATGGAAATAACATAATTAGACTAAATTAGAGGCCTCGGGGCTGCTAATTGTGCCACAGAGATTTGTCTCAGCTGTGAAATTTCCCTTTTAACTGAAGCTCAAACGAGGTGCAAAACTGTCATCTTTCTCTGCAGCCAGATAAAAGCCGCTGAATGTCAAAATGACATTTCACAGACAGCTCATAGCTGGGAAATTATAGAAGTGTTAACCATTCTGTTCTTAAAGAGACACTCAAGTGTTCTCAAATAAACAGTTTGGCTTGATCTCATGAGAATCTATCAAAGTGTTATCATCAAAGTCAAACTCTCCATTTCTGTTTAGTAAACTATAACTGTTTGTAATGCTAAATCCCCTTTTCTGATCGTCTTTGAACAGGTATTCAACCAACATGATAGATCACAGCTACATCATCACTTTCTTCGCCACCTGCTTCATTCTCCCTCTCGGAGTGATTTTCTTCTGCTATGGAAAACTCCTCCGGAAGCTCAGGAAGGTCGGTTCTCACACAACACGCACAGAAAACATCTGTATGAGGCGTGCTTTCAGATTTCACACATTGCCATCGTCCCCTTGTCTTGAGGCTGGGAGGTGTAACTTATTGCTATGATTAGCAGTGTGAGCTTCAGTTCAGGAAAACCACTGAACAGCTCAGACAGGATCAATCATCAGTCATGGCTGCAGAGGGCGCTGCTGCTCAGTGAAGTTACATTGTGCTGCTTTAAGCTGCGTGGAAATATTTTGAAAGGGGCTCTGTAGAAGTTTCATTTTATTTTAGTGATTGAATTATTCATTTAAGACACTAAGTATATCTGGGAAACTCCCTGTCATTAAATAAGAGCAGCTGGTGACCTGCCTGAAAAAAAGAAACTCAACAGTTTGGATAAAATGGAGCTTGGTCGTAGTAAGAACCGTTTCAAAGGCTCAAAAATGTGAAACTAAATGTTTAAGAATAACTGAATAAAATGTATGTATGGTTGTTGAAGTATTAAAAGACTTCAGTGTGAGCCTTGAATCCTAACAGGTGAACTGCTCTAGTTACAGTTTCTGTTTCCTCCAGGTGTCTCACGGTCGTCTGGCCAACGCCAGGAAGCCAGAGCGGCAGGTGACCCGTATGGTGGTGGTCATGATAATTGCATTCATGGTGGGCTGGACGCCGTACGCAGCCTTCTCCATACTGGTCACAGCTCATCCAACCATTGAACTGGATCCCAGGCTGGCGTCCATCCCCGCCTTCTTTTCCAAGACAGCCGCTGTGTACAACCCAATCATCTACGTCTTCATGAACAAACAGGTAACTTCTCCTCTCAGGTCTTGTGTGCTCAGTGCAGTGCAGCAGTGTAGATGGTTGGTAGTTAAATTCCCTCCTCTGCCACAGCTGAGACACTGTGAAAGCTGCTGCAGAATACTGAGATGTTTTTTCTGTTGTTGTTGGGTGTTAGGCTGTCTCTCAATAATGCATGGTGTATGAATAAATGAAATGTGAAATCCAGAGAGTACAATTGTCCATGCAGCCCTCTGTTGTTGAAAAATACATTAGCCACCTATGGTCGACTTGTAAGGCTTGCAGATAGTGAAAGGGCCGGCACTGACATTCTTTCGTGCCATTTACTTTGTTTAATTTTACATTATGGTGTCCAGCTCTTTTCCTCAGTGTAAGTGAGACACACACTGTTTGGGTAATCATTGCTCAGTGTCCAAATATTGACTACATGACAGCAGCCATTAGGAAGGAGTGATTATGTGCAGTTCTTCAACACGACAGAGGATCTGTGGTTAACAGGCCTGTCCATATTCTTCTAGATTCCATTTAAGTTACTTCTGATTAAAAGATGATGTTTATTGAGACAAAAATGTTTGGCAGTGGTGCAGTATTGAGCAAGAACAGTGCACCCATGTCCTTAAGCAAAATACTTCAGGGGCCGTCTGCTCACCATCTTTATGCTGTTATATGTAAACATGAGCATGCTGTGTCCAATTTACTGATGTAGCGAGTCACCACTGTACAAAGTTCATATAAAACTGAGGCCTCCTGAAATTCTCTTAACAACCTTTTCATGTTAACATGTATTCCTCACCATTTCCACAGCGTTTTTACTGTACATGACAGGTTTTATTTTTTCATTAGTATTCTTTACAGTCCTGCCTGTATAGTGGACACTAAAACTGTCAAGGCAGGTTATGATAAACACGACCAAATATGAGACTTGCCCACAGTACAATTTAAAATGATCTATTTTCAGGAAGCAGAAGAGTCCAACTGTATGTATATGTGCTTGGCACGATGCCTAAATCAGACCCCTCCTCACCAGGGAGCTGCACGTCCGTCCAGTTGCTCCAGTTCTGAGCTGTTCACTGTTTAAATGGGTCAGCGTCTCCACTAACACACGGACTGGATGTAAATAAGAACAGAGCTCCTGCTGCTTCAGCCAAACTGCTGCTGCTTATAGAAGTCAGCTGACCTCTGGTGCTTGATTGTGACCCCCCCCACTCCCTGAGTTACATAACAAGGTGAGGTGAATCAGTCTCAGGGGATTTCCACGATGCATGACCACAGCTACATGTAGCAGCAGTTTTAGAGGGAAACAGCCCCCTGTGATCTCGTAGGTGAAAGACCATTCAACAAAAATCCAATTACTACTTTTCGTATTATTCAAAATCCATTTCACATGAGACTTAAACAGGCTTTGATCAGTCAGTGCTGCACTGCCTGATCAACAGGAAAGCAGACAAAATAAAGCATGTAAGAAAATTAAGACTAAACTGGTCGGAAAGAGAAAGAAAACTAATAAAACTTTTCTCCTTCCTTCAACAGACATTCAAGTCCATGGTGCCACACAGTAAAACCATGACCACTATCAGAGGGTCAAAGAGTTTTAGTCCTGTGGTGTCTGGCAGTGGGACAGCTAATTATGTACGTGTGAATAAGCAGCTGTGTGCTAATACATTTGCATTAACAACTTAAGAAGCTCGTACTGCTTTTACGTCTTAACTCTGGACAGTTGGAGAACGTCTGTGTGAGACACGTTCTCTCCTGCTGGAAATGTCCTGTTTGGTTTGGGTGAGGGGTGAGACCAGCAGGTGGAGCACATCATCAACACACCCACCTGCTCGCTGGGAATTTTCCAGACAATTTCCTGTTTTATTGACCTATCGACTCGGTCAGATATTCGACAGACTTTAGGATAAAGGTTGCTTAATGTCCGGTACATCTCTGCTGGGGTAATGTCTACATAAGTTCAGGTTTGCACAGCGGGAAATGACACAGAATGGCACCTGTATATCCAAGTTTCTTCACCAGTGTTGACAATGGAAACTACTGTACAAGGATGTCACATGTATCCTCTGTTTAAAGAGGGTGCAAAATAAACTGTCAACAAAACACGACAATTAGTGCAGCACAGGATCCTTCCAGTGATCACAGTGGTGCAGTGGTATCTGGATTCAAGCTTTAAAGAAGCAGTTGGACGTCTGTGCTGTAGATGTTCAGGGTTAATGTGTTTCAGGCGATTCATTCTGCCATTAAGATGACATTTTACGACCTTATTCTCTGAGCAACTGTTTTTAGAAGTTAGATTTTTCAAAAGGTGGAGGGAAGTGTTGTACAAGTGCTGTATGTGAGGGGGGGGGTAACAGCATATTTACGGTCCCAGAGTGAACAAAGTCATAGAGCCACACTTTGAAAAGCATTACTGGCCTGAGGGGAGCAGTTAGGAGGCTTGCGTGTTAGATCAGACGGGTCATTAAGGGTCAGGAGTCATGATTTCTCCCCAGGGCTTCACAGAGTGGGAGCTTCAACGCTGAAAAAGGTCAATTAGTGTTTTTTTAGATTTGACATAATGTGGAAACCAATGATTGTGGGGCTATTAGTGAGGATGGGCTCACAATGGCTACGTTCTTCCAAGAACAACTATTGACAGGGCATCATTGTCACTACCACTGTGTGCGTGTATGTGCGTCTGAGAGGACAATACAGACACAGCTGCATGTTGTGTAACACTGGATCTCTGATTGTTAGAAAGAGTTTATATTTGGGAATTATTGACCTAATACACATCACTCAGTGCAGAGAGCTAATGTGCAGACATGAGAGGTAAGAAGTATCTACAACAGACCTGAAGACACGGCACCTGGAACACTGTCATTTCAAAGGATTTTAACTGAAAAGGTCCATTAATGTGTGGACATGAGCCCAGGCAGGGAACCCTGTGTTTACAGAGCGGCTTCATCCACAAATGAGAAGCAGCAGCAGCCAGAAAACAAAACATGTGAACATCCTTCACAGACCATTATTACATTATGGTCCAGCTTTCAGTGAGGGCCACAGTCCAGGCTCATATATGGAGTAATACACCGGTTTACTTCAGCAAACAAAATAGTTCCCAGATACGGAGACTGACTGATGCTGACTATCACTCAGTTAGAAACAACAGCTGTTACACTGAACCATCACAGTGATTCTGAAGGTTAAAGAGTTACATCATGTTGCTTTAATCTGCTTTCTTTTCTGTCCAGTTCAGGAAGTGCCTAATCCAGCTCTTCACCGGCATGGGGACGATACCGGACAGCAACCTGAACCAGACCTCAGAGCGACCTGGAATTACAGCAGAGAGTCAAACGGGGGAAATGTCAGCCATTGCAGCCCGGATCCCTGTGGGTGGCACTGCGTCACCCAGGTCTGATGATTCTCCGACCGACTGCGGCTCGTTTGCTCAGCTGCCCATCCCAGAGAACAAAGTGTGTCCGATGTAGCAGTAAGCCTCATCGCAGTAGGTGTAGTCCATAATAACCATCTGTAATCTTGATACAGTGCGTTTCCAAAACTGTTTGGACACAACTTTGTTCATTTCTTGGGGAGATGGAGGGTGCAGTGTGGAAAACAGAGTTGACTTTTGAAGGGTTACAGCCCATTTTTTATATTTCACTTGCAAATGTGATTAAGGACAGAGACAAAACATCAAAAACTGTTTTGTGCTCCAGCATGTTTCAGTAGTTTGTTCAATGTTTGATTTAGTGGGGACGAGAAGGAACTGCACCAACAGAACTTTACCCACCAGATATAATGTAAATATTTGCTTTGGACTGTGTCCTGACATCAGAGAATATCTTGGATGTTCTCTTGACCATCATAACACACCTGCTGGTGTGTCACATTAGAGGGCACCTGATTCGACTTGATAGCGTCCGCCTTCATATCTCCATGAAAAAAGAGACTGCTAAAAATGCAAACCTTGACATCAGTTAGTACAGGGCTAGCCAGTGTCTTTCAATACCACAATGCATCCAGCCTTTCATCTCGTCCTCGCCTTCTCCTTTGAAGCCCTGTGACGGCGCCTGCAGAGAAAGCGTTGTTTTTCTATGCTGTTTCAGTACTTTGGCAGCGCATCGTCATTCATCTCCGCTCGTCAAAAGGACGGAGCGGTCTTCTGAATTTGGATACTTTTACTTTTAGTTTACCCCGTGCAGACTAGTTTGGCTCAAAGCTTTCATCTTGAAGCGAAGATGGTCAACGGGACTTGGAGATGCCGGTCTCCTGTGGCCTCTGTTGCAGATGTAGGAGGGCAACATATTCATGAAGTGCCAGCAGGGGATCAACAAACACACAAACATGCACACAACTACAAGTAGCACACACGCACACAAAGTTGTCGGACCGCACAAGTATAGTGAAACAAGCTCTGACACACACAGACACACACACACACACAGACTGCAGTTCACTGCCTGTATTACAATAAGCTCTCTATAGGCACTGTGAAGATGATACAATGCACCAATAAATATCCTAGCACAAGAGTGGCTTCGCTGAGCAGCCATGTCCAAAAGCAATGAGCATTCCCATCATTAGCACAGGTCAACAGCAATATTAAAGCTAAACACTGTCACACAGGTGAGCACGTCAGCGTTAGCTACAGTAGATATGTAGCAGTGAGTGTTAAAATGTCTTCTACTTGACTCTGTGGTGCATGTTTGTTCACTATTACTGGATATTTGTCAAAACACTGTTGTATTCTCTATACTGCACAGTGATTGTTTAAAAAAAAGTAAGAGTACGGTGTCTGTTTGCAACGTGTACTGAGTGTGTGTTCCAGTCATGTCTGGCCAGTCTGGTAGAGGTAACATTTAGCTTCTTTAAGCATCAATGCATCTGCACCAAATGAACTGTGATGCCTTGATATAATCAGCGCAACAACATGAAACTGTGGTGATGTCAACTGGCAAGTTAGACATGTTTCCCAGAATTAAGAAGCATTTTCCATGAGCCTCTTTGCTTTGTTGTTAACCATTAAAACCTTTTAGATTACCTACTAAATTACTAATGGAACTTAAACCTGCATTAATCAATGTGTTTTCTTTTAGTAGTTGTAAAATGTTTCTGTGTGCTGTGAAAGGGTTGCTCATGGCCTCTATAGCTCACTGGTTTTACAACTGCACACTTAACTATGTGGTTCAATCTTACTGTTTTCTTTCAGCCCGTTTCAGCAGCAGGTTTGATTACAGCAAAAACCACTCCAATAAACTGTGAGTGACCTGCAGCAAATGGTGAACGGATAAAGCGCAACACTAAACAAGACCCAGACATTTACAGTAGAGAACGAAACAAAGCAACACAATGTAACTTCACTGAGCAGCAGCGCCCCCTGCAGTCTCCAGTGGTAATTAATTCTCTTGTTGCTCTGAATCTGAGCAGTTCAGTGGTTTCCATTAACAGAAAACTGTTGACTGGAGCTGGATATCAGAGATGAACGCTGGTTTTTAACTGATCTCCAGTTCAGCATCAGTCTGAACTCTCTGGGTCTGATTCCAGCAGTTTAAGCTGCTGACTATCACTCAGTTAGAGGGAGATCGAACCTGAAGAACCACAGTCACACAGAGAAACAACAGGTTGAGGTTGACAGAGGCTCTGTTCTCCCTGTTACACTGAACCATCACAGTGATTTTGAAGCTGAGAGTTTAAGTTCAACTAGTTGCATAATGTTGCTTTAATTAGACAGGTGGAAACACTCCTAATGAATGCTAACACTCCTCTGGTTCTCCATATTTGAGCGTAACTTGGCGACTGTTTGCTAACACGTGTATAATACTGTTTTTTTTTAAATATGTCTCTTGGTGCAGCTGTAAAATGCAAAATATCCATCAACATGTTTAGGTTACAGGTGAAGTTTACAACCAATCAACAGACAAGGCTGAGCATAGATCTGTCGATGAAGTTTGGCTTCAATGGTTTGTCCTCTGACTTAAGGTCAAATAACAAGTGACCTGTCAGAAATGTACTTTCACATTTCAGTGCAGCTTTTTTTTAACATGACAGTTACTGACTGAAAAGGTCCATTAATGTGTGGACATGAGCCCAGGCAGGGAACCCTGTGGTTACAGATCATCACAGGGAGCCAGCGGCTTCATCCACAAATGAGAAGCAGCAGCAGCCAGAAAACAAAACATGTGAACATCCTTCACAGACCATTATTACATTATGGTCCAGCTTTCAGTGAGGGCCACAGTCCAGGCTCATATATGGAGTAATACACCGGTTTACTTCAGCAAACAAAATAGTTCCCAGATACGGAGACGTCTGAGAGGAGAATCCTCGGGAAAACATGAGCGAACATCTATTTATCAATATCACAACTGGTCGGCGACTCCTACCCACTTTCTGTCTAAGCATCCACACACACCGTCTTCACCAGTCTGCACCAAAACATTTAACCTTTCTCCAGCATCCTTACTACTGCACACACACACACACACACACACACACACACACACACACACACAGAGGCCTATTTCCACAGCTAGATATTAGTATGTTTGTTGTAGGCGTGATACTTTACTAATAAAGGACCTGAATACTTCCTCACCTGAAATTCACAGTAACTAGTACAGTAACACATGGGCAGTGGTGACCAGCAGCTCCTATGTTCTGTCTATAAAATTCCTGTTTTTATCCAGTGGGTCTGGTAGTATTTATGCAGTGATGGTTCTCTTTAATGGCCTCCGTCTCTTAGGAATCCTATCCGCAACAATTAAAATGCTGTCTGAGCTATCATTGGCAAAACAAGCACTGATGAATAAGGCTTTGACATGGACCACTGTCCATTGGTTTACTTTGCAGCAGCTGTTCAGTGTCTGTTCACTGTTCTTGATCAATACTGCACCCGATTCTAAGATTTTGCCTATCAAACATTTAAACCCCAAAAACACTTGGGAAGAAATAGGGGTCCAGATTTGAAAATACCAGGTTCTCCTTTTTAAGACCTGTACAGTTTGAGGTGCAGTCCAAACACCTGTGGACCTTGTGGACTCACTCACCAGATCTTTTGAAGTCTTCATGCACACCTCAGGTCCACGACCCATGCAGACTTGGCAGAGGAGGTCCTGAACCAGCAGCTGGAGAGAATGAATAAAACACGAAGAGCTGTCACTGGACAATTCATCAGCAACCAGCACTTTGTGTAGCTGTTTACAATGTTTCCAATAAATAAAAACATTTGATTTATAATGTGGAATTAACAACCACAGCTGTGCCATTCATTACATATTCTGACCCTCTTGTTCCATCTTACAGTGGTGTGAGAGGTTTACACAGCTAGGAATTAAAACAATATGGATGAAAACCTCTGACAGTTCTGTGTTAAAATAAAGGGTGGAAGACAGACGCCTTCTGCTGACTATATACATCAATTTAATTCTTGTCTACTATTATATCTGGGCTGAGTCTGCAGCTGTAAATTTTACTCATAAGGCACAAGATATTTTCATACTGTATGTTTTATGTTTTTGACAATTTTTCTTTTGCTAAGTGGGAATGCTGGAAATGCTGAAGCACCTACTATACCACCAATTCCATTAATAAATGGCCCAAAACAAAGTTTCATTCCTTCTGTTTGTCCTTAGTTCTAGTGGTGAGAGGGAGCTTTGTGAAGTGTTCCCTATAGGAGGAAGGTTTGAAGTGACCATGAGCTGACCAGCAGTATGATGAACGCACTGAGAAATATTATGACAAGCAGATGATGTCTTCTGTGAGCCCAGGCCACACATTCCTTCCTCACTGCAGCAGCAGAGACGCCTTCTCGTCTTACACATTAAGAGTCAGCTTTAATTCTGACAGCTTGAGTTCATCCAAGCTACTGTATCTGACCATTGCTAAAGTAACTCCACATAGAAAAAGCAGCTTACTTTACCCATAGCTCCACAGCATCAGTAGATGATATATATTACTCTGATTTACTCAGTCAAGTGTAGTCAAAGGTTTTAAACAACTCCACAACACAAAACACACACACTAATCCCACTGACAGGTGGTTCTGTTGGGAAACCTTGGCTCCTCCATTCATCTGGATGTTACTTTGACATGTACCACCCACCTGAACACTGTTGGAGACCCAGCACACCCCTGTGGGTTGTTGGGTGGTGCCAGCTTGTTCCGGATCATCCTACAGAGGAGTTTGGAGGCAGAGTGTGTCCTGTATGTACAGAGAAAAAGTAATATCAGACCTTCATCCAACTCCTGGTGAGACAGCAACAGTAAGTTGGTAATGATAATGTGTCAGTGCCTGACACTGGTGATGTTGTACCTGAGGAGGCAGCATGCAGCACGGGTTTATGTACATGTATGAAAACAAGACCACTTATGATCCACCATAAGTCTAAGTACACAAATCCATATTTCATGCCACCATCTGTTTTCAGACACAGTACATTTCCTCACACTGAACATGCTGCCCTTCACTCACTGAGCTTCAGTGAGGAGAGGGTTTCTTCTTCTGCTACAAGAAAACAGAGTCTGCCTTCTGTGGACTTTGATTTTCTTACTCCCTCCCCTCTGTTAGGGAGCAGTGCTGCTGGTAAGAGTTGGCACTGTGGTTGATTGGGTGTCACATTTCCAGAATTATTTGTTTTATTTACGATATGGATTTTTCCGTTTCCACTCCACTGGGTTTAATTGTACATCACACTTTGTACTGTGCATCACAAAGACTGGAAGACACAAATAAAAAATGAAGAAAGAAAGAAAATGGGAATTATGTGAGCACAGTCCTTCAATCTGATATGTAACTAGTTCAGCCTCTGCCACAAAATACAACAGAAAACTGGATGGCAAAGGTTCAAGGGCCTCCTGGGTTTGAAAAAGGGATTTCGTCTTCATTCTCTTTCAAGGTCTCTCTTCTCCTAAATAGGTTTTTTCTGCTCCCACATTGAGGCGATCAATATTTGCAACCTACTTGTGATGATGGATGCTTGTCCACATGCATGTTCCACAGCCCCACACATGATGAACTGTATGAACTGACCCTGTAATAGAGCAGCTGTTGGGAAGCTGCAGGAACGTCTCCAGACCCTGTTACAGTGACGTTCTTACAAAATCTACATCAAACTGTTGTAGATTTAAGGGGGTTCTATCCAGTATGAGGCAGGTATGTTAACCCTCCCTTTCACCTCCTCCCAGTCCCCAGTCAAGGCAAATCCACAGATAGCAACAATCGACATGTGACCTTCTGACCTGTTTGAATCCATACTGTGTGTAAGAGGGGAACATTAGAGCAATATTTCATTATACTGTTCCACCTGTTTCCTCCATGTTGTTGAAGCCCATTTCCTCCATGAGGAAAAACAATGAATTGTTAGATATGATCAAAATCAAATCACTGTTTTGACCTACTGTTTCATAAATTTGACTTTAGCAATTACAACAGTAAAACACTCCAGGACCCACCATGAGTTTAAATTAACTATTATCTATTAACTATAATCTATAACGTCTGGATCTTTAGTAATCAAGAAGAAGAGAAACAAGCTTAACGCTGTGTGTCCATCCAAGAGCGTCATAGAGAAACATTGATTTTTAACATTGAACTGCTTGATTTTACAGATTTTAATTACTTGGTCCATTTGCCAGTTTTAATTACTGAGATGAGGAGACCTTTGAGGATAATTCAGCCCCGAGTAAAAACCCCCAGAATGATTCACGCTGAAGGAATCAAAAACAAACAAAACAAAACAAAACAAAACAAAAAAAAGCTGAGAATCTGGAAACGAGCTGAGCCGGGAAAAATGATCTAACAGAATAAACTACTACCTCTATAAAAGTGGTTAAAAATAATTCAGACAGGAAATATCTATCAAAATAAACTAGATTCAGAATATATAATAATATTCAATATTCAGCAATGATCAACCATTTTTACTTGTTTTAAACCCAAACTTACTCTGCTTTCTGTTTCTTACTGATCCCAGAGTTTTTGTATTTTTCTTGTTTCAAACAACAATGGACTGAGTGTTTTTCAAGCCTCTGCAGTGGCGACAACCGTGGCCAGAGGCTTTCTGTTTTCAGGTTGTCTGTCCCATTCTCGTGAACGCGATATCTCAGTAACACCTTCAGGGAATTTCTTCAAATTTGGCACAGACGTTCAGCTGGATTCAAAGATGAACTGATTCAGTTTTGGTGGTTAAAGGTAAAGGTCACCGCGACTGAATTTGCACGCTAATTAACCGGCATACAACCACGAGGTGGTAATTCTAGTTTGGTTTCTGGACGGGTGGATGGATGACAGACCTGCTCCTTTCACTGCAGGCAGTTACTAGGTTTTGGTGTCGTCACTATCGATCAGATGTAAAAAAGAAAAATGGAACAGTGTAAAAGCTGATGGAGGCAGTGGTTGAGATTCAGTGCTGTAGTTGAAGTCTTTGTTGATCAGCATCTCTGCTACACAAGTGTTGGGAGATTGGGAGATTCCTATCCATCCTTTGAAGCAACAGTGACACCAGTGACTCCATATCCATCATGCAGAAGAAACAGAAAATATTTACAGAGACTGTCAAGAGGGAACGAGAGGTTACGGCCTCAGAGGTAACAGCTGATGTAATAAGTGAGAGGTTTCTGGCCCTGACAAAGCAGAATCAGAAGAGCTTTCTGCTTGTAATATGGTGTCCTGGCAATAGATTACATACGTCACATATGTCTGCTGATATGCTCTAACATATTGAATCTCAACAAGGCAAAGCCTGTATGCACACATGAGATAAAAGGACAGGATAGATTTTAACTCTAAACTCAGCTCCACCGACACAAACATTAAAACGACATTATAATAAGTCAGACTCTGACATGTCAACTCTGTGTTGTTACTGCAACAGAGCTTATCTGAATACAGTTGAGCAGTTGGTCTTCAGTTGGACTTATTGTTCCACTGACGTCATTTGTTAAAAATATTACAGCCCCCAGCATAAAAATAAGCTGTACAAACACTTCTCCCTGCTTTCACTGATCCAACCAACTCACAACCACTCCTGCTCTCCCTTTCTCTTTTTCTCTAGACAAAAACTGAAATAACTATGGTTTTCAGATTTCACTGCTCCAGGAACATGACAAACAGTCCAAGGTGTTTACTCAGCTTATAAAACTCCCCTGATCCCAATTTCACCCAGCATCTGTGGGATGATCCAGAATAAACTAGATCCACAGAGGCTCCACCTTGCAACCCATGTGTGTTTAGTTCTGCGATGATGCTGAAACATAAGAGCCACCTTCTTCTCCACTCACTTAAAAATTCACCCACAGGCAACTTTTTAACCTTCTTCTTCTCCTCATAAATCATTATAAGTGCTCATACTCTCATCAAGTCAAAACACCGACAGGTGTCGTCCATCATCTGCCTGAATACAGTGACAAGAAGTGGGTAGGTTGAAGGTGAGAGCTATGGACAGCACTCTGAACTCATCTGTCTTCTCTGCTAAAGATGCTGAAACATCACACTGGCTTAGAAAAACAGCAATCCTCTGATCTGTAGCAGGCGGAGAGCTACTACACATTAAGGTTGGTAACCTGGATCATGCATGTAAGAGAACTGAATACAGTGTTCAAAGATGAGAACTTTTCAGAGCTGTCCAGGCTTTAATTTTTGGGCCAACACAACATGCACATGACCCACAGTTCTGTCTGTCTCCAGCCCAGAGCTATTGAGACGTTTACACTTTGAGTTCCTGAATCTTGATGCATTTGAAATGCTGAATTAACTAAAACAAGACTAAAAGTCTAGAGCCATGCTACCGTCTCTATGAGGCTGTACTAAAGCACAGCTCTGGACTGAGCCATGTTCACGATCTTAGTTTAGCAGGAATCGTCAGTAATTACAGCTCATAAATTCATTCAAGTCATTGGGATATATCATCTCGGAACCACAAAACTTTGTGTAGATGTTGAGGTATTTCAGAAGACAATGAAAGCTGCTGGTGTAGAACTCATCCTCTGGGGACCATGAATTTCTGAATAACAGACACTGCTATTCCTATAACCTTGCCACTAGCATGGCTAAAATTCAACACAAAATTATTCCTCAGGCCACAGATAACACTCTAGCTCTGCCCAAACAACTCTACCATCCATGTTTTACTTCTGAGAATGAATCCAGGTGGGTCAAAAAGTTTGACACCCAACCTTTATCTCTTTTCTTCCACATGTGACCGTCCCATCTTTCATCTCTGCCTGCCATGGGTGAATCCTTGGGGTGGTCAAGACACACAATCAAATACCTCATCATTTATCAATGGGACACCCACTGTGCCAGAGCCACTACCTACTTTGTGATTGATCGTCCACCGCCAGAGCTCGACCTCAAGACTCAATTGGATGGGATGGACAAATCAAGAAGAAAAAGAGTTCTAGGAGACAAAATCTATCCATGATGCCACAGAACCTGGATGCTAATCAATAAAATCAATCAGTAAAAGTCAGCAAGGATTTTGAGCAGAACAGACAGCTTCACACTGGGGCACAGCGGCAGCCTAAGGAGAAGGGAAATATCAGAGGCAATTTGTGCTTTTCTGACTCACTAATTACAGGGCTCTCATTTAGCAATGGATTGATAGCTGCATTTAAGGACATTGTGGGTGTTGTTATGTTCTCAGTAGGAGCCCAAAGATCTAACTGAGCAATTGAAGTCTAATGCCCCGAGCTGCATGCTTCGCCTTTCTTGCAAGCCTGTAGTTCACAGGTGATTTAGGATCCCTTTGCTCATCGTTGCTTCAGACTCACCCACTAAATAGAGTGACAGAGGACAAACTGTATTGCCTTTCCAAGTGCTGTGATAGCACTCTGCCCTCTCTCTTCCTTCCACCGCGGCTCTTAGATGCCAAAAGGGAATTCTGAGTTGATTGAACCAGAATTCCTGAAAACATATTTTACGAGGGTCACTACCAAACAGCTGCTGCCTTGCGGAGGTATGATGTTATGCTGTTGCCCTCCTGGTAGATGTGTTTCCTCCCACTCAACTCAGCACAACAGATCCTTCACTGCCAGCTAAATGAAGCTGTATCTTGCCGATGACGGAGAGCTGCTTTTGTGTCAAGGGGGGCATCATTCACAAAGCAGCTGAACTGAGGTGACTGGTGGGGAAAATGAAAATGACTGATGTGTTCATCCGAGAGCACAGATTCAAAGTTAGCTTCACGATGTAAGTACAGTTATTACAAGATAAGCTCTTTCTTTAAGTGCTGTGTATAAAGAGGTCTAAGTGTGTTTTATATAGGAGTGTGACAGAGTGGAAGCAAGAAGCATCAAGGGAGTGATGGCAAAATGATATGTTCTAATGTGCTGTTCTAATCTGATTAAAGGAGTGGCAGGAGGCTGAAAAGCATAATCAAAAGCCTCTAACTGTCGCATGTGAAAATAAATGCAATGTTCATTTTTGAGTTGTCGGGCTTCATGCGTGCTTTCAACTTTCTTCAGGTCGCTGTCGTCACTGCCCTGCCTCCAAGAGCAAAGTCCAGCCACCAAAAACCGATCTCATCCCACTCCCATGTGAAATCAATTCCATCCCCAGGTGCTAACAAAGGTCGTCATGATGAAAGCAATTTCATATATGACACATGAGCGATTTAGCATTGATTTAATCTCCCATGAAGCTTTCCTGGCCTCATTGGCTTTCAGACAAGAATGCCAAGTTTCGGTGTAGTTTTTCTGTCTGTATAAAAGCACACACCAACACCTGTAATATCTGTAAACTACATCTCTGTCAAAAGGGCTGCAGTCATGTATCACTCAGTATAATGGTTTAGTTATGGTGTGTCTGCTCTCCTGCTCAAACAAGCCATGAGAGAAGAGAAAAACTGTGTGAGGTATAAAATCTCTGAAGGTCAGTTCAGTCAGGATAAAACCTGAGATTGCTGCACCAAAATCCTCTGCCTATAAATCGTCTGTACAAGGTCCAGCAGGTCATTCATGATGACCCTATGTTATGGACTGATCAGTAAAATCAGCTGATGACGCATTCATTTTAATCTTCGGACTCTGAAGATGTCCGATTAAAGGTAAAATGGGAAAGGATTAGAGATTTTTTACAACGCACGCAATTAAAATTTTGGCTTTCTAGACTCATACTGTATCAGCTGAAACACTGACTGATGTTCACGTCAGCACAGAACAATAAACATAACACCCATCAAATTAGCTGGCGCAGCTCCACGTCAGCCGTCTTAACGCTGCTGCAGTGAATGAAAAATCTTCAGAGCTGTAAAAAGGGAATAACTTATATAACTCATGGTGACACACAGACCAAATTATTTATTACCTTATTTGACTACAATCTTGAGTCTTCTCTACAGTGAGATTTAACTGTTTTTTTTCAAACAGTAGAACCGTTAATCAGACATTTACTTTTTTTGGTCACCTGGGGGCATTGCAACAAGCTGGAAACACAACACTGACTTTTTATCATCTTAGAAAGCTGTGAGGGCAAACAAACAAACTACTGCTTCAACAGTGATTCAGTTTAATGTATTAAAGTAACATTATGGAACTATGTTACCTTAAAATACGAGGGACAATATGAATGTGAACTCTGTTAAAACGGCGACCACTGAGCTCCCTCTTCATGCTGGGGAGAGGTACAGGTTCGATCTCCCTCTAACTGAGTGATAGTCAGCAGCTTAAACTGCTGGAATCAGACCCAGAGAGTTCAGACTGATGCTGAACTGGAGATCAGTTAAAAACCAGCGTTCATCTCTGATATCCAGGAAACTGACGGAAATATCAAGGATTAGAAACAGTTTGGTGTTCAGTTCAGTGAGAGGGACTATGAAGTCGGAGCGCTGGTCAAGAGATCAATAGTCTTTGTTTTCTGTACATGAAAACCAATGAACTGCTCAGACTCAGAGCAACAGCAGATTTAATTACCACTGGAGACTGCAGGGGGCGCTGCTGCTCAGTGAAGTTACATTGTGTTGCTTTAAGTTGAGTTATTTCAGGATGAATGAGGTGCGTGGGAATCCCTGTCTGTAAATGACGTTGTTCTGGTTGGTCAGAAACAGAACAACACTCGTCACAACGTCTCACATGACGAGTGATTTGTCAGAGCCGGTACTCTTTAAAAGGCCGGGTCTAATTGCTGGTGTATAAATATTCCACAACATCAGTCTTTTCTCCACAAGATGAAAAAGGACATTAGGGCTTTCTATTTCCCCTGCATTTTTAAACCCATCATTAATTGATAAGATGTCATCATTTTGTCAAGGCTCCGACATTAATATTTAAAGGTGAAAGGCAGAAAATTGTGAATCCTGATGAAATAAAAGGCCCTGTGTTGTTGGCTTTGGGTGATTCAGACGGAGACTAAAAATAAATCCATATGTCAGTGATAGATTTAGTCTGAAACAGGTAATGAATTTAAAGACTTGCTAAATTGGGCTCTAAAATAATTAGTCTTTCAGAGATTATATGAACATTCTCTTCCACCTGCTTTGCCACCGTCTGCTGGTTTAACTCCATTGTTCTAGGGATGTGTTTGTGAATCCAGACTCACAAAATAAATTCTCACCCATTATCATAAGCTTGTTGTCAGTGTGATAAAGCTGAAGTTTGAGCTGCAGGAAAATGTCTTTGACTTCATCACTCTGTCTGTGCACATCATGTGGCTCACAGTTATCATCACCTCCTGAATACCCTTAGTTATCTGCTCAGGCTCTCAAGTTGAAATATAATTTCACAGCTCCTTGCTGTCATTCCAGTTAGAGCAGCTGTGTACACACTGTGCATATGGCTGCTTGATTTAAAGATAGTCTCTAATTTGTGCTTCAACACCTGCCTTGAGCTGCAGCCACATTCATCATGTTTACTTTCACTGTTGTATTTCATCAATAGGTAATTCTTCCAGACAGTTAAATTAAAGCAGTTATTTAAAATCTATTAATCTTCCTCTCAGCTTCATGCACCAGTGATGTTAAGATGCTCTCTCTTACGTTCACTCTGGGCTGTTTTAGGAGATGGAGTAAGAATTAAAGTAAGAATTTTCAGGGCTGAGCGTTTACAGAATCCCTCTCGAAAAACCAATCGATGGGTACTGTCTTCCTGATGAGTAGTATGAGTAATCGTAGAGCCTACAGGCACCATGCGCACACTGAAATGACCACAATCATTCAATTGCTGTTTTGGAGACACATGTTGAGTGTTCAGAGAATCATATTTAAACCGATCAATTGATGCTGAGAAAAACGGCTCAGGGCTCCGTCATGTCCACAGCTTCAGTCGACTAAAAATTAAAACGAAACAAAAGAATTAAACTAAAAATAAAAACGATGTGTTTGACTCAGTCTGACTACATCTAATGTCATGGACGTTGCTGTTAAATTAATATCTTTACAGAATGAAAGAATCAATCAGGAACCCAGTGAGTCCTACAGATCGTTAGTGACGACATGGCTGCTTGACGCCCTGAGATGAGGAGCGTAATCTCTGACACTCAGCCATTAGTGAGTCACACTGTTTAGAAAGCTCCAACAACACTGAGGCAGATGGCGAGCGAGAGGAAGACGACATGAGACGAGCCGGAGCGGTTAGCCGGTGAGCCACGATGCCACCGCCACACACTGTGTTCACTTCTCATCACCAAAGAGAGGCGTGTAATGAAGGGGACCCTGACAGTGTACCATGCAATCTCCACATGGCAGGCTCAGGCCAAGGCTCATCTATCCCATATTTAATCAGGGATGTAGTTTGACTTTCTGGCATGGTGGAATTCTTTACATAATGTCACTGATAGATCACTGAATCCTTTGAAAGTTAATCTTATAATACAGAGAACACTGGGTTGAGTAGGGATTCTCATCTGAAGTTGCCATGTTTTATTTTTGTGCACTCATTAAAGCAACTAAACAGAAACTCCTGTTGAACTGATGATATCTGATGATCAGATTCCCTGATCTAACTCACTCTTCTTTTGGCCAGCGGACAAAAGGGACTGTGTTCAACGGCCAAATGTTCAAACAGCTCGTGGAAAATGGCAGGACAGAAATAAAAACACTCAACTTTAATAGTTAAACCTCTTTATCTAAATAGTTTCATGTAGGAGTAAAAAAGAAAAAAAGAAAAAAAAGGAGGGACTGTACAAAAATGCATGGCTCCAACATTCAGCTGTACGTAGTTTACTGTTTTTCATAACATCAGATCAGGTTTTATTTCTATATCATATTCTCATAAATGAATGTCATGAGTACAGAACAATGTAAAGTGGGAACATATGTATATCTAAATGAAATTAAGAGCAGTTCCTCCTGTCCCAATGTGACTGTGATTTCCCTTTGGCACTGCAGCCAAAAAGGCCATCGGGTGATTCATTTGACCTTCGTGATGATGGATAAAGGAGGACAAAGGAGGACGCGACACTCTGCAACCTCCTCTATTTTTATTTCCACCCCTCATTCTCCAGCTCCTCCTCAACTGGAGAGATAACCAAATATACTATCCTAATTTGGCACAGTATGGCTCTCTGGCCGTTGAGCATGAGACATCATTTCAAGACCTCATTATTGCGTGCGGTGTTTTGGAAATGATTGCATCCTGGATGACCCACTTCTCTTTGCTAGGACTCCATAAATATCTGAGTGAAAATGTAAATGTAAGCAGGTAACATCACAGCTTGCTCTCGAGTGGAATGAGCATGTTGCTCAGGGTCTGTATTAAATTGAGGGCGAGGGGTGCTCGAGGGTTAGCACAGTTTGGTTTTGCTGGCTCCATCTATTGGTTTCGCTCTCCATTTCAAGGTGCACATTCCTCCTCACTACATACGGTTCTACAGCTAAATGAGCAACCTCTGTCCTCGAACTCATAACGCCTGGAGCTGTCTGTCTGTCTGTCTGTCTCTACTGTATAAACACACACACAGGCTGTTTCTCTGCTGAAGGAGGTGTGAGCGGGGGCAGATTTGACAGTCTACCTGCGCGTGCTTGGTAATTTGTGGCTCGCAAAATTATGAATAACAAATAAAATCGAAATAATAAATGGATAATAAAACACAGGTGGTGTTCATACAGATCCCGTTTACCACAAACAGGTGTTATTTCTGTGACAGTAGTCTGGGCAGAGCAGCACAAACATATCTGTCAAAACACGTAACACATACTGTATATACACTGTGAGAACAACCTTTTGTTCTCCTGAATGAGCAGAACATAATCATGGGGGCAGCTGTAGCCTGGAGGAAATGACTTCATGACTGCAGGGTTGATCATTTGAACTGGGCTGACTGGGAAAGTCTGGGTGGGGACGTGAATGAAAAATGCTCTTCCTTTTCTTTAACTCTTTGAGTGTCCTTGACCGAGGTTTACTTCAGTTCAGTCGAGAGAAACTAGGTTATAGGTACAAAACAAAGTTTTTAAAAAAAAATGTATTTTACACACCACAAACTTGTCACTAATATGTTTCTGTTGTCAGCCAACTTAGAAAGTGATCTCATCAAGGGTCACACTCTCAGACCCTCACATAAATATTTCCTTCATAATATTTCAGTAAGCGTCGACACCATGATGTAAAACAGCAGCTCTCTGACACCTGAGACCACACATCATCCCCTCAACTGCCCTCAAACCAAATCGCCCTAAAATCCACAGCAAACTTGATGTGATCTATTACCGTCTTGTCAACTTCAAGGATCGTCTCCTGCATGATTTTCCACAGCTGCCTGGAGTTTTCCAAAGACCTCATAGATCCATCTCTCTGGCCTGGTTCCTCTGCCTCCATCATCAGCTGAAGCCGTCTCCCGCTGCCGTTCGATACTGTGTTTGGAGCGGAGCCACCGGTGCTGTGACGAGAGGGAATCAGGGTCATCTGGTGACCTTCAAAAAACATATACTTCACCCTTAACTCAAGTGTGCTGGTGTAAATAACTGACACCAGCAACAGTGTGACTGTCAATGGGCAGAAAGATGAAGAAGATCTTTGTATTGTATATAAATACAGATACTGTGTAATAGAATCAAAAAACACATTAAAATCCTTGAGGAAAGACATTAGAGCCACAGTCCAACTCGTCATTTGTTGCATCAAAATCCAACTCATCTCCTAGGAATTACACTTCCTTATACAGTGATCATTTACTCTGTTATGTTTTGTAAGGAAATGTAACTGCTGTCTGGATTATCTCCACTTTGTGGGTGTGTCAATAAAGTAGGTTTGTTTTGTCTCATGCTCACTTTTAAAGCAATAATTCAGATTTTTTCAGTGTTCAAATACCATGATACTTTGAAAGGTTTAACAGTGTTTTCATTGCAGGGAGTAGATATCAGACTAGAAGACGAGCTTCTGCAGAGGAAATTAATAATCTCTCCTTTGTGCCACCAACAGCTGTCTGTCTGCAACAATGTTCAGGTGATGCAGATGATGCCACCGTGCCTGTAATATGAACCTTTGATTTTCAGCTATGCAGACTTAACATGCATCCTGGCTTTAATCTGTCAAGCTGATTGTGATCCCAGTTATCATTACTAACAACTAAATACACCTGTAACATGGCACTGCATCTTGTTTTCATGTGATTACCAGTTCAAGAGCACATTTATCAAACACTGCACATGAAAGCTGTTTTTATCACACCACACACCACAGGGAATATCTTTACAACCTACATGCTGTGTTTGCATTTTGCTATGACTGAATAAACACAAACACAGTAATCCTGATAATACATCTGTGACAGAGCTGGGAGCCAGACTAATGAAGCCTCAGACTAAAGCACAGAGCACAGATATTAGGAGAACCACTTCTGATTGGTCCCTTTAATTAGCAGACATGATTTCTACTTCAAAAAGCAATGGATCAAATGCTGTTTTATTTCAGTCCTGCAAGTTAAAATAGTGATGAACCAATTTTCCCATGGGAATAACTACACTTTCATGATGTTGTACATGATACTGTTGTGAAGGTGTGATAGACAACTCTCTTATTCTCCATAATGACAGACATGCCAACCTGTATTTCGACATTTGTCACTCGACAGTACGCAAAGAGCTGGAGATTACACCAACAAGACCTTGATTTTGCATCTGGTTTCCCCCTCCTCAGATCTGCTGCCTGGTTCCTCAGCTAAGAACCGCTCTTTGACCTCCTTTGTAAAAAGTAAATGGATGTATGTAATTATTAAAACCCTGTAACTGTCATACGACGAGCAGTTTATGGCCCTCTCAGCTGAACATGTGCTTTCCTAGAAAGTGACGGCTGTGTGAGCGTTTTTTCAGCATAGTTTTTCTCCAGGAATTTCTTCAAGGTTGTTGGCAGGTGTGTGTTGACTTTGCAGAAGAATTCAAGGCTGGTCAGCGTCTCCCCTCGTTTGATCTGTTTCTTCATACAGTACTTCCCTCTCTCTCATTCTTCTCTGCTCAGGGTCATGCAGTCCTGGAGGTTGGGGGAGGATTGCCTTCTCTGCTCCCTCTCTCCTGCGTGTTTCCACTCAGCCCTGCCGCCTGCTGCTGCAGCTGCTTGAAGCACAGGTACAGTCACAGCTGAGCTCCTCCTGTCGACTGAAATGGAGAATGGAGAGAGGAACGAGCCGGAGAGAAATAACGTGCTGTGAGAGCCTGACACACTCGGATGGAAACTTTTAACGGATTATAAAAGATGTATTACATGATGTCGTTACACAGGGATGAAAGCCTGTAATCACATCCATTGTGTTACAGTGGAGCTGGTATGTTTTATAGACACAACTTACTCAGTAACAGAAGTTAATCTAAAAACAACAACAACAACAAAAAAAAAAACCACTGCAAACATGAGTCCTGAATGATCCACTGTAGCTGTCAGGAAGAGTACACTTACTTCTGAGTGGGTGAAATGTATATGCAGTCCCATCCATACAGATGGGGACTGTTACAGTGGTAATATGTGTGATATCTATGGTGCAAAGTGAAACCAGAAGAGTTAAATCTGAAAGCACAGGAATGAGAGTGATTTTCAGGAATTAAGATGTGATGTTATCTGCTACCTCCCTGCTCACGCTGTGTTCTGTGTTCTGGTGGCACAAAGCCATGTCTCTTCACAGCTAACGAGGTGCTGCAGCTGTCCAACAGCAGCGCCACTTCAGACCAGTGCACACTAAGACACAACACCCCTAATTAAGGATTACAGGTATAAATAAAGCAGGGATGTGTGTATTACTGCAGAATTCCCTTTCCTTTTTTTCTCTGGTCTGGACTGAAATATTTCAACAAACTTTATATAAACTAATGAGAACTTTGGCAGAAACATTCCTGGTCCCCAGAGGATGAATCCTCTTTGACTGTGACCTGGATGACCCCCTGACTTTTCATGAAGAGCCATCAGCAGGTTGACATTTCAGAGTGAGACGCCTGGAGAGCTACTGGACAGATTTCCAACAACTCCATAGTAATAATGATGAAAAGAATAATTAATGCTATCCTGCCTTTGTTAATTAGCAGATGTTTGCAGAATGACATGCTAAACTAAGATGGTGAACATGGCAAACACCACACCCAAACATCAGCATGTTAATATTAATATTGTGAGCACGTTAGCATCCTGAAATTAGCATTTTGGAAAGAACGGCTCTAAAATATCTTTCTTAATTATAACTAATCCAAACAAGTTGATTTAAATTTCTTACCAGATCTCTGCAAAGTTGTGACAAACGTTTAGGTCAGCCTGGTCTCATTAAATTGCATATGAATAACACACTAAGTCATTTCAGGCTGTTTTTAACCCCTAATTCCCCAGAGTATTTAGATTGTTCCAGAGTCAGAGGAAACCATCTCCAGCCCTCACTACACTTTCACAGCCCCACACGTCTCACTGTGGATCCAGCCGATATAAAATGCATGGCCACAGTTTTCTCTGGAAACTTTATGCCCTTGCAGAGAGGTGCGAGCAGAGAGACAGGGGTGAGACAGCAGGGGTGGGGTAAGGAGCTGGCCTGCTTGCCAGCACCTGGAGTCTAAAGCCTCAGAGGGGCGCCATAAGTGCAGCTCGTTGCCTGAGGGCCACTCCTCCATCCGCACAGTGTCAACCACAATCCATCAGTGTTTCTCCTCAGCCATGACTGACACGCTTCTGGCTGGTTAATCAGTGACACTGACCCGGGCCATCAGTCTGCACCGCCCGGGGGGCCTCATCGCCATGCTGATGCAATGAGATGTCTCTGGATATATCCCTCACTTCCACACAACAGGAGGAATGTGATAGCTGCAGGTTTTCTCTTCCACAATAACCAGGAAAATGATCACGTTTGCATTAAGCTGCAGGAGAATCTCTCTCTCTAGTCTCTCCATCATGCTGTCTTTCCACTTGTGCCATCATTTCTGCAGTATTTACCAACTGACTCAGATTTAGTTCAGTAAATCTCTTTTAAAGCCACAAAGGTTACAGATTCTCTCAGTGAAAACACAGCAGCATTTCAGTTTCAAATCTTTCTCATGAAAGACTATTAGGATATTTACTGTGTGACCAAGCTGTGTCACTGTTTTACTTTTGACTCCATGACTACGAGACTCACATTTGATACTGTGGACCATAGTGTTATTATAAATAAACTAGAGCAGTGAGTATTTCTGGATCTACAGTAAACTGGTCCTCTGCTTGGGAGGAAACTCTAGTCACTCTGTAGACTGAGACAGAGCGGTCAATCTCCTTGATTACATGAGGAATACCTCGGGGCTGTCCCCCTTAAAAGTCAATGATGCATCATTCAATAATTCATTACACCAACAGAGCACTGCAGGAGCAACAGTGTGTCAGGCTGTAAACTAGAGGTCGACCGATAGTGGATTTTTAAAGGCCGATATAATAACGATAGTTTGGAGCAGGAAAAAGCCGATAGCCGATTAATCGGGATAATACAGGGACTTTAGATCCTGCAGCTGCCATCTGTAATGTATGAAACAAGATGTGAATTAATGAAAATTAATTCAATATAGCTAATGGATAAAAATATATTAATAGATTTTTAAAAATAATAACATATAGCTATTAGCTATGTGTTATTATATGTGATTAATATATAATCAATATTATATAATATTAATATATTTAATTTAAACTTGTATGTATTCAATATCTATTAAAATCTGCATGGATGATTTAACTTGCACTTTAATATGGGGGGAAATGAAGTGATCCTTCACATTTTTGTGAGTGATGGCACTGTGTTCCATAAAAAATAATAATCACAAAATAACACTGGTTAAACAAGGCGTATAAGGCACCCTCCCATAGTCAGGCTGTAACCACTAACCAGCTATATGCATGGTATGTTAGGATTTTATCTTTATCTTATCCATATCTTAACAGTCCTGTTCTTTATCAGTACTAAAGAATGGTTTGTTTTTTTAATTGTCTTTTTTTTAAAGAATAAATTCAGAACAGGGATATGACTACATATTGTTTCCACTGCAGCAACAGTGAAGTTTACAACAGCAAAGTCACTATATAAACTCAGTAATATCTGGAAACAAATCGGGGGTGGGAGCTGGTTTGTCTCAGCCAGCAGCTAAAGTTTACAAGAAATTGCCAAATTTTCAGATTCATGGCAAACTAAGATGAACAGACTACACACAGACAGACAGCTTTCATTTTAGCGTGTTCTTAACAAGCTGTTAATTGTTAACTTAACAAGCACTGCGGTCATGTAGGCTAAAACATGCCGGTGGAAATGTGGCTGTTTATGCTGAAATATGATGCACGTTTATGCTTGTTGAACATGTGGGACTTATTGCCTTATTGGTTATGTTTGTTGACTTTCAACTCCTGAAGGTTTTATTGCACTTACAGTAACGCGTGTCGTCTCCTCTCTCTGCTGCCGCTTAACCCTTAGAACTCCGCTGGTGCGCAGGCGCCCCACGCGACAGCGTCTGTGCTTTGCAGAATATCTCAGGAACCACACAACGAAACTTAAAAAACCAAGCCATTTATTGCTCTTTTTTGTCCGCCTGGCCTCTCTGTCTATTAATGCATGAATAATCTCAACCCTTTCATGCACAGTCAAGTAATGAACATCTTTTTTTTTCAGGACAACCTGGGCAATAATAATATGTATTCTAAAATGATGCCACATGAATGGATCAATAGTTATATGAGTATAAAAACAAAAGAAGAAGAAATCGGAGCATCTCATTGGTCGAAAGACCGACCAGAAGTCGTCATTGTTTACATCAAGCTTCAATATGGAAGTCCGCTAACATAATTTCCACGTTTTTATCACAAAATGTAATGAATAATGAACGTATCACGGGATTATCACGTGGGGCGCCCGCGCACCAGCGGAGTTCTAAATTAACACGTCTCTCTCTCTCTCTCCCGTGCTCTCTCTCTCTCCCGTGCTCTCTCTCTCTGTGAAGAGCCGCCCCGCCCCTCAGTGATCAGAGCGTCAGGGAGTTTTTGTTTATGGTGCTGTGGAAAAAGACTGCAGCCATCGGCCACTATTGGAGCCAAGTTCCGCCGATTCCGATAGTTTGTAAAACGTCCCATCGGCAATCGGTCGACCTCTACTGTAAACTTTACAACTAAGACTTGAAATAACCAAACCACAGAACTAACTGTGATGGAGATGAAAGGCAGAGTGACACCGGACAGCGTGAGGCAGGTCAGAGTGATTTGTTTCTGTTGGCTGCTCTGGTGTCAGGTAATTTCTGCTGCTGAGGGCTGCAGGTCAGTCGAGTTTAAACCGGCTGAGAACTCTGTCAGCTGGAGAGACACTGGTCGTATCTGAGCTGTGACCAAGACTCCAACTTGATGTCTATATGAAAAACAAGAACAAATGAACAAACAGTCAAATCTGATTCAGCTGACTGTGGAATACCACAGGGTTCCGTCTTACACAGCTGTATAACTGATCGAGTTGGTGTGGAGGTGCATGTTTGTCTTTAGAGCTTAAAGGCAACAAATAAACCAATCTAATGGAAACCTGTGTGTACAGTCTCTCTCTTCTCATGAACTGACATGAATTCCTGTTGCTTGTTTGATTGTTGACTCAAGTGTGTGACTAAATGGCCCATACACCTTTCACTGGTCACTGCACTGCAAAGACGCTGTGCACAACAAACTTAAACTCCAAAAAACCTAAATGTCAGACGCTGACGGTCAGAACATCCCCCAGACTGCCACAGTGGGGGGTGTGGCCTTTCCTCTGACGTGGGAGGCTCAGCTGAGGCCTCATCCCTGTGTAGTCTATACAACCCTGACACTTCTTACTGTGTCTTACAATTTCTCCAGCCTCTTCTACCACGACTTCACGACGGTCGAGCTGCAGCGAAACGGCTTTCATGACCATCATTCTCTCTTATGAATCAGTGTTAATCAGCAAAGTGCAGCCTATTAACAGTACTGTCAAGTGTGTATCCTGAGAGTCAGCAGCTGTAGACCATTACACACCAACCACCAGCAATGCAACACACACGTGGCACATATGGTGACTAAAATTAGCAATGAGATACCTGCAGCCATTAGGATTCAGAGGCCTACACCAGCAATCAAGAGATCAAATGGATAAAAGGGAGGGATAAACACAGCGGACACCTGCAGCCAATGGGGAGCAGTTAACAAAATGAGAAAGCTATCACTGAACTGGGCGCAGTCAGCTGCCAGTTAATGAAATTCTTCAACTCGACTAAGTAGCTATTTTACTCCAGGCAAGGAGATTGTATTCAGCTCAGCCCTCTCAATCAGAATCAGAATTTCCTAAACACACCAACTGTGATAAGAGTGGCAAAAACACGAGGTGAGCAATCTGAGGGTCACTGACGGAGGCAATCAGGAGACGATGATTTAGTCTAATGTGACTGTGTGAGACAACAGGCTTGAGACTAACACATTAGAGCATGTGTGCTAATGAAACGGCTCAGTTAATGTACAGGAATATAGAAGATGAGCTTTCCTCGTGATTCAGAAAGATACATCACAGGCTATATCATGACGTATCATGTGACTGTTCTCATATTGCAGAAGATTAAAAAATCCATCAAGTCTCATTGCCATGTGCCACATTGACGGTGTAGGATAGATGAAAATGGTAGATGGAATATTGGAGGAAGCTGCAGATGTGTTCATCTCCAGCTCTTACATGCTGCTATGTCACCACCAAGATTATTTACTTTACTGCCTTTTATCCACTGATCATGTGCTGCTATAGGAGCAGAGGACAGGAAGGATGTCAGACTCTTGTCTCAAGGACTAATGTGCATTTGCTGCCTCTGACATACCTTCATGGACTCTTAGTCGTACACAAAGCACACGAGCCGTATGACCATTACATGACCAATTTATTCAACCCTCCACCTCTGTGGGGGAATGACATATTCTAGATTTCAGGATATATGCTCATTCACAGTCCTGCTGAGAGTTAGATGAGAAGACTGATACCACTCTCTCGTCTGTACTCTGAATATGAAGCTACCACCAGAGGATGGCTAGCTTAGCAAAAAGACAGAGACAACGAGCCTGGCTAGGTCTGAAGGTAAAATCCACCTAACACCTCTAACAAGGTCTTGGAGAGAGTCTGGTCTCCTTTCCGCCTTATTTCAGCATGGGGTTAAGTTAGTCTCAAAACTCGTGTACAGAACAACGTCCACGAGTGAAAAACCAGCCTACCAGCCCACAGTTCCTTTCCTTTAATGTGTCACCTGTCTGCAGGTTGTTTCAAGCATCTGAATCCAGTTGTTTTTCTGGTGAGGACAGTCTATCCAGTAGACTACTGCATGAATACAGTAGCAAATTCAAATCGAGGATTCTTCCGTGCTCCATTACATGAGGCCATAAAGCAGAAACATGATAAAATTACACAGAAAGTAAACAGAGTTTTTTCGGCATAGAGGCAATTTGCAGCGAAGCAACTTCTGTATTATTTATGAGTGCATTTTACAGACATGCCCATTGTACTGTAGGTTATTGTGCTTGCCTCTCTGAAAATATTGTTCCCTTTCAGAGCTGAACTTGCAAGGCAAGCATGGCCATTGAGAGGCCAAACAGCATCTACGCAGCGAAAGTCCTGAGAGGACTGCAGCAGGAATACAGATTGAGATTTCCAGCATGTCCAGATACAACAAGGACAAGGTGTAGTTAGTTTCTGAATGAGGACCCTTCCACCTCTCTGAATATATGTGATGTTTGGACAACATACATGCACTTATGTAACCTTGAGGTCAAAGCAGGCTTTGACAGTGTTGATAATGAACAGGAAGAGCTGGAAGTTTGTCCTTGAAAATATCAATGACGTCCATCAGATCCATTAGCTCCTTTCCTTGAATAGTAGCAGCAGCACATTGTACATTCAGGTGGTGATGGCGTGCATTAGTCACAGTCTTTATAGAGATGATGGCAACGTTTTTTTTCTGTGTTGATTTGTTCAGTGGAATCAAACGTAATCAAACAAAGTCTTTACTGCTCTTTACATTCATGTATCTACTCTGTAATATGAATGCTCAACAGTTCATATGTGCAAGGTTCCACACTCCAACTGAGCTGACTACTTTTTAAAAAACATTTTCTTTTTTTTGCCTGTTTTCGTTTGGCTCCTGCTCTGTTCTTATTCAAGCTGGCTACAAATATTTGTCACTTCGGGGGCGAATGATTTGCCAAGTGTTTGATTTTGTACTTTTTATTAAAGCATTGTATCAAAGTTTCCTGATTGATATAAGCATGTGTGACATGAGCTATGCCTCTTTGATATGAACCTTATGAACCGTCATAATGCTAAAGATGCTTTATAAACATCTTAATCTTACTTTCTAGTAGTTTTTAGATAGGTCTAATGTCCCTGTCTATGCCTGCAACTAGCAATTATTTTCATTATCAGTTCATTTTGATTCATTCATCAGCCAATCTTTCCAGAAAAAAGTTTTTTGGTGACGTTCTAAAATAGCTTGGTTAAAATATTCTGTTTACCATCATGCAATACTGAAAAAAATCAGGAAATATTCACTTTGGAGGAACAGGACCTTTTTCCATTTGGCTTAAAAATGATTCATCAGAAAAAACGTTTGAGATTTGTTGTTCAGTGATTCTCATCGCGTGGCTCACCAAGCTTCAACCATTTTCTCTCATGGCAGTAATAACCATACAATACTGCAGCTGATACACACAATCCCTGACATACTGAAAACAGCTGCACTACACATACACATGATGGTAGTACAGGCTACAAACAGAACATCCATAACCACTGTGGTGGAGCACGACAGGGACATTCCCTTATAATCTCCGTCCACTGACAGTGTCAGTTTACAGCTGTAAAACTGGAGGCCCAACACTCACACTGCACTAATGAAACAACACACAGCATAACTTTATCATCTCAGAGGTGAACAGGTCCTTGGAGCTGATACTCAGACCTGCAAACACAGCACTGCACCAATACCTGCAGCACAGAGGAGCTTTCACACAAAACTGAGTGCGATAGGTTGCTATGGGAAATGTAAATTAGACGCAAAATGGATCCATTTTCTTTACAGTACTGTGTGAAAATGCCAGAGCCCACTGAATAGCACACTGTTGTTGAGGACAGCTGAAGTAGAGGAAAAGGGAAGAGAGATAAAAAGATAATAAGGGCAGAGGTTATAAAAGAGAACATGTCACTACTACAACACTAAAACCATGAAGTGCCCATGACAGAAAAAGAAAATTTCTTCTTCTGTCATCATTTAATGGTGCTGAGAGACACACAGGAGGAGAGAGGGGGTAAACTTGAGAGAATATAAACCTCTGCATCTGCATTTTCCTGTTCTTTAGAATCTGACCTTTTCTGCTTCTTCACAATCGTCTCTCTGAAGTATCTCAGCTCTGCAGCCGAACACAGTCAGAGAGAATCAGCCATGCTCGCTAGTCCTGTAACTTTAATAAAGAGTAACAGTCCTGTCAATACCAGTCCACTCAGGACTTTTAATAAATCTAATAAATCAAATCCATTTACAGTTAAACAAACTAAGTGTTAGTGATCAATTCAATTGTCTCTTCTGATCAGTTTTTTCCATTAAAAGCACTGCATGAATGTATGTCAGATGAATCATGACAACATGCTGTGCTCACATCTTGTTCCTTTACTGTGTTTATAAAATGAGAAAACAATGCAAAGATGAGATTATTTCTCCTCTCTATTCCTGAGAAAGAGGCTGCTAAATTACAAACCTGGTTGCTTCGGTTTACTCCAACTATGTGCAGATTCATAATGTTGTGATGACTGAAAGCATGACATTTCTCTGCTTATCTGGCAATATGGAATTCCACCTCAGCAGTTCTACTGATTCAGGCTGAGGTGAATAAGATAATCCTAGAAAATGTCATATAATAGAATAACTGACAGTGCTGCCTTTTCCCATTTGCAAACTTCACTGTTATTGTGCTGCAGGAATTTAATCAGAACTGATATAATTTAGTTGCCAATCAGTGAAGTTTGAATCATTTACAGTCTCTTAGAAAGCCGACGTGTACAGCAGAAAAAATAAACACAAACATAAAACATGTTCTGTTTGCACATGATGCAAATCATCCATAAAGTCAGTACATCGTCATTCTGTCTAAATATCTGAACACTGAATTAATGAGACTTGTAACAATTTCCTCCTCACATGTAAAAAAAAAATAAAACCAATAAAAACGTGTGTTCAGAGGCTGAGCTACAATCCTCACTGTTCTGATATGATTACATGGTCTAACTGCATTTTTTGGCATGGTTAATATGATTACAGGACTTGTCATGCTATGAGACTGTGGGGGGAACTGTTGGTAATGAAATGAAGTCTGATTACTGGACGCGTTTCCCCTTCCTGTTCAAAGTGAAGAGGTCGTCAGTCTGCTTTACTGCTGTGTTTCTGATTTGATTACGAGTTTTAGCCCTAGCTTTCAGAAAGGTTTGTTAAATGTTACAATGTTATAGTCAAAATGCTCATGGACATTGATTATTTTGAAAAGAGAACACAGGAAAAAGTCAGCAATCCGTTCCTACCGTTGTGCAGAACAAGACCATGTACACCATCTACAGTTAATAAACGTAACAGTGGCACAAGTGTTATTACAGATTTTACAGAGTTTTTGTGAGTGACTTACGATATCCTTCTATCTACATTTGCATCTAAAAAACGGTGAAAGAACAGACTAGAAATTAAAATTAAACTGTGACTGTGATTCTTGCCTTCAGTGAATAAAAATGGCAGAATTTACAGGACCAAATTTCTCCTGACAGAAAACTCTTATGCACATAAAAGAGTGACTGTGCTCAGTTAAACACGAGGATCCCAATCAGTGGGACAGATGAACAGATGCATAAGTGGCTACATTTCCGCACCTGCTGTTTCAGCATGAACGGAGTCTGGGGGTGCGAAAAACCATCAGCCAGGTGCTGATGAGCAAAGGAGTCTGGCCATGCAGAGTCAGCAGGGATTCCTGACACATAGTCGGCTCTGAGGTGACTGTGACCATCTGCATTAATGCACACAGGGACCAGAGTCTTGCACAGATCATCAGACTCTGTGTGTGGAGCTTTGGGGGCTGGCAGTGAGGGCTCAGAGGCAGTGTTCTGTGCCAGGATCTCTGATTGTGTCCAATAGGCCCAGGTAGTCTCTCCAGTGCTGGAAACTTATGTTGACTCCATGAGGCACAGCAGGTGAAAACCATATCGTTCATTCTAGCTCCTCAAAACGCAGCCTTCAGTGCACATATACCTTATATGGAATGGCTGAGAAAGTGGGTGATTGTGGGGAGAGAGAAAAAATGTACTTGCATGTTGTGTATCCTCTCTGAAGAAACAGTGTGGGTTGCAAGTTGTTGGAGCTAGCATGAGGAATAGCTGATATTAGCATTCCACATTCCAAGTTGTTCCAAAAATGATGCATGTTATCAGAAACCATAGTGTCTTTACTCGCTATTCCTGACCTTGCACTCACTGCCAGACATGCAGCGTCCCTTCATTATGCAGCTCACGGTTACACAAACAAGAGGTGCATCTCATTTTTCTTTGTCATGTTGCTCCCCTCTCAGATTCTGGGGAAAGAAGCTGGGTGGTTTGGAGTGACAGCCATTGACTTTCTCCTATTTACTTTTAGAAAACTGAAAGATCCAGTAAAAGGTAATAGATTTTTTTAGCCATGTGAGCATTCTGGCTTGATGGATGGGTGTTCCACCACTTTGGTCCAAAATGAAATATTTAAGCTTGAAAGAGAGTGAATTACTCTCAGAAATGTATCTTTTGACTCAATTGAGCCTCATGACTGCACAGCCTCTGTGATGTGAATATCAACAGTACAGAGTGAACACACACTCTCACATGTTCTGCAACATAAACCAAAACATCAACAGTAAAGCCTGTTACTGGCCTGAGATGTGGAGGTCTAAAACTGTAGTTACTCTCACAAGCAATAAGCAAAAACCACACGGGAGTTTCTCAGTACTCACGAATCCAGGGTGTAATCAGAGGAGTGGATGAGGGGACGCTGGGGTGATGGAGGGCCGGCAGAGCACAGGAGACACCACCAACAGTCTACAGCAGCACAGCAGAGGGCGGGAAGCAGGAGCTCTACTGAGCCTCTCTCTTACAGTCACAAATGTCCGCCTCCTGAATCAGGTTAATCAGCTAAGCAACGAGTCTATACGTTGTTTCATGTTATCTAGCAACAGCTTGTCTTAACTATTTGTGTCAAATGCAAAGCTAGCAGTATAAAATCAAGCTCATCATAGCTCTTAGGCTAATGCTAATGGCTACTCACGAACAGCAGCACAACACCTTTTTTGTACAGTATAACATTTAGTCACAGTATAAAAAACCCTCATATTTAGCTCTTGAAGATCACACCATAGGATGAGGAGTCGTCCGTCGCTTGTTATAAACGTTATTACTCTCTAAAATATTCAATATTCACTCCGCCATGATAATTAGCTTAAACGTTTCTCCAATATGTGTAACCTGGAAGTTTGCGGCTAAGCCCCACCCCTCTGCCTGAGAGTGGGATTTGATTGGCTGTTAGCTTTAGGACGTTCCGATCAACGTAAAGGAAAAGAAAGACCGCCACGTTACGCAGGTAACTAAGTTAGGTTGTTAGGCTGATTATCAGCTCATGCACATATCAAACAAACTAGAATCTGTTGCATGAACTCAAATATTCAACCTTCGTAAAACTTTTTAAACATTTTAAAGAATATGACTCATATTTTTATATATTTTATACACGTTTAATCTTTCTACCAGCCCCTCTACAGCTCACTAATTACCGCTATTCCTTGTTTGTTTAATCCATTAACACCCCCCCCCCCCCCCAAAAAAAAACCAACAACAAAGTAAAACGTGTAAAACGATAAGTTACTGTTTTTACACATTAACGTGCCACGCAGCGACAAGAAAACTCCAGGGACTAGTCCTACACATAACTGCCTGCAAAATAAAACTGCTTTTATTTTACAGATATCATGTTTATTAGTGAGCTTTAGAGGAGTGGGCTGGTAATTGTTGTTACCTTTGGTCAGAGCCATGCTACCTGTTTCCCCATTTCCAGTCTTAACGCCAAGCTAAGCTGACTGACTGAGGTGATGCTGGTCCAGTGCATCTCACTGTATCACCAGCAGTATTCAATCACTAACACACTGCCAGTCAACAGATATGCTGGTCTGATAGCTGCATCTTGTGTATCCTCTCTGAAGCCTCCTCTGGGAGCTTCCCTCTCTTCTGTGCAGCATTAAGAGAACTCAGAGGCTAACCTGATAGATCTCCAGGTCACACAGATAGGTTAGTGATAGGTAAGTACAGAGGATATTTTAAAACAGCTAAAGATTTACTGAAATGAGAGGCTAAAATGAAAACAATCAATACTTCCTGAGGGAGATCACTGTTAAATTGGTGAGCCATTGGTGTGACTCAGTAATTTCCAGGTCAGTGTTCACCCAGACTGACCTGTGTGAGGTTGAAATACATGGTGTCAGTTTAGGGTAAACAGTCCTCCTCTACTGCTTCTTCCATCACCCTGTCCTAAGTCGTGGCCACAATTTACCTTCCTTTTCATCTGAATGCAGAGGAGTCAGACGCCTTTGCCTCCTTCTCAGCTCGTTTACCAGCTCACATGGACTGTTGTGAGATCAATCTGAATGAGATGCTGTACCCTTCAATTACATCTTATTTCTCATTCTGTTAAGTGGATATCACAGTGACTGTTTATAAATTAAAAAACTCATTCCTCTGAACGGGAACAAGTGTAATTCAGCCAGTCTCTCAGGAGACTCTCAACATACAGTTTATAGATTGGCTGAACGATTAGCTGAACAATATACGACTTTCACAGGAACCACAATGAACATTGGCAAATCATTTGAAAAACCTAAATCTTTGTCTGCATTGAACGTAATTCATTGGACTTTGGAGCAGAGAGGATCCAGTCGATTCATTGATTGGTCAAGCAATGCAGAATTGATTGAAAATGTCAGACACACATTCTCTGGTTTCAGCTTCATAGATGTTCAGGTTTTCTGTCTTTTATGCTGATATGAACCGAGCTGCTTCAGGTTTCTGGACTGGCAGACAGACACAGCCCCATTACTGTGGTGTTGAATTGGGGGTAAGAAAAAAAATCAATTCACATATTCAAGATTCTTATCTTGTTCAATTCTGAATTGATTCACAAACAGCAAAAAAATCTATTTTTGTAGCTTGTTAAAAACGTTATGTTGATGGAAATGAAAAACTCAGCTCTGAGGGGACAGTGCAACGACACAAATAAAAACTATTTAACCACTGATGTTGGTCAGTAAATTAGAATGACTGCAGCCTGCTTCCAGATCAGTGCGGTTAACTTTTTAAAATCAAAAAGCTGCATAATCACACACTCATTCACACATATTCAAAGGAGAATCAGTTTTGAATCAAAGCGTAACACCAAAAATCTAAATCAAATTGAACAAAGGTTCCCGAGACTCCCAGCCCTGAGGTGAATATAATGTATGATAATGAAAAGTGTCAGTGTCATCGTTTCATTTCCTTCCTCCTTCTCCGTCTTTGGTGTCTGACCTTGATCAGAACATCTTATATAAGATTTGTTCACAAAAATTAGGAATCTTCAACTTAAATCTAAAAAGGAAGGGAGGCTAATTTTAATGTGACCAGGGCAGTTTCTTTACCACAACCAGCTAGATCTACTACATGTAAAACTACCACTAACATTCTCTTCCACGTTCATCAAAATGCCTTTTCTTTATTAACCTAATTAGTCTTAGGGTCAGGGTTCGTAGTAGCACCTCTGTCTGTGAGTGATCTCCTGGGCTTCTGTCATCTCTCAGCTGCCCCCAGTGTGAGTTCAGTCCTGCTGCACAGTGAAGCGCTCTCTCTGACCTACTTACATACACACAGTGCAGACAAAGGTCAAACGACTGCAGAGGAACATCCCCTGGCTGTAGTTCTCCTTCTCTTTGGTCAGAGCAAACACAGTGATGTGTAAAAATAGTACTTTGTAGTAGTAGTAGTATTTTTCACTACGTCACAGTTTAGTCACTTAAAAAGGGAAATTCATCAGTGTCATTAATGCTGTGGATGATCAATACTTTACATATCTATACAGTATTTAAACACGCTGTTAGAGATCTAAACGTGAGAGAGTGTGTTGAGCTCTGAGAGGCAGTGACAGAGAGAGAACGTGTCGGCTGCCCAGAGGAGTGAACAGCCACGTCGTCTCTTGGTGAAAAGACAAAAAAGCTGCTGAGACAGACGGTTAGCGGCGGTTGTTTATCAGAATAAGGGAAACAGGAAAAGCTGCATCCAGCAGTTTGTTCTGAATGTCAGAGGAACAAGCTGTCCACACATCAGCGATCCAGACATGAGCTGAAACAATCATTTCTTAAATGTTAATTGGTAATCAGCAATTTGTTGTAAACAAGTCTTTGAGAGCTACTGCAGCACTACGAACCCTGTGTGTGTGTGTGTGTGTGCAGGGAAGCTCTGTAATCTCATTGCCAGTGTCTGACTGAGGGCACGGGTATGTCTGAGTCTGAGTGTTGCTGAGGACAGGGTGTGTGAGACCAGACAAACCAAGACTAATCTGTCATCTGACAGACTCAGTGTGTTCTTATTTGACTGATATATCAGAAATAAACAGAATATTTTTACAGTTTCTAAATTAACATTAAGTGCAATACAACAGAAAATACAACAAATCATCTTATGCTACATGTCTGATAAGGACATTCTCTAACTTAAAATTAGTAAACACAAAGTTTCCTGCCTGGATATCAGAGATGAACGCTGGTTTTTAATGACTTCTCAGTCTTAACTGATCTCCAGTTCAGCATCAGTCTGAACTCTCTGGGTCTGATTCCAGCAGTTTAAGCTGCTGACTATCACTCAGTTAGAGGGAGATCGAACCTGAAGAACCACAGTTACACAGAGAAACAACAGGTGTTTGACAGAGGCTTCATTCTCCCTGTTACACTGAACCATCACAGTGACTCTGAAATGGTTGTTTTAAGGTGAAATAGTTACATCCTGTCGCTTTAAGATCATGTGACATGTTGAGACAACAGAACTGTGGTAAAAACAGCAAAGGAACAAATTATTTCTGAGAGCTACCATTAAAACAGCCTGAGTAAAAAGACATTAAAGGACATATAGAGCAGTAAGAGCTACAAGATGAAGCTGCAAATTCTCATATAAATCAATGAAAAAGACATAGTGACTGATGTGGACAGCACATTCTAAACACTCGATATATTGAGTGTTAGAGATCCCAGAGGTACGATTTGTCAGAGCAGTGCTCAGCAGTCACACTGATATTTTAATAATACAAGCCATGTACAGGGTGAATCACTGTAAGCCCCTCTCTCTGAGACAGCTGAGGGCTCTAGCTTTATATTATGGAGTCAGGCATGTTGCATATTGAATCCTACATCTGCTGTATATGGTAAAAAACAATATTAAAAACACCCAGTATAAAATCACATAGTGGAGAACATATGTAATGAATCATCTTTAATGAAATGTTTAACTCCCTCACTCTACAGCAGCTTTAGTTCTTTGCACACAGGGATATTTGCAAAGCCTGCTGACATGTCTGACTGTATCTTCAACTGTGAAATCTAAATGTGAAATGTTGAATTTACACAGTATATTACATGGAAATTAAGTTAGGGAGTCCATAAAGTATACAGTTGAAGGCAGATGGTGTGAGAGTCATTTTGTGGTGAACGTCGTCTTCCTCTGAGTCAGTGAGGACTAGATCTGCAGAGGAAAACCAGAGAGAGTGGTAATTATATCTGAGAGTTTTATTAAAATTGAAGAAGTGTGGGAGTCTGTCATGTACCTACACAAAAACACATGGGGTCTTTGTTAGTTTAAGACCAACACAGCTGTCAGTTTCCCATCCAACACTCATGTTGTTCACATAACAAATGCACTTGTACCCATCTGAGCGATGATGTGTGATCAGGAGCACTGCAATTGTTTTCATTTTAATTTTAGTTAATTAATATTTCTGATTAATTAAGAGACTCAGTACAACTCCAGTGAACCAGGTGCCAGGTGTTGTGATATTCTTTTCGTAAATGCTCCTGCTCCATGAGCTTTAACTGTACCTGTGTACTGTACCTGTAACTTTGTGATGTGGTATGTCTGAACTGCTCCCTTTCCTCAAAGCGTGGATGGTCTGACCAGACGTCTGTCTGAGCCTCAGCAGATCTGCAGCACGCGATCACAAACACAGACTGTGTTACTGAAACTGCTTTTAATGCTCATTGTTCTGCAACATTATTGTTTCAAATGTATGTCCAAAACCTACTGTCTAGAACAGTGGCCATGTTGTGTGTGTTCTGTTGGAGGCTGCTGTGCCACTGGTTGAGGACAACACAGCTGACACCACCCAAACTCAACAGCAGAGCAGTCTCCAGGGGTTTCTCCAGGGAAAGCTGTCCTGCACTGGAAAGGAGAGACAGAGTGAGATTATTGGAGACAGACAGTGGGGAAGCCCGGTCTCTAAAAACTACTACCAACCCAAAAACCCCAAACACTGCCAAAGACAAAAGCACCAGTTATCACTACTGTAATGCGAGTCCATCAGGAAGCTACAGGGTGAGTGAGGAGAGAGGTAAGTGAGTTAAAGCTTCAGTCTATGAAGTGGTTTTCTTACCTCTTGTGCATGTCAAGGCTTGACTGGCGCAGAATGCTGGCATTGTTCTGAATCCGATCAAAGAGCAGAGCCATGCGGCACTCTGAGGAGAGAAAACATCATTATCATTATTTGGCAACACAATAAATAAAGCTTCTCACACACCAGCTGGATAAAAACACAGAAAACTCCTCACTAACAAAAACCACAGAGCACCAGGTGCCTCAGTGGCAGTGCTTGTATCTGACACCAGTGTGTGTGTCAGTGAGACTTCACATGTGCAGTGTTGCATTCATCGAGCTTTGTCCTCCAAAGAGTCATGTGAGGAGGTGATATTCTTACTTAAACAAGACAAACAGGCAGAGATAACGCACTTCCCCAAATAAGATGCGAGTGCAGATGGTGCAGCATGTTGTGTATGACACCTTTTTTTTCTGAGAAACACAAATCTGCCATCGCCTAATCATATGTCGATGGCCAATTAAGTAGGAACGGTCCAGTGTGTTGTGAAGTAACAGCTGGAATTCAGACCATGGTGTCAGTCACACTATAGTTAGCAGCGATAACGCCAGGCGAGCGAGTAGCACATATGTCTGGCCTGGGGCGATGTGTAAGGCCAGGCTGACACTCTGTCAGTCAGACTGGACTAACTTTGTTTGCTGTTGAAGGAGAGGAAAGGAGCCATGGAGATGGAGCCGTAGCTGTTTCTTTAAAAATACCTTTGAAGGTGTAAAGAGCTGAAAGGCGATTTGGAGCAGGTTATTATTTATTTAAAGAGACATAAGAAAGGGAAAAGGCCTCCTCTAACAATTGAGAAGGGGGAGACGGGTTTAGAGTCTTCTTGTCCCCGACTGTAAATAAATTACAACGTTCAGGAGTTTGTTTAAAACTGAGTATTTATTTCTTAAGTCATTAATCAACTGAAACAACACTGACCTGAGATAGAAATGATTCAACGAGTATCTGACTTAAAACACTTTGACTTATCTAACACATTAAATTAGTTAACTACAAATTACCTCCTTCACTAACCAGTCCAGTGGTTTTTGCTGTCACGGTGACCTTTGACCTCTGACCACCAAAATCTAATCAGTTCATCTTTGAGTCTGAGTGAACATTTGTCCCAAATTTGAAGAAAGATGTCGCCGTCTCAGAGGTATTAAAAATCTGACAACTTGAAGGAGACTTTCTGTACAGAACATTATTGCGATATTGGACTACTTTTCCAGCTCAGTTTGATCAACTACTAAACTTCATGTTCATTAATCTTCATTAGATTTTCTCTGATTTTTAACAGGCACTCGGTGAAGTTGTGAAGGTGTTTTAGCAGGGATCCGATAATAAAACCTCATTGATTTCTCACTGCACAAAAGGGATATTTCTAAATATACCCACTCAGGAAATGAAAGATTGATGTGTTTGAGGAGATTAAGCCTACTGCTCCATTTCATGCTTACATAATCCCCAGCTCTGCTCCAAATTCATTCATTACAGTATTTTGCCACCCTAATTTAGTATTTTAAATGCTTCAGAAAACACAAAATGTTGTGTGATTTAATTACATCTGGTACACTACAGCCGACTCGTTCTCCATCATTCTCATCATTTTCCATTTTTAGGAGGTAACGTGCACCATTTGTATTTTTAATAGAGGTAACAGGCCTGAGTAACATGCCTTTAACAATTTAGGGAATTATTATTTTAAAAAAAAAGATAACCCCAGTTGACATTTTATTTGCTGTCAGCTAAGAACAGACTGTTATGAGATCTACTGTAACAGGTCCTATCAAAACCCATGGAGGGAATGTATGTGAAGGTGTGTGTTCAGTACCTGACAGGCTGAGAGCTGCAAGTTTGGCAGGTGGAATATTTGCCATGAAACTCTCCATCCCCAGGTAGATGAAGCCACTGCATCTGCACAGCAGCTGCTCCATCTCAGACAGACTTGACAGGTATTAAAAAGTGATCGCAGAGCAGAAGAGATTAGGTGTGTTTAAATGTAATAAATACAACAGGTGCATTGAGTTGCTCTAAATGTTCTAACCTGGGTGTTTGTCTGCTGCCCATGAAGCCCTCCCACAGATGGGTGACAGGCTTGCTGTGAGTCTCCAAAGTCTCCCTCATCCTCGAGCTCAGACTGGTCCCCTCTGTGTCACACAGACAACATACAGATATGATGAAACCCTCCACTTGTGAGAGGTGTAAAACTAAACTGGAGCTGCAGAGGACCTCATACAAGGCAGAAAGTTGAGTTTTTCTAAAATAGTAAAGTGTAAAAGTAGATGAAGGACGCGTTCAGAGACCGAGCACACAGAGCCAGCTGCTGGCTGCAGTACAATGCAAAGAGAACATTAATCACTGCAGAACTGGGCTTCTTGAGTCTCTAAAGGACTTCCTCTGCTAACACTTTGGCCCAGCATGCACCACCCATACAGATACTGAAATAAAAGCAGCTTGAACTATACTGTAACGTAATTCATCATGAGCAGCTACCATTTATATCTGCCACAAAGCAGTATATTTCCACCCAATTACAGAGGAGATTATGAAGGTAGGTAATAACTGTACCTTATTTTTTTTCCATTTACTTACCAAAGTTGCCTTCATTGTAAGGGTCAACGATATCTTTAGAGGTGTGTTAAGAATAATCATCTGTGTATAAGAGAGTGAACCTGTACTCTGAACTTGGATCCAAATGAAATGTCATTTTAAAAGGATTTCCTCATAAAAGATACATTTGAAGTTTCGTGTGTCGGCTGGGAAGGTGTGTGAAGGCGAGGCACGATTGGCAGGTGCCTGGGTAAATAAATTAAAGTTATTACATCTTACACCAAGCACAGTTACAAACATAAAGTATATACACTACAAATGAATGAATAAATAAGCTACAAACACACATGCAGATATTGTCTCTAGGACATGTACGTCTGCAAATACCAGTCACCAGAGAGAATATGAGACTGAGACTGAGGACAGAAGGAAGGGTTGGTGAAAAAAACAGAAATGATGCATGACTGGGGATAATTGCTCAGAAGCTAGAAATAGGATCTTTATGAAAACACATTATGTAATTGATTGAAAAACCACACTTAAAAGAGAGGCTGGGAGAACTTAAATAATCACCAGTGCTGACAGCAGGTAAAAGTAATATTGCTGTCCATATCTGGGAGGCCCAGATTAATTTACTGAACTCACCACTTTGATGGCTTGGCTTTGATCTCCCTTCGCCTTATTTCCCTTGCCACCTTTGGTCTCCTTTTTGTTGTCACTTTCAACTGCCACAAACAGGAAGCAGAATTAATATATACACTTGTCTGCTGGGTAGATTACACAGCATTTGGACTGGGGGAAAAAAAAAAAAAAAAACCTTTCTCAGTATCTGCAGGTCAATGACATTTATTGGTGACTGAAGACTGAAGTTCTTAAAGTTTCCTCATGGCCACAACATCACTGCCTATTGATTAAGCATTGATTACCATTTTAATTACCATGGTAATTTGATTCAAACCCCCACCATTCTTTTTTAAACTAACAAATAAATAAATGGGTTTAATCATCACCTAATTACAGACACAGTGACGCAATAATCTTCATGTTGAATTTGAATCCAGACTGTATCCACCACTGCAACTAGATAGTGACCAGCTTCTGCTTCAGCCCATCTCCACACCCCATACCTGCACATACTGTATTTGTGCGTAGCTTCTAAGAAGTGCGTGAGGTTAAAGTGTGAACTACTGGTGTTATGATGAGTTAACACCGGCTGACAACGCTGTCAGCAGTCCGACAGGAGAGACACTCCATGGTGTCGTAGGATTTCAGGACTGAGTTGTGACCAAGATACAAACTTTATGTCTGAAATTAAGGAGGAAGATTTGAGAGTTTGTTCCTGTTTGACCTGTTTTGATGATATCCGGCTCTTGTTTCTCTTAAGTTTGATTGCACCTATTGTAACTTTCTTTTGACAAAAGTGTCTTCGACAGGAATGTAACATAACTATTAGATCATTTAAAAACCAGTACACTGTAAAGGTTCCCCTGAGAACAAATCAAAACGAATGCTGATCACTTTATTTCATGAAAATATACTTAAAAAACAAATTGACTGAACGGCAAAATAGGTTAATCAATGATTTTCCTCACCCTCTGATCTGCACCTGCCTCTAACACCACATTTAGCTTAAGTTTCCAACTGTACGGTGACATAACATCAAAATCAGGAAAACAAAAACACAACTGACGTGCTGAAATGACCCAGGAACTTTTCCTTTAATACCAACCTCTAATGCCGAGCTCAGGGAAAACAGTTCAGTAAACTTGTTTGTTAATGTGTAAAGCACTTTGTGTTACATTGTTTTGTACAAAAAAATGCTATACAAATAAAGTCTGATTAACTGACCACCATGGTTTCGTAAGTCTAAAACTGGGCATAATATTTAGCATCACTGTACTTTTTCTGAAACAGACCAACATGACAGTAACAGTAGAATCTTTCATGCAGTCTGAACCACAGTTTATGTTACAGTATATTTTACCTGACAACTCTTTAGACAGTAAAGTTTGAGGCAGTAAGAACAGGCGTTAATACAAAGGCAAACATTTCCAACCTGAAGGCAGTTTTTCTTTTTATAGTTTGTGCTAATTTGTCCTCATGCAAAGCACTGCACAGAATAACAAATAGCCCTTTCAAAAGTGGTTTCAGGCACTATATCTTCTTGACACAATGCTAAACTGTAGATGTCAAAATTATGGTAATGATGTTCCAGAAAAATATCACTTTTTTATGGTCTCATTGACACCCATGTGTTTGATCCAGGTATTAACAGATGTGATGTGAAATGCATGTGAAATGCATGTTCTTGTACTTTCCACACACACACTAGTTCAACAGTAACCTTTGTTAGTTATGCAAATGATTCAACCTTTAAAAAGATACAAATGTCTGCAGCATCAGCCTCACTGCTTCTGCCCCCTTCTCTCTTTCCAAAATATTAATGTGCATAATTCCCCCAAGACCTGAAGCATCATAACCACAAAACAACTTTTCTATTTTACGCTCAGAGTGAACCTTCAAAATAAAACCCTGAGAGACTGGAGAAGGACACAATGTGATGGGTAATATTTTTAAACTGAAGCCTCATCCTTCTCTGTTTTTCCTGCTCTTTACCCAAAAAGAGTTTCCTGCTCCAACAAAACACGGCTCTTGCAATATACAGTAACGAAGCCAAGACAAAAATAGGGACTAAATACAATAAGCTGCTGAATAGTGATACTGGCTTGTAGTGAAGAATAGCTTTGCAACTGCTGTGGCTGAATTATGTGTGATCAAAAATAGATTTTAAAAGTTGTAGGTGTTATTAACTTTGTGTGCTGACATTTAGATCAATCCTCTCTTATAATGCCTTAAACATTAAGGCTAAAATTATAATAAAAGACAGTTAAAAAAATGTGTAGCAACTTTACTCTTATATCTAAATAATACACTGGTGATCAGAGAAGCTGCTCTGATCAATAGGAGGCTGCAGTGGTCTTTGTTGTAGCATTAAATTAATTAAAATCTGTCCAAAAAATACACATAAAGGTAGAAAATGATGTCTTAAAAAAGGATAAAGGAGGAAACATCAGACACCTTTGGGTTCTCAACTCCACTAAGATGGACATATTATTCACAGCTGTTTAAGATTAAAGCTGGAGCATGGGACTTTTATATATAACATGAGCGTCTGTTACATTCCAGTCCTCGCTGCCAAACAAGTTCACACAATGCTGATTAAGACTACCAACACCAGGTAAATCTCTCTGTATTTCACAGTGTAGCGCAGTTTTAAATCTAGTATCTGTGGCGACATGATTGGTTCGTCAGAGCTGAGGAGGGGAGCGAACGTAGTGATGGGAGTATGATGGAAAAACCTAAAAAGCATCCAAGAAAAGTTTCTGATGTCGCTGAGGACAAACATACGCATGCATCGAGAGTGCTTGTGTAATTACTCTCACTGCCAGAGGGGGGAGACAGAAGCTCTGCACTTCAGGTTTAACATGTATTTAAGGCGAGACTAGTTTTTTCATGCACGAGTCAATTTTGGAAATTTAGACCATTTTGCCTCTATAACATATCTCCTTTCAGACATCCAAAATGCACATTCAGGTGTTTATTTGACTAAACTTTGTCTGTTTGCAGCTGTAAATTTCAGTTACAACACAAAACTTTTACGGCTGTTTTTTTCTCACTCTGAGGCAGGAATCTCCACCTCAGCAGCTTAGCCGCCGCCTACATGCATTACCCCTGGATAATCAAACCTATAGCCCTGATTCTAAATTGTTCTAGCAGGCACAGAGAAACGGCCACAGTTAATGGACATCCACTTTAGCGAAGCAGGCCGTGGTGTTCACGGATGTCCGCATGAACTTCTGCATGCCACCAGGATGTGAAATGACCTTTCTCTCCTGAGCAAATTCCATTTCTATGGATGGCTGCCTGCAGTCTAAATCCTTGTGTCAAGATGCTTTCGCAAGTGTAAACCATTATTTAGTAAAATATGATGAGGAATTATATGAGGCACACATCCAGTCATACCCATAACCTCACATTATTAATAGTTGATGGATAAGACAGTTACGCTTTTGGCCCAGTCATATCTTTGTTTGTCTTTGTTTCCCATGCAATATACAGTAAGTGTATCAAGTTTCATTCATCACTGAGGTTCAGCATCAACGGTGATACCAACAGAGTGAGTGAGTTAGATTTAATCAGAATTAAAAAGATATTAGAGGAAATGAATAATCACAGGTTTTGATTAAACTCTCTTTGGGCAATTAAAAAAGTATTAGTAATGTAGGAATTTAAACAGAGGGCCTGTTTAATTGGAGCAGTAATAACAGGTTGAATAAATGCTTAGCAGGAATTCTCCTGATGGTTTTAGACCTGCCAGTCCAGTCATTTACACTTCTGTATTCCAATAAATTTCCAATAACACCTGCATTACTCATGCCTTTTGTTTACACTAATAACTGAATTACATTGAATCTACATGTTGAGTTTCAATGTTAATATGTATGCACACGGCAGAGCATGTGTGCACCTCTGTGTGGTCACTACAGGCTGTTAAACAGACAGTTCAAACATTTTTAATGATATTCCTGTTCACACTAACAAATGCCTCATTTACAACCTCACAGTCACATTTATTGTTTGGGTTGTACAAATATGCTCAGCTCTAAAAATGTCAAGTGTCTTCGATTTTCTGTAGTTAGCTCAGACATCTGTATCTACTTAAACTGTATAATGGACTGCATAAAACTTAATGGTAGTTATAAAATGACATAAATTTTACAAAGACCATCCGCAGACTTGAAGTCCACTGGTCAGTAATCGCTGCAAACATTTTTCAAAGGTGTGTTTACATGTGTGTCTTTGGTACCTTTGTCTGATTCTTCTCTGTTCAATCGACTGTGGAGAAGCTGGAGAGAAAAGTCTCGAGACACAGAGCTCAGGCCTTCCTCCTGCAGGATGGACAAGGATTCCAGCGGCAACTCCAACAACTTCCTGTCTGCCAGCAACACCACATACTCCCCCGACTCTGTTGGTAATTTATCTGTATACACACATGAACACATTACGGTGTGACTGTTCCCACCAGTTGGACTGTTACTTCTTTGAAAACAGTTTAGTGGCACTGTAATGTTAGAGTGCTGAGTTATCATGTCGTGTGTTTAAGTCAACGTGTATCACAGTGACAGCAGTGATGAGTTATGGCCTGTTTGAACAGAAACCTGCTGCTGCCAGATAGAAATGTTGGAATAGTGGTTCACATGAAGGCCCGTAGTGTGTCGCAGGCACATGCAAGCCCACACCCAACACACCTGAGCTCCCTTTTTCATCGTTGTCTTTGGTTTTGGTCGACTCGATAACTGGTGCAGCCTGGAGCCTGTGGAGGATAAGGACAGGTGAGGATCAGTAGGGCTTCAATATGTCATGTTTGACAAGCACATAAGACAAAACCAGACTGTGTAAATCTGGGATCAGACTACTAACTGCAGATGTTGAAACATTAAAAATCTTCACTTCAAAGTAGCAAAGTTTCCATCTTTAGGCTGAAAACATGAAATAAAATTAGTCAAGCCTTTGCACTGGACAAAGTGAATCTGAATCTGACATATACTGTACTTCACCTTACACACGAGAAGTCAAACTGTGTGAGGAGTGGACTCAGGTAGTTTTCCATATCTCGTACAATTTTGCAGAAGTGAGGTGCCATTTTTTCATCTGCAGCAGTTTTCTGTACAGGGCAACAAAAAGAAAAACAGGAGTTTCAGCAGCTGTGATGTGGTACGTGTTCAGTGTTCAGAGGTTAAAGTCAGCTGTTCCATTTCTCCTGAGTGAGAAAGAAGAAGCATGAGATGATAATAACTGCACTGGACTGAGCTCATTTATCAGGCTCACACTGGATAATGATAATAGAGTGAAAGAAGAGCAGAAGTCTCAACAAGACATACACGAGGAACAGCCTGACGCTCCTCGGAGGCCTCCAGCCTGCCCTCAGCACCGTGCCAACAGGCTTCCTTGAGGAGGGCATGTCGAGTCTCCTGGCCAAAGGCCCGAGTCTGCTCCCTCAGTGCCAGCAGAGCCCGCGGGCAGACTGAAACCTTGGCCACTCTGGAGCACGTAAGGGTAGCTGCAACGAAGGAATTGACACACAATCAGACATGCATACTCACAGACACATACAGGCCGTGTAATTGGTCCCCGTGAGCACCTCCACCTCCTCCTCCTCCTCCTGCTCCTTCTGTAATACTGTAATAATCTTCAGCTGTCTCTGTTTTCCTGCAGTGTTTTCTGTTTTATGAATTTATCCTCATTATCAGGCAATGAGTCTAGATATGATTTTTTCTACTATTCCTACAGCCATTATGTCAGACTGGTCTAGACTAGGAAAGGTCATGTGAGCAGGTAGTACAGTATGCTAATACCCTGTGATGACTTATGACAGCTGGTGTTTCATGCCAGGCCAGCAGCAGAGAGAGGTCAAAAGGAAATGAAGGTGCTTTTTCCTCTCTCTATTCCTTCATTAATTTTTTCATCTGCCTTGCAGATAAATGTTACAAAGGAATACTTAATTTGTTCGGCTCCATTTACATGCTGACAATAATGCTACATGCAGCACTGTATGTGTGATGAGGACCATATTCCCCTGAGCTATGGAACGAATTAGATGTAGTACAAAAATACATAAAGGCACTGAATGTTATATATGTAATGAGCCACATTTCTCATGTAAGTAGAAAGTCTGACTGTTCTTTGTATTGTGAAGGCTAGTTTAAAAAATGAATAAGCAGCAAACCTGTAACCTGCGTAGTTTTTCCTTTTTGATTTTCTGGAGCTTTGGTCGTCTCATAGAAGGCCCCATAAAGCTCTGACCTAAAAATGAAACACCAACACAAAGTTTTAAACTTTTCTGGGTTTATTTAAAATACCTTTTATTAGCCCATCTGCCTATAAAAAGAAAAAGAAAATCATTTAAATTATAAGCCCTCTAGTGGCAGGTCTACCACACAGCAAGCTCCCTCTGCTCCAGATGTGTCTGTAACCTAAACTTCATGTGACCTGTGTGACCTGCAGTCATAAAGACAAACAGACAAAAAGAAGCATGGAAAAGAAACAGTGAGAACTAACAGATAAGAGAAAAACAGAAATTACCCATCTTCAGAGTGCTGAAGCAGCAGGATTTTCAGGTTGGGTGGGAACTCAGAGAGGATGTTTAGGTGGTTGGGACTGACGGTTAAATGGCTGAAGGCCTGCAAACAGGAAGTCATTTTAAGATCACAACATTTTAGAAAGTATAAAAGGGAAGATCAGGGGTTCTTCATGTTTAATTCTAGAATATAAAAAAGCCTGCTGCAGAAGAAAGGTGCCACCAGTGATACAGGAACAGAGAAAAACTTATTTGCGTTTGGATGATCAGTTAACAATTATCTTTAAATTATTAAAACTTATTAGACCTTATTTTCAGATTTACAAAATGTTAATTATCTCATCTTGAAAAGGTAGAAAATCTTCTCAGTTTAAATTACTTCTGAAAGCTTCTGTTTCTGTAAATAACATTTAAACAAGAATCACTTCCCTTGTTGTTGATTTTATTATATCTATTTTGTTACTTTTAGTAACTAAACTTGGGTTCACTATCACACATCAGATTTGATGAATTGATATTTCTGTGATGATATTCAGAGTCTTCACCAGCCTTTCATGGGGCAGCTAAATTACATTAAATATCACATCCCAGTTCTAGATATCTTAACGTCCCCTTCAGCAAATTCATCCTCACTCATACAATTTAAACTCACCAGCATCAGTGAACTGTTTGTATTCATATACTGTAGTGTCACCAGGATGTCCCACATAAGAGGATATAAATAAAAACCTTTAAGCACATGTACAGACGTTTGCAGCTCCACTACTTCACTACAGATTTTGGAATCCAACAGCACATTCAGAGCAAAGGCCAAAACAGCACCAATAACGTGTCCCCCATCAAGGGAGTTTACCGAGTCGGGTACGACAGCATCCATAAATCATGATGGGGGGGTTTGGTGACCCGGTACCTTGGAGAGGCTGTTGAGGGAGTCTTCTGCTCCCTTTAGCATGCTGCTGGGCCTCTCCTCCTGAGAGAGGAGCAGTTTCCCGTGGAGGCTGAGCAGAGCAGAGAGCTGGGACGTGCTGGTGTCAGCACAGGCTGAACCCAGGACCTCAGCGATTACAGCAACAGTGCAGCAGCTCTGGGAATAAATGAAAAGATGAATGAAGAAGAAAGTAAAAAGGTAATAGTAGAAGAATTCCAATTGGCGATGATATCTCAAAGAATACCATCACGTAAGGCAAGATAATGTGTGGGTACAGATGCAGGGGACTGTGGAGTGCAAAGAGCCACTTGCAGCACACTATCCAATGTCTGCATGTGCAGGTAGTGTAGTTAAAAATGCACTTTTAGATCTGATGCATCATACCTGAAACAGGGCAAGATATTGACCTGCCACTGCAGGTTCAGACTGGCCATGACACTCCAACATGTTGAGAGAAGCATCAGCCAGGACGGACAAAGGCAGGCGATGTTGGAGACACAGGCTGACGGCTTCAGAGAGAGCTTTACTGGACTGAGCCAACAGCTGCTGGGCTCTATGCCTGCGCCGCTGCACAATAAGGAGACATCACACACACACACACATTCAGGCAGATAAGTAATCATAAAATGAACGCAGTTAATGGAAATAAGTCCACACAGTCATGTAATCACAGACATAGGTGGATGTACTTTAAAGGGGTGGGGGCTTAAAACAAAGATGGAACTAGAAAGACTGATTTCAGAAGAACAAAAGGAACAGTTACAGTGACCACTTATTCCTGAAATGTACTCATGGGCATGTGAGTCTTTATACTTTAAATATGTTTCTCCCAATGGGGTGTTACTGTTTTCCATATTTCTAACCCCTTCCAATGGTTCCAGTCATGTTTGATTAAACTAAAAAGACACTTAAGCCTTGTAATGGTATGTTTTTAACCCCAAAGACTTTTCCACCCTCAGCCCACAGCATTAGAGACCTCTGTTGCATCAGTGCACAGTTCAGCCGAGTGCTCATTACAGCTACATCTTATTAAATACTTTGGTCTTACATTTGTAAATAGGACATTTCAGAATAGTTTAACATGCATATAATGTTTCACATGCGTATAGTTTGTTTCTAAGTGCTATGCTATTTAATCAATGAAAAAAGCAGAAGAAATGAACTGAAAAAAACTTTATCTGAAGGTCCTGAGCACACACATCTATCTGATTTTGATGATTCAAACTGCATCTAGATATCAATAATACATTTTGTATCATAACAGTTCATCTCATGCAGACACCCCAGTGAAAACTCAATCTTAAAACATCAACTCAGTCTTACTTAATATTCTAAAATGTTGCCACATAAATAATAAATTGCCATTTTACACTGCACCAAGTTTGATGTGGACAGTAGCTGTCTGCGCTGACTTTCAATATGAGAACAATGCAGAACGCCCAGGGATTTACCTCTGGGGGATTTGAGATGTGAGGTGAACCTCAGGATAAAGACTTCAGATCAGATATGATCTGAGAGGGATGGGGTCACTTGTCAGGAGGTATGTACCTGCAGCTCAGCACTTTTGGCAGAGGTCATCCTCAGCTCTTTTCTGCTTGATTCTCTGTCTTTCTCTTTCTCTGAATTCTCCTCCGTCACAGAAACAGCTTTAGGGTCAGACCAGGCCTCCCTCTGCAAAAGTTATTTCAAGATCACAGAGCACTGATTGTGATTAGTATAAAATCCCCCCGTGATCACAAACCATGAAGACTTAAGCTTTTCTGCCTTAAATTTATATAAGCAGACATCCATCTCTCTAATCACTGTAAGCTTCTCACCCTGTGCAGCAACTTTTTCCAGGTTATTTGGTGTATCTGTGTGTGTCGGAGTGTGTTTGTGTCCATATTCCCAGAAAGGAATGTGCACAAAATTTCTATGACTTTGTATACTTCATCGTTTTTGTCTTACAAAATATTATATAACGAGTCTGGTTTCCATAGCTGACATGTGGAACCCGCTATGCATCACACAGATATACATAACCATTTGTGTTGCCTACATGCTTGTGTTTGTCCCAGAGAGCGCACAGATAGATGGGGTCCTCCTGCACAGCCAGCAGTCTCAGGTACTTTCCCATCAGACTCAGACAGCGAGCTCTAATCTCCACGTTGTCCAAGGAGTGAGAGCTGACCGCAGCCAGCTGGCCCAGAGCCACCTGCCCCAAAGTACCGCCCACACTCACCCATTCCTGGACAACACATGAGGAAGTCAAGGTCAAATGAGGAGTGGATCACAAGCAATGCACTTATTTGGATACACAAACTTTGAGTGCAAATACCTTATGAATAAGGTAAATAAATCTTTTTTTCACTGTTATAAAAACTGTTCAGAATTAATATTGTAAAAAGGGAAACAGGGAGAGAGAGATAGAGGAAGAAAGAGAGAAACCAAAAGAGAATAAGAAACAAAAAATGGGAATACACTGGCAGAATAATAGCATTATATCAACTCTTCATAATTATACCATTCATAAAGACAAGAGAAGAGCTGCCGGAGGCCTGTCTCAGCCTGAACTATTAATATTAAATGAGCAATTTCCAATTCAGAGTTCTGGGCGAGGAAGCTGCTAACATCTAATCTGGCTTTCCAAACATGTGTCAACTGGCAATAAGAACATTCAGAATTCTTACATCAGGTTACGGTCAGGTGACTGGAAAATTCTGGAAATCAAATCTTTATTACTGTTTCAAAACTGCATTATTCAGAGCTTTATATGCTGTATTAACAGCTTGATAATTCATATACAGAAAACCCATTACTCCCTGTTATTCCACTCTGTTTTTCTTGGGGTTCAGTATCTTACAGGAGAGTTGAGTCTCTCCTAAATCCTGGAATCTAGTAAGAAATCCTGCATAGATATTCTGAATGAAGGCAAAACACCAGGTTAAATCCCAGGCAGTGGTGTACCAAATGAAAACACTGATGGGAAGCCAACTTGAAATGATGGCTTGTTGCTGCAATTGTTTGCTTAGCATTCTCTTCAGGCATAAGGCATTTTTAATTTGAAGACATGAAGAGTGGGGGCAGAGAGGGGAACACCCTCAGAGCTGACAGAGAAGTTACGTAGTCTGTTGGTTAGCCAAGAGACTGGCCCTTGAGTGGTCACAAATAACAGCTATGAAGAACAAATAGTTTGGTGTTGCTTTGAACGTTATTGTCCCCGAGTGGCAATGATATAAAATCTCTCTGACCTAAGGCAGACTTTATCAACATGGATCTTTCTCTTGTTGATGTTTACAGGAATGTTACCCAGTAACTCCTTGTGAAACCATCATAGGTTTTAAATATCTTTTAGATTACTAACGCTCTAAAAATCCATCAATCTAACTCTTTTAATAGTTGTTGGACAACAATGGAGCTCTATTGCACGTACATCATTACTGTGCCAGGTAATAGATATAAGATTTAACATTTGGCCCAGGTTGTGTGTGCACTGTGTAACCTGTTGTATAGAGTTGGGCTCAGGAGTGCAGCGTGTAAACTCCTCCAGTGCTATCTCAGCAGAGGTCTTCTTCTCCCGGGCCAGAGCCTGGCGTCTCTCCTCAGCACAGTGCTCCTCCAGTACAGCCAGACTGAACTCTGCCAGGGCCAGTCGCAGGCGCAGCAGCCTCCGCACAGCTGCCAGAGACATTCCTCCACTCTGGCAAGGACAGGGAGCACCAACGTAAAAACAAATAACAAAGAAAATACACGCAAAAATATGTGCACACACCTGAAAGACCATTTGCTTTTCAACTTAATTGTGCTGCTAATCTGCAATCAGAGGCACCAGTGGCTGGTGATTAAATGGTAATTGGAGACAACAGTTCTCAAGTGGTGTGTTGGGGTGCAGGAGTAGGTTGTGATGACGTATTCACAGACAAACTGTGACTTAGATGAGATATGGGAAAAGAGAAACTTGGGCAATGATCTGAACGAGACTAAAAGGTGTTGTTTTCAGGGTACAGATTAAAATTCTCCTTCTGGTCACATCATGGTCTGTGTGGGTGTTTCTCTATATAAGCACAGTTTTGCTTTAAACTGCTTCTGTTTGAGATATTAAACAAGACAGAACTGAATATGGAACAAAAGTTAATCCAGATGAAGATGAATAAATGGGCATGTCTTCAGTGATTACAGCTGTTGTCTCTCGATTTCGCTGCAGGTTGGATGTCAGGACTTACTGGGCCAGCAGCTCCATCTGCTGACAGCAGCCTCCAACAGCTGAGTCAAACATCCACAGATTTAATCAAAAACTCAATTGAACAAGGATTTGCAGCAGGTGTGAGAGTTGTTCAATCAATCTTTCATCCATGATTCCATCAGCGTGAATCAGTCAGTGTTATGCCAGTCCATCTCTGGCACTGAAGCCCTCAGATAACCTCATCTGTATGAGAGTTTGTGTAGTGTCTGGATAAAATATGATTTCGACACCTATCTGCTGTCGACGAGTTACAGTAATGGAGGCTTTGTCTGTTTGTGTCAGAATATTGTTAAACTGTGGTATGAGATATAAACAACAATGCACACACACACACACAAACACACAGATGTTTAGATATCACACAGCCAAGAACCACAGGGCTTTAATAACCTCACTCAGCAGCTTAATTGTGATTCGGTCAATTAGACTCTTTAGGAAATGAAATTGCAGATAACACAAACAAAGCCTTTCTCTTCTCTGTCGTTTACATAAACAAGGCATTTCACAGGAAAAGCCTTTCTTCTCTCAACACTGAAAAACATGCTCAGACACTTTTCTAAATGCCATCTGCACAAGTCTTTAATGGGCCAACAATTTTAGCCAGAACTGAGCTCCTGGAGTGTAACAACCAAACAAATGTACTTCTACTGTTGTTCAAAGCAATGAGTAATGCTTTCTGCCTCTGTCCAGCAAGTGGTTTCTGGTGTTTATTTCAACCGCATTCTCTGCTGATTAGTATCGTCTGTGACTAGTTAAAAGTGTGGACCACAGTTTCTCAGATGAAATGGCTCCTATGGTTTTTGACACAGCATTATCACAATGACAGATGTATTTTTGAAGGAAGATTCATGCTCTATGTTTACCTCCTCCTGTGGGGGGAGCAGGCTCTGAGCATTCAGCACTACATGTTCCTGCACTGTGACGGCTTGCTGCATTTGGGAGAAGCCATCGAGCAGGAGGCGTTGTCTCTCTTCTTCATTAGTTGTATGGTTGACTAATAATCTGTGGAGGAATGATGTGGTTTAAGGGTTGAGAAAGATAGAGAACACAAAGTATGGTGGTGTGAATTCTTTGGTTTGATTTATGTGTGAACTTTCAAGAACCTATAAAAAGTCATCCAAAAACTGTATTTACATACTGTATGGTTAGCAGAATATTACATTTTCAGTCAGGTCTGTAGTAACTCCTGACTAACCTCACACCATGTGCACACTCTGCATGTGCCTCTGCCGCCTGTTCTCTGTAGCTGAGTTTAGTGAAACCACTGGCACACTGTCTGAGTGTATCACAGGCAGACATTAGCCTCTGGATAGCCGTGGTGCAGAGGCTCTCTCCAGGTTCACCACCACCAATGGCACGTATACATTCCACAGCACCTCTGGAATACAATACCCCACATTAGGTCAAGATTATGTAAACGTCCAGTGTAGTTACAACTTATCACTATGTTTGACTAAGTCCTTATAGATGTTTTGCAGGGTAAACAACTCCACCTACATACAAAATGGGTCTTATTGATTTCATACAGTTCACTTTTACTGGAGTAAGTGATCAGTTTAAGTCCACAAAGATAGTGGACTAGTGGACAGTTTAGGTACACAGAGAGTGGGGATATACTGTGAATGTTTCTAATCAAACCTCAGATTAAAAACAATAAACTGAGTCTCAGGTGTTTTGTCTCTTTGGTTACTGACTAACTTTGTTTCCAACATTTATTTGTGAGGAGAAATCTAAAGCTAGCGTCACATATTTGCTGGAAATTACTGTGTACACTCTTTTTATCAAACTGGATAGTACAGCTTTGAAATGTTGGAAATCTTAATCAAACACAGCACAGTTACAGCCAGGATAAATTACACATTCAACAGTTTTGACAGTACGCAGGTATAAAGTTACCTCATCTCTAATGATGTGATCAGGAATCTGAGCTCTGGGACTCTGTTTACACGCTGCTCCAGAAGCAGCTTCAAAGCCCCACAGCTTTGCTTTATAATCTGATCAGTCTGTGAAAGAAAAAAAAGGACACAAAAGTAAAAGTATTTGTGAGGAAAACAAGGTAACTGCACTGTAAATGTAAATGGTTGTTAAGGTAGGTGATTCTGTACCTCAGTTTGTGTGTCTCCGTGTCTCTGGCCGACCACAGCTCTAACCTTGGTCAGGGTGAGCTGGTACCAGAACTCCTCATTCCCACCCAGGGCTTGGGCTCTGTCCAGCAGAATCAGAGCTTGGGCATGGTTCTGCTCTTCACAAGCCAGAGTGGCCAGACCGAGCAAACTTCTTGCCCTTGCTTTCTGATCCCCGAGCTCCTGAACAGAGAGAAAAAACATCTGAACTATTACTGTAAATTCTCCTAATATTTTAGTAGACAAAGTATTGCCCAATAGTAGACAATACTGTGTTATTCTTCTCTCTCAACTCACTTTAGCCACTAAGTGAGCCTCTGCCAGGAGCTGCCGGGTTGGTTGATAGAGCCCCATGCTGAGGCAAACCTCAGCTTTGTCCAGCCAAATGTCCTGAGCACACACATCCATACTCTGTCGCCCAGAGCCGACGTTTTCATCCATCTCTGCTTTCTGACAAATGACAAATGACAGTATAGGTCACCGACTCAAACTGTAAACAGATAATTATCTTTAAGCTGCATACACAAACACAAATACAAAAATGGATGCAACAGAAAAAAAACCTTTCTAATGTTCTCTGCCAGGATCTTATAGATTTACAGTGATAAAGTTTATAAGATGAGTCCTGCAGACTTCAATATGAGATTATTCATTCCAGGTTTATGAGACACTCAGTATAGCAGCATAGAAGTAGTAATTAGAGCGTATAATAAACTTCCTTTGCTAGTATACAGTACACTCAGTCACTTGTGGACACTTGCCAATCTTCATCTAAGAAGTAATAAAACTTGAGTTAATTAAAAGTTGTAAATCCTTGGGGATGTGTAGATTTGATGCAAAATAAAACACAGATTTTAGTGAGTAGGTTTGTGAAGCCCTCTCCTCACCTGTGAGAAAGTAATCACTTTGTGGCACCTGAAATCAAGAGCAAGATATCATGGGTTATTAAAGAGAAATGTGCAGATGTTAAATTATTATAGCTGAGTTGACGTACGCCATCTGTTCTTGCTCTTGGATTCTGCACAAATCCAGGAGTTTCTCCTGATATGGTGAATGTGTCTCCAGGCCCAGCTGACAACAGGTCCTCAGGATCCTGATTAGGTGAAACAACAAGAACAACAGGAAACAAAGTCAGAGCACAAAATTGACTTTTTAAGTATCAACAAGATTTCTGAAAGTGACTAATGGTGCTACAAGTCGATGCTCCCCAGATTCCCTGGGCTTTAACGGTTTAAATAAATCAGCCATGTGACAACCGACTTAAGCATTACACTACATTATCTTTTTCAGACTTGCAATGTACAGTTTAAAGTTTGGTTAGTGTCACGTCAGCAGCAGCTAAAGTAGCGGAGTAACAGAGATGATTTTTCAGACTTGTAGCCTTCAGCCCTTATTGACTCATGTGACATCACTTATGGTAATTTATCAGATTTCTCACAGCTCCCTCTGGAGCCACAAAAGGTTTTATAAAACATTTTCTCCTTAACACCTGTAAACAGACACTGATGTTTAATACTGTGGGATTTCCACTGTGATGGATGTAGTGTGTTCACCTTAGTCGGTAGAGGTCGGAGAGGCTCCTCCTGTCCAAAAGGTCATGGGCGATGGTTTCAGCTAGATGCATTATGGGCAGGGTCAGGTGATCGAGGGAGAGTGAGTGAAGCTGTTTTTCCAGCAGGTTGAGATAAAATATGCTTTGAGTCTACAGCCAAACAAACAGAGGGAAAGAATTAAAAATGAAAATGGTCCATGATTTCCTAACTTCTTCTAACTTCTTCTTAAATATGATTCACACATGTCAATAAATAACAGCTTCTTAGAGAGATATTGATACCAGGTCGATACTTTTAGCAGCTATTGATTCTGAAATCAGAGACAGGTAATGACTCAGAGAAATGTGAGGGACAGGTAGTCTCGCCTGCTTTGTAATGCTGTGTGTATTGATACAGTGGGGGTTGGTGTTGGTTCTGAATATCTGCCTGGCCTGCTCAGGACAAATGTAACGAGCCCAGTCCTTTGGGGAGGAGGGAAGTGTCTGATCCAGGACAACAGGTTTAGGTCTTTCTTCTGCAGGGGTCGTCTGGAAAAACAATAAGACATAGAATTGATATTTTTATAGTTATTACTATTGTATAGTCAATACAATACAATAGTTCAAATCAAATCAGAGCTGTAGGACTTACATCTTTCACTTTCTTGCCTTTGCCCTTCTCTTTGCCTTTTTTGGATCCAGCAGAGGGAGGAGGCTGCAGGGGCTGACTCTTTGCCATCTCACTGGAAATCTCATGAGCCACTGCCATGGAAACCTGCAGTTAAATACAACGTACAAATGTGCACATTCAATACTCAACTCAAACATCACGTTGACGAACGGCCTCATCCTCAGTGTCACAAGCTGAGTGATAGGACAGTGTTGTGGTAAAGACGCAGTACCTGCCATATTTGAAGAACAAAGGTGTAGGCTCTGAGCAGGTTAAGCTGGTGCTCAGGTGACGTCCTGTCCGCCATGACAGCGAGCAGAGTGTGAGCTCGCACTAAGCAGTCGAGGCGTCGCACTTCTTTAAGACTGGACAGATTTTGCATGAATAACAAGCCCTGGACTCCGACCGGGGACTCACACTCCACTGAACTCATAACCCTCTGTTTGGACTCGTCCTCTAGAGGAGAGATATACACACACCATTAAAGGATTTAACAGGAAAAAAGACAGATATATACATTAATCTGTGAGTGTGCTTGAATAGCATCATTATTAACAATTATAAATGCAGCTAATAACAGAGGCTCATGCAGTATCTCTGTAATTAGATTCCACTTTTTCTTTTACTTGAATGTTCAGTTTGTCTCTTAGGGAATATTAACAGGCTCATAGCAGGAGACTAAAAACAGAGAGCTGTGCTATTCTCAGTGGATACCCACATGGGAAATCTGTGTCTTTGTCTGGTCAACTTCTTTTCCTCTGAACAATATTTACTTGGTTTATAGTTTAAACAGGGTAACAACTGAAATCAAAGTACAAACACTGACTTCCAGTGCTGATGCAACTATCAAAAAGCTGTGGCATGGCTCTTTTCTGCATCAGACAGATGTTATTCCTGTTTGAGGAACACAGTGTAAAACCTCAGGGATTCCCCAAAGTACAAAGTACAACTGCATATAAAAGCCAAACCCTGGCCCACATACATACTGCAAGGGGAATCCGTTAACTCTCCCTCTAGATTTTAGGGTGCAGTGTAGTATAATTAACAAAAAGTCATCATTCACTCAGTTGTGCCATGATACAATGAACAACAAGAGTCTGTGGGTCCTACCTGCTCCCTCTGTCTGTTCAGGTTCTAAGTGTAGAAGGATGTCTATGGCCCACTGAACCTGGTTCTGGGCGTTGGCTTTGGGGAAGCTGTGACAGTAGAGCCACTCTGCAAACTCCAGCACAAGGTTGACCTTCTGCCACTGAGTCTCTGTGCTCTGCATCACAAACACAAAAGTCAATTAAAGCAGCCTTTTTTTTAACATGCTGATTTTGTTTGTACAGTGTAGGTCAATCAAGTTTTTCTGTTTCTAATAGTAAGGGCCTGGTGCTCTGAATGGTGTTACAGATCTCACTAATCCTAAAGTCTAAAATTAGCCCAAACAAAACATGAGTCCGCCTCAGTTATGTGGAGGTGTTACAAGGATTACTGTGTGCGCTCTCCTCCATCCAGACCTCATCTAGGAGTACTTGGAAAAAAGCTGCAGTGACACGCTGACTCCACAAGATGGTGCTAGAGCCTCATGCTCATTCTTTCAAACAAAAGGACCACAGAAAATAACATGATGGATTTCCTGAGTAGAATTGTCTCATATGTCGGATTCCAGCATGATCTGTTTGCATTATTCTGCTGATGGATCAGCTTTTAGTAATGATATAAAAATGATGTCAGAACAGAGGTATTACCAACAGAGATGTGATGGATTTCTGGTAGCAGGTCAGCTGTTGGGTTGTATTATCAGCACATAGTGCCACCTGATGCCACATAAATGAACAGCACCGTTCTCCTTCGTCTTGAAACTTCTGCATGTCCATCAATACACTTTCCCCGAGTCGTGCTTTCACCAGCAAACGATGTTTCAGCAGAGGCCTGGTAAAACACAGAGGACAGTAAGATTTCCTTTTGTCTTTCTGTCTTGCTACCTTTCCAGTCGGCTTCATATCTTTCCTTTTTACTTACAGTCTGTGTCTGGTGTGAGGCATGTCTCTGGTAGCTTTGTCCAGCAGCTGCAGAGCACTTTTCCAATCTCTTTTATCAGCGTGGACGTGGAGCAACAAACAGTAGATGGTTGCGATCAGTCTTAGAGCCTCTTCATCTTCTCACATACAGACACATATACAGATTATGTAATAAACAACAGTCTAAACAGACCATACATATATAAATGCCACAGATCCACAGTAGGAAGTAAAACCACAGATGAAACCATCTGCAAGGGGTGTATAAAAAGATCTTTCCAGGCCTTTTATGACTCACCTGTTGCTTTGTGTTTCGAACTCCCAAAAGGCTGAGCTGTTAAGGTCAGCGAGCCTTTCACTTTGCCCCGTTTCTGAAATGGAAGAGGAAAAAGATTAATACTGATAGATAATGGATAATGATAGAGGAGTGTTGGTAGTGGTGGACAGTTTGTCGTACTTAAAGCTAAGTGATGTATAAGATAAATTGCCATCTGACCTTGCCCTGTATATGACTCTGCCCCCTTATCTGTAAATCCCTGTCCACACCCAGAGGCTGCAACATTACTAGCTTCATGTACCTGGGTGATGTAGTTGTTTCTGATGTTCACACAGAAAAATTACACATCAAGTGCGACAGACTGAGTTTACTTCCCTCCCTACTATGGGTCACAGCACTGCTGAGTGTCAAGCTGGAAACAACACTGCAGATGAACATCATTCTCTATTCTCACATAAACTGCCTTTAATTATGGATTGGAAGTTATTTTGCAGTTGAACGACTGTTTATCCCTGAGGCTGTCCAAAAGCAGTGCTGGGGAGATGTTTTGTCACACTTGAGCACACCTACAATCTCTTCCCTCAAGGAGAATTTTCATCAGTTTCATCATCAATTAAAGCTAACAGAGCAACTTTGCTGCATAGTTTACTATGTTTGATAGCAACCAAACTAGAGTCAGTTTTAAGAAATAAAAAACAGAACAAAATAGGACATGAAAAAATAACAAGGAATAAAAGGTCGGTTCTCGCTGTCATTCAGTTTTGTTCATTTTGTTACTAGTACTTTTTTGGCTGAACTTCTGTCCAGTCAGCAGTTGGCATGACTAAATAAATATTAAAAGTTTTGGGAGAGATTTGTCTGATGCTGGAGCTGGGAAGGGGCTGCAACATTTCCCATAACAGATGTAACAGCTGTACTGACAAATACTGCACCACTCGTTTTAAATATCTAAAATACTACGAATACAAATCTATACATCTGCATGTCTGGAGGTGGTGTCAACCAGAGCATTCAGGATCTTCTCCAGAGGATCTTGGAGCTGCCTTCTTTGCTCTGGAGTCTCTGTCAGGGGTAGACAAGTGTCCAGGTAATGTCTGGCAGCTCTGACACACAATACTGGATTCTGAGCCTTTTCTGCATAGCTGTGGACAAGAGAAGGAGCAGATATAAAGTAAACAATTAAAATTGCTGCAATCCAAGGCATTAATCAATACATAAATTAACCGTGAATAGCACCTGACACTGGACCATAGCATCGTCATAGCCTCTCTGTAAGTGTGTAGATTTCCATTGGACTCATGGACTAAGCTCAAACCCCTCAAACAGGCTGCACTGCTCAGCATCTCATTCACTGCCGTCAGGTCGTACCTGTCAGCACAAATCAATCAATCAATCAGGCAAAATGTAAAACTGACACACCCTATAAAAATATGAAATTTTGCAGCTTGAAGAAAAAATGGACGCTCTCTCATTTCTCTCAACTGCAATACTCTTGAATATGCACAAGATGTCACCTGCCCCTCAGAGAGCAAAAATCTCAACCACACCTAACACCCACCTCTAATGTTTTTCTCACAAATACATATCAAGTGCAGGTACTCCTGCCCATTTTTAAGAATTAGACAAAAAAGACAGATCAGCCCGGGTGTTTATAATCATCCAACTACACTTACAAAACACAGGGCACAGTGTTGAGGCTCTTTGCTGCTGCTTCCTCCAGCTGCAGAGCGCTCTTGGTGCAGCACAAAACCAAGCTGTGGTCGTTGGCACTGTGGCAGAAGGCAGCCAGCTGGCACCACACCTGTAACTCCACCACGGCGTCCCTCCAGCTGCATTCTGACGCCATGCTCACCAGCTTTAGGTGAGGAGAGAGAGGGGAAGGGAAGGGATGGGACGGGAGGGGAGGAAAATGGAGGTGGTGAGGGAAAAGGAAGGAGGGGAGGGAGTGCAAACACATGAGAAGAGGAAGTGTGGGAAAGGGGGGTGGAGAAAGTGAGAGAAAAGATGAAAGACAAGGAGGGTGGAAAATAGATGGGAGGCAAACAGGGAGGGGATGAAAAGAAGGAGGGAAGAGGCAGAGTAAACAGGGGGAATTAAGTAATACAGGAGAAAACAGGAAGTAGTGAGCAAAAGGGGGAAAGGCAAATGTGATGCAACAGAAAAGAAAAAGAAAGGAAAGGAATGAGGAAAGGATTGGCAAGCGTATAAGACAGGAGGAGGAAGTGAATAGAAAGAAAGGGGGAAAAGGTAGGGAAAGAAAAAAGTGAAGTTGAGCATGGGGAAAAGGAACCATAGGCAGGAAGTAAAGGAAAAGAGGTAGAAGAAGAAGGCAGCAAAGGAATGAAGACAATGAATGGTGGCATGCAGATAATGAAAGGTTGGTAGAAGAAGGATAAATAAAAAATGGAAAGGAAAAAGATGGGAAAGGACATGGAGAGCAGAGTGTAGGGAGTGATGGCAAAAAAAGAAGAGTGGAAGGAGAGAATGAAAATGAGGAGAAAGAAAGCGGGAGAAAAGAGAGCCAAGGGGAGATGGACAGATGAGAGGTAGAGTGAAAGAAGATATATGTGTAGAAAAAAGCCAAAGGGCTTTAAGTGTCAGAGAGAGAAATCCTTCACAGAAAAAAATGCACATCACATATCGTGATCACGTCAGAGAAATCTCTGATGGTCGAAGGAGCTACAATATTTTGAAGGTATTGACACGTGATGAGATGCAGACAGACTCTGGGGGATCATGGGTCATCTGTTGTTACCATCTGGGAAACAACCACAGTAAGAAAACATGAACATGGAGGTACGTACTGTGGAGAGACTGGGAACACTGAACTCCATGTGCCTCGGGTTCTTATTACACTGGAGCATCTCCACTCCGACCAGCACATGCGTCATCGCCGACACTTCCTCATTCTCACACTGTAAACAGAGGAGAGAAGAAGGCATACGGAGCAACCTCTGCTGAATATACTCATGAAGTCCCTTAAGTTTAATTATAGAAAAGACATACACATGTATTACTATTTGCTTATAAATTATACAGACCTGCAGCATGATTATCATATTTTATGTGTCCCAAATATCACAGAGATGGCCTCGTTGATAATGTATGACTTCCCATTGTGTAGAAAATGAGTTGATGAATGATTTATTGATTGCAATTAGAGATAAACCCCATTTATATTAACCCTGCATTTATTAATTTGCATGGCAAGAAACAAACCTCATTTAGTTGTGACTCAAAACACATCAGATGGAAGGGACTAATGTAGGGCAGGAAATTCTTGGCTGATAAATGGTCATAGGATTATGGTGACTAATCAAACAGTCCATTTAACTGACAAATTGTCTAAGTGCTTTCCCCACATTTCTGGCTCAGTGTAAAGCAGCACAATCAGTAAATATGACATCCACAGATATATGTATATGGCGGAAGTGACACCTCCAACATCATAAGATTAATAAAAATGTCAGGCACCATAAGCCCACAATATCATAAGCACATTATAGAAGAACAGTGAGTAGACCGTAATACATGATACATAATGAATGTGACATGATTATGTTGTGACACTGAGCCATACAGTTGTCTCAGCGAGGATTCATCCTTCTTTACATTTCACATATTTTGCAGTGCAGTAAAAAGATTTCCAAGCAGCCACTTTTATCTTACAGAGGATGTCAGCCCCTTTAAGTAAAAAACAAAGTAATTGCATATGAAGGTATAAAAATAGCATCACAGCGCTTCTTAATCATCATCATTACGTCACATATTTGCAACACTGGAGGGTTTTTGTTTTCACCATTGTGCACTTCTGCCAGCTGTGCAGCACTGCAATGATCTCAACTTCAAATGCATTCAAGTAAGTTTTTGTTTTACACAGTGCTCTTCTCTTGCAGAACACAAATACACAGTATAGATATATATGCCTGAAGTATTTTGTTATTTTCAGTTTAGTAAAGTTTATCACTGCTAAATGACTTCAGGTGTAGAAGCTTTTTGTTTTTTTTTCTAAGGTATCTCAGCTGAGGAGTTTTGTTTGTTGCAGCATTTTCGTTTTAAGCACCAGTATGTGATTTTGATGACCATATTAAGAGTTCTGGAAACAACATGGAGCCTGATGTTGTTGTTTCACAAACTGATAAATAGTTTTATTGTTTAATTAACCTATTCTCAAAGTGGTCCTAAAGCAATGCATCAAAGCAGTGGAGAAATCTGCACAGTGTGCCTGTGTCGTGACTACAGTGGAATATCTATCAGTGAATCCAAATGCTGATTAGGGTTAGGGTTCATCTATACATAAGGCTAACCCTAAACATAGACAAGCAACCTAAGAACAGGCAGAGTTGGACTGAAGGAGAACGGTACCTCATCTTTACTGTCAATCTTTGAGCCAATCTGCTGCTGTAACAGCCTCTTGATCTGCACCCATGTGGCCAGCACCTGTTTCTTTGCTGCGATGGGGACGGTCTCGCCTGGGATGCTGCAGTTGGATATCTGAAGGGCATATTCACACAGCTAGGGAGGAAGAGTAGAAAACAACAATCAGCTACAAGTCATTGGAATGGGTATTAGCAGTCTGAGGAGCTCAATAAGCAAAACATGACATTACAGTAACATATTCAGGATTATGCATAATCCTAAATGAGATTAAACGTGTTTATATGGATCAAAGTGTCCATCAAATACTATACATTATGATAAGTATCTGCAGGACTGACTGCACACCATGGACTGCCTGTAGCCCAAGGCCCTCTGTCAGCCTGTCAGCTGCAGACACGATGGACATACACAAAAGACTCAAATTCAGGAAGAGTGAGTACAAGCCAGACACTGCATCTGACCCTGCTGTACTGTAGACTGGCTATAAAAAATGCATTGGAAAGGCTAATTTTTATCTTCCCTTCAAAAAGGAAACAGATACGATGAAATTTAGTTAATAATTCACTGATAAAGAGCCTTTCATCTGGAGTCGGAGCTGATATTCATGGTGGATCCTTTGAATAGAAAAGGAGACAGGAAACAGGGTTTAATTGGCAACTGCAGCAAAGAGAACAGAGATATCAGACTCCAGCGGCACAAAGAAACCCAGTCATGAAAGCTACATGTGAGTGTGAACATGAACATCACATGAATGAGATAACAAAATATACCCAGAGCTCCTCCAGCTTTTCACCTGTGATGCTTCAGCGTGTGTTGTGATAAATATCACATCAGGGGGAAATCGATGCTTCCTGAGAGGCCTCGGTTTTCTTAGATACAGATGCAGAAACATACTGGGCTCTGTTCTAACAGCCTCAGCTCGTGGAACAGGTGCATTCAGGTCATGTCCAAATCCACTCTTGTTAGTTTGACGGTGGAAAAAAAGGTCACTGAACCAGGCTCATGGTTCAACAGGGTTATACTTATTCTCTTAATTAGTCATGGGTGTGTTTTGTGCCATTGTCCATTCGCTTTAGAAGCCTGGTCTTCTTGCACCTTCATGGATTACTATTCTAACTGGTCTGAAACTAGTAAAGACACTGACGTGCTTTGTGCAGCTTTGCACTGGGTGTAAGATATGACCCACTGAATGTGTTAGTGCTGAAAAGCTTTTGATTTGCATTCTTGTCTGTTCTGGAGTCTCCATTGTCTTTTTACAAAATAATACCGTACCTCAAATACATTTCAGGGGATGGATGTACCAGCAGCCATGTTTTATGGAGGACGACATAAAGTTTGGTAGGTTCAAAATAATGTGGAAAAGCCTCTCATTTGTTCTATGATGTTTTATAATTCATAGAATTCAGAGAACATTTGGAAGATTGACTGGAAGCACTGATGGTTTTAATAATGGTCTGAAAAGGGAAAAAATGGAACCGGAAAGTTTAAAACTTTCAAAGAGTTGACTGTGTGTAAACTGTTTCATGAATAATGTTTGAGGGTAATATCTGTACAAAAGATTAGAATTTGAGTTTCTGATCACGTCTTGAAAAGATTCAGCAAACTCCATTCAAACATAATACACACACTCCTCTAAACTCTTTTCAGAGATTCCAATCTGTTCTTAAGCTTTGAATGTTGGGATTTCAGACATTGTTTTCACAGTGGAAAGATCAGACACTGAAAAAAAGGAGCTCAAAACACCACAATCAGTCAGGGAGGGATTTGACAGAGGGTCAGTCATGTTTGCCCCAACAAAATAAGGCATGTTTTGATTACTTACAGAGTTTTCTAAACTCTGGAGAAAATATTAAAACCTTTTCTCTTGGCCTCATCGGTCCTTCCTCATAACTGATTATTTCTTATCTTCTTGAGAAGTTTTGGACAAAATTAGTGATTGCACACCCTCAAGTCTTATCAGATAGGTGCTGTTGTCCTATAAGTGCTGTAGTTTCCGGTTTAGAGGTTCTTTTTAATCTTTATTAAAATACAGTGACTCCATTGTTAATGGTAAAAAAACCCATATATATAGAAAAGACATTTTTATGTAAATGTAGAGTGATGTGTATCTATACTGATCAGCCACAACATCAAAGCCACCTGCATAATGTTGTTCTCTAATAAAGCTCTGGGGGTGTCCTGTGGTGTCGGGCACCAAGACATTGGCAGTGGATCTTTTGGGTCCAGTGGGTTGTGGGGTGAGGGGCCTCCATGGATCTGACTTGTTCTGGATCATCCCACAAATGCTGGATCAGACTGGGGAGTTTGGAGGCCAGGTCAACACCTCGGACTCTTTGTTGTGTTCCTCCAGTTGTTTAATGTTGCGGCTGATTTGTGTAAATTTATTGTGACATTAGAAGTTTGAATGATTTTATAAAAGTGTGTTGTGTCTATGGAGTGCCATTAAATATATTAATCATGCACAAGTGACCACGCTGCTCCCACATACACACACTAACATACCTCTAATGCCTTGCGGACATCCTGCTGCGCAGAAGGGTCTAAGAAATTGACAGTGGAAGGCTTCTCCATCCCCTTCTCAGCTCTGTTTCTGCCCTTATCTGCTGGCTGGGTTGGCTCGACACTGTCTAGTCCACAGAGAGGTAGGATCAACCCCCGGGCCACGGCATCACACAGCAGCACGACCAGGGCTCGATTCCTGAGAAATACAAACACACAGAATGCTCCAAACTGACGTTATCTGGAAAAACAAGGACAGAAAGTTGAGTTTCTTTTTATCTTTCAGTTCTTCCATAAATTTGGACAGAAAAATGTATGTTTCCTTGGCCACATTGTTACATGAGAATGTCACTGACTCCAAAAATTCACATAATTATTGCTGTGCCCAAGGACAGTTTGGTCTGTTTTCATAAACATTCACTGCTGCTTTTCATAGCTAAAAATAAGAGCAGAGCTAAAAACTGCCTCGTATTCTGTGAATTAGCTACAGCACCACAGAGAAGTCATTTACAAACATTTTTTCGGTAGTCAGCTGTACATACTGACGTGTACATATTGCTGTTATTAGCTGAAAAAGTAATAATTTCACCTAAACTGAACGACTTTGTATTTACAGTGGTCCACTGAGGGTTGAGAAAATGACTGCTGGGCTGATGAAACTCTTTCAAAAACCCACTGAGTAATTTAAAATATGTGCAGTCATCAGTCTGAAAACAGCTATGTTTCATGTTTCTACAGACGCTGACACTTTGTTAAACATGTGTGACACACTGATGAATGATAACTCTCACTATCAACAGCAGCTGCACAAAATGAGCCTTTGATTCATTGTCAGAGGAGCAGTTTGGCTCTTTTTTTAGCACTGGACCAAAATAAAATTTACAAGAACTGAAGTGCCAAACACCGAAACTATTCTGTTTAATAGAATGATTCTAATTTAGAGACCCGGCCTACCCAGTGCACTCTATCTTTTGTAGCATCTCCACCAGGCTCTCAAAGGGGGGGAGCAGCCGTAGGTACTCCCCAGCTGCCAGTAAGTGGCTGCTGTAGTTCCACAGGTAAACGGCTGCATTTGCAACCACCCACGGCTCCCTGATCTCTGATCCGAGCTCCGCTGCCCGCAAGAAGTTGGAGGTGGCGTAGGCAGACAGAGCCTGGATCCAGTCTCTGGGTGAGAGAAGCAAAGAAGTACAGTAGAGAGAGGGAGAGAGAAAGCGGTGTTAGTTTGTGAGAGAGAAAGCTACAGCAGCACAGTGGCCTCATAGTTTTCTCTCTACTGAACTAAAGGTGAAAAAGTTGATGAAAAAAGAAAAAAAAAGTTGCTTGTTAAACTTATAATACATAAGATTTTTTTACTTGGTTGCATTTGCTGAATAAAAGTGGCAGCTTTTCTAACAGGTTTTTCTCCATGATGCAAAACCCAGTAGAGCCCCACCTTGACATTGTCAGGTAGGTTATATCTAATGAGGCACTCAACAGTAACCTGGATGCACAGTGATAACTCTCAGTGCAGTAGTTCCACTACTGAATGCTACACGTCAGTTTTGACTGTAAACAACATAAATTAGATTTTTGGTTTTATGTCCATTTCTGAATATTCATATTCACAATGTTACAATATTCATAGTAACAATCCTGACCACCATGACTGAGAAAGAGCACAGTACAGGTAGTGTCTGATCCTGGAGCTTTGTAGTGTACATCTACAACATCTTGGTCTTTATCTTCTAAAGATTATCACATTAGTAATCATGTTTGAAGCCTTGTCTCATCCCTCATAGCTGGTGTGTGAGTGGTTTAAGAGATAAAGAAACAAAGTTCAACAGATTACATCATCCCCACCGCTGCCTTGGCTGCCTATTCACTGCCGCTTTGTTATGTCCAAAAATTTTTTTTTTAAATCATGAGTTTGTCAGTTTCTTTGATATCTAACAATAAGATGGGATACCAAAATAAAGGAAAACATGGTCCCAGAGACCTCTGTCCTATCAGACTTCTGTTTGCTGCTATAGCTGTAATTCATAATTATAAACAAAACCTAAAATTAAAATATTAGATTGTCAGATATGGTCATTTACAATTTAAAAACATTTAATTCTACAACTTAAATTAAATCTGTGATACTCAAATAATAAAGCAGAAACAGCACATTGAAAAAAGACAAACAAAACAGACAAAACATTCTAGTTTCATGATGCAAAGATATGTGTGTTCTCACCTGTAAATAACCCAGTGTGGGTCCTCCTCAGACACATTAACCCCTCTCTCCTGTGGGGGCACAGCGGGGCTGTTAAGCTGCACTCCCTCTGTCAGCAGCTTTTGGACGGTGGCCTGAGCGAGACAGGAGAACATTCATTTCTCTATGTCAAGAGATGATATTAAAGGTGACTTCCTGTTTTGACGACTTCATAATAAAAGGAGATGAGAAGACCTCCCACTATGGGAACGACAGCGTCTCGAGAGCTGTTAAAGCTCAGCTATAACAGATCAAAGGAAAAAGAACCAGCTGGTGAGCGGACAACTCAGGTAAGACAAGAGGAACCTTTCTTCATCATAAGACTGAGATGTAGCTATCTTTTAATTTAATGAATTTTAACGCAATTCTTAAAAAATCCTCCCCATGTGTCATAGAACAAAGAGAGAGACACATAAGAGGAGTAAGCAGAGAGGCTACAGTGTGAGTCAGTTTTGGCAAGGTCATGTAGTTGCTGTGGATACTTGTCTCCATTTTCTTCAAAGTGCTGTCAAGCTAACATCTCCATGGACTTAATAAAGAGTGGGAGCTGCAGGCTTGATGGGAAGTGTGATTACACAATAAGACAAGCTCATAAGATGAGCACAACAATTTCTGACTCCAACCAATCAACATCTTCCTCACGGGTTTGTTAAAAATCCTTATCCTTACTGCGAGCACTCTTTGCTTCTAATCTCGTATTTCAAAAGAAGAGCTCAAGTTAAAAAAAAAGCCAAATATATATATAATATTTGTATGATCGCACAACAAACAACATCTACACCCAAACAAGATTGAAATAAAAAGCTAGTACAGCAGAACATGTGAATGCAGTCGATCCTCTGCTCTTGGCAAAGTATATGTATCAACATAATGTATCATGATAACTGAAAAGGGTTAGATAGCTTCAGGATTTTCTGTCTGATCTGTAGAATAAAACTGATAAATTACCACTCAGTGTGTTTTATCATCACAACCAGAAAAATGGATTTGTGTCCCTGGAAGATCCACCAGTTGATGTTTGGACTCATAGTCCTTTAAAATAGACCGATATACCAGCCGCATTTATACCATGAGTGATGTAAAACCTGCTGTTTGTGGATTACTACTGTAAGAACGTGTGTATTAGGAAGGAGGAGATAGTGAGCACACACCTCAGCACAGATGAAGCGAATTTCAGCTAAAAGGCGCAGGAGGTCCCTCACACAGGTTTGGTTTTCACTGCAGTCGTGAAGACATTCTGCACAGCTCTCCTCCTCCGAGCATCTGCATTCTGGAGAGAAGTGACAGAGCAATTCTCTCCCTCCTGAATTTAACACTGTAACAACCACTACTACCACTACTACTCCCTCCTGTTCACCTGTTTTTCATTAGCGATACTCATAACCAAATTAAACCTTATGTAAATCTGCTAAGATCATTTTATAATTCTGCTAATGACACCACAGCGGTTGCATATTTACATCTGTGATTTCTCTTTAAATCATTTTAATATTCTAAAATCCTCTCCCTCAGTTTTAGGAATATTTCTGGTATGTTTCCATCAGTCTCAGGATCATTCATTATCTTACTGTCAGCCATTGAAATCTTCCATCTCCCATCATCATAAAGCAAACAGAATCGACAAGCAGCTCGGCACACATCCCAAACTTCCTTTTTCCTGGCTGTCTTCACCAGTGTTGCCCACAACTTCATCCTTGAGGAGCCAAGAAATAAAAAAAAACCTCAGAGATGATTCCATTTTAAAACATGGAGGTGAGGGCAAGGGCACAGCAGCACCCTGCATATGAGCTAAGGTTGTTTGTTTGCAGGGCCATGAATAATACACTTTTCCTTTGGGGAATCTTCATGTCCTGATGGCTGTGCTCTCTCCTGACCATTAAGCCTGCCATTTCTGATGTACACATATTTTAACTGTAATGATACGGGCAGACAGGGGGAACTCCACTATGCACTCGGAATAAGGAGATGTAATAGGACGTTGCAGACTCCTATAGTCACACAACAACTTTAACTGCAGAGAGGACCAATAGATCAAACATTCATTAGTATGTAATGTTCAGTAAAAGCAAGGAGTAATAAATTCAACAAGGCATAAAAGGCTGATTATACAGGCAATTTTCCAACTGGGTTTCTGGGAAGCCTGACAGCTAAAAATAATTACTAAGAAAACTTTACACTAGGAAGAGGACAGAAAAAGAGGCTGTTATTTCTATTCATACAATGCATTTAGATGCACACACACACCTCTCTGTGTTGTCAGTTTCACCACCTTGTCTGACCAGGTGTCCATCCACCTTCTGTAAAGATGCAGAGTGATGCTGAGCCTTAGCAGCGAGCTGAGCCACTGGTCCAGATCCAAGACTACCTACAGGAACTAGATAATTGTTAAAGTACTGTTTGCATAAGTCAAACTTTATTAGTCCTGTTGGGAAAATGTCTTCATTTTCTCTAAAGAATGAATCAATATGAGTTTGTGGCTATTATGAACAACAAAAGGTCTGGTAACTCTGTTACACAACTTCTTAGACTAAATGTTTGTTTATAATTTATAGAACATGGAATAAATGTGTACTCATATGCATAGTGAGAATGGTATCCTTTTGAGGAAGTTACATAATTATCCTTTTTGTGTCATTTCCATGTAAGCGAAAGGAAATACAGCTATGGGGATACAAGGGTAAATGGCCCATTTCCAGCACTGCAAACTCAAACAGAGATGTTATTGATTACAGTATAATCAGATTAGACCTGGAGGACTGAAAAAACACATTCCAGATTTTTATTCAGATCATCTACAGAGACAGAGGTGTTCAAGCATTAGTTTTATGGACTGAATTATGACTACAGGTTTGTGACTTTGCCTGGAGCATTTTAGAAGGCTCCAGCTCCTGTGTTCTCGCCCCTGAGAGTTCAAACACACACACACACACACACACACACACACACACACACACACACACACACACACACACACACACACACACACACACACACACACACACACACACACACACACACACACACACACACACACACACACACACTCTCATTGATGAATGTCTGAGGAACAATACAAACTTGTCGCAGCATTACAAGCTGCAATTAATTAATTCTTCTAGTCTCAAGGATTACTTGGTGTGCTGGCTTTGAAGCGTAGAGCACAATGATTAAGTGTCGTCACTGAGGGGATGCTTGAGGTCTATAGACAAGAACAAGAGGTGCCTCCAGGGACCAAAGCTTTTAACCCATGCTTGCAGGAGAAACCCTTTGACTAGCTGTCAGAGGCAAGATCTCTGGGTCATTAGGACTGCTGAATGTTCATTTGGTGCTGTGGACCAAGGAGCCTGGAATGAGTCTGAGATCAAAGACTCTCCCTGAGCTCAGGCGCTTCTGCTCCATGATCCACTGCACTGTCGATGGGGCTTCACTGTGAGCTACACTGGAACACATGCAGAATTCACACACAACCCTGGAACAAAGTTTAATGCTGCCGCTGAGAGACTTTTTTTGTTTAGACTTTGAGACCAAGGAACAACTCTGCACACAAGACAGCATACACAAAATTTGCTTGTGATGTTCATTCAGTTTTCCCTCATAATCTGCGTGTAATCACTGCCTGCAGCAGGGGACTGCCTTCCAGGTGTGTTCTGCGAGTGAAAGAGAGCTCAGTCACCTAAGATAAAAGTTAGATTATTTAATTATTTATAATATCTCTTGATCTGTATTTATATGGTGTATGTGTGGCAAAGCAGAGAGTCAGAGAGCGAGCTAAGTGAGAGCGAGCAGCAGCTTCAGTAGAGACTCAGAAACTAGCAGGTGGAGGGTGGAGAAAATGTACACTGTAAATGTCCCTGTCTCCACATTGTTTGGTGCTATAAACTAGTCATATACTTTCAGACATTTTCTCATTCATCTCTTAAATGTTTATGCATAAAGGAGAAAGGTGCACTTCACAGCAGGCAGAATAAACCTCAGATAGGAGGTATCTCTATCTGTATCATTCCTCCAGGCCAATGAACTGTCAGTTTAAGAAAGTTAAATCAAATGTTTGATTCCTGGTGCAGATAAAAGGGGCAAAAGGCTCAATAAATATAGATGTGTGCTTCTGACTGTCCCTCCAAGAGAATGTCATTATGTCTTAGTGAAAAAATAAAGCAAAGAAGAGAAATCTGTACTTTTGGAGGTGTTGTCTCCATCCAGCACCATCTGGAAATCATCAGGGCCAAAAAGGAGACCCACAGCGACCAGGATTGGGCGAATGTCTGTCTTATCTTGGGGCTGAATGTCCCTAGCCTGCAAGAGAGAGAGAGAGAGTGACGCAGTGAACTTACAGTCCTCTAAGCAGCCACACTCACCTCTGTGGCCCCAATCACAGGAGAATACAATTTGAAGTTAACTTATTAGGCATACTAATTAAACTTATTCATGTCTCATTGAAGCTGTAGAACCAAAACAGTAGGTTCCAACAGTTTTGTATGTTTTTACATAGTATATTTTACATAAACAACTGTTATACTGTGTAATATTGGATTGTTTGATGCAGAAGGACTGAGAACCTGCTGCATAAGCATGGCAGCTTTATCCTCGGTCCGGGAGGGTGTTTGGTAAAGGGTCCCTCTGAGCTGTAGGAGGCGCACAGCTGACGACAGGCGTTCTCGTTGCGTCCCATTATCCAGCAGCATGGCTTTCTGAAGGTGAGCCAAAGATGCCTCAAGGCGCCCCTCCTCCTCCTCAATCACTGCCAGCTCTGAGTGGACTTGACTTCGCATCTCCAGCAACATACTGTGAAAATGACACAGAAAACACTTCAAGCATAAACTAATATGTTGGGAATGTGGGAGGTTGGAAGATACTAATGATACTAATGATATTGATGTCTATGTTGTCTTTAAAATACATAAGTAATGGCTCTCAGTAATATAACAAAAAGCAACAGTGAAAGAAACATGACACAAATGTTTGTTTCTGACCATAAATCATCATAAAAGCATTTATCTTGATCTAAATGTAAAACACACTCTGTGTTTTTCCTCAAATAAAGTAGCTGTGCTGTTAGACAGTCTGCATAACCAGTAAAACATTATTAAAGCTTTACATTATTACATTAACACATAATTTAGGCTATGCTTTAACAAACCCATAATACCACACAAACAGTGTTCCTTTGGACTTGGATGTTGAATTAGGCCACCATTTGTTCCTGTGTCAGTTTTTATAAGCAACAGTGAAATTTCAAACACTATAAAAACAAAATTAATAACACAAGGACTAATACACATAGCCCTGTATGATGATGAATTTGAAGAGGGTGGAAACCTCTGCATGTCCTCCAGAGCCTGGACGACTCTGAGCAGAGGTGTCTTGATGTGTTTCCTGAGGTTGTGCTGCAGCAGCGGCAGGCAGAATCTCCACTGCGTAGCACACGCTGCCTGCACAGCCTGAGGGTCCCTCTCTCTCACTGCAGTCTGCAGCCACTGATCCAGCCTGCCAATCTCCTTCAGCCGAGCCTGAGGGATAAAAACTACAGATTGAGAATCTCCCCAATAGCTGTGACAGCAAAACACTTCTATATACTTGGCAAGTGTACTTGGATTGAATATGCGCTGCCAACTCTTAGATGTGACAGTTCTCACACCAAAATATGATATAGTATGAAATGAGATTACATGATCCTGCTTCACCCAAGATTTTTTTCTCGTCAGAGAGAGGAAACACTCCTGAAAATCTAGCAGGGTGATTACAAGATAATTCAAATTCTCCATCGAAACTCTATTACGATGAAATGCTTCTCGATGGGTCAGCAGCTCTTTAAAGCAGGGACACCTCTTCAAGTGAAGTGGGATTTGCAGATTTACAGCCTTTAAAAAAAAAAAGACTGAGATTACAGAAATATTATTGAAAAGTTAATCAAGCCTCTGCCAATGGGTCCACTGCCTGCATTATAACATGTGTTGGAAACACATGGCTGATAATTCATTTGTGTGATCGAGCACCTCCACTCCGGCTTTAGAATAGTCATTCATCTTCGCCTCTTTCTTCATGAGGTTGATTTCACAGTTGATACATTCCATTATTATGCGTTGGCCATTACTCTAAAAAAGACAAACACATGTGATTTCAGGAGTCAGAGTTCAGCAGTGCATGGAAAAGAGAATGACACCACAAACTATTAGGTCATCTTGATAATTACATTATCATTTCACCTAATTCCCCTCAGAGCAAAAGCAAAAGTCTTCCACCTCTCTGTGAAATAAATCCTCCACTGCCCTAAGAAATCAAAATCGCAGCGACTTCTTTAGCTCTTGGGCATGAGCTCAGCTAATTAATCTCATCTATTGTCAGGCTCCTACTTAAGAGGGGGTGTCAAATTCCATGCATAAATTTGCATGTTTTCATTGTATGTACAGTTATAGCAAGGAGCCACGCTGGTGCCTGAGGTTTTAAGAGAATATCGGACACTCACAGCCTCTCTCGTCAACTTCAGCTCCTTCAAACAGTCAGCAGCTACTTTCTGATGCTTCGCTTGCAAGGCCAGCAGAGCCAACTCCAGGAGGAAGGCAACTCTGCAAATCCCAGATAAAGCATAATTTATACAATTCACAACACTTCAGTACAGTAATCTGAGTCATGTAGTGCTCTTGGGATATCCACATGTGGGTTTATGGTGTTGGAAGGTTTAGGAGGAGGACAGGGAATGACAAAGGTAAGCTTGTTGGGTAGGTGATTTGATCAGGACACTTTGGGTCACAGACCTGTCAGCTGGTTGGACAGGGATTGGGCTCTGTGGAGGGCTAAGGTTCACGGGCGCAGCGGATGCTTTGGTACAATCCACCAGAAGATGGAAAATCTCCTCAAGCTTGGCAGAATCCTCTTTCGTCAGCTCATCCTTATTCATTTCTTCCAACCTGCTACAAACAACAGGAAAACTTGTCTGTGTACATTAATGTACAGTACATGTACTGTATGCATGCATCTGTGTTTTCATCTGCCCTCTAATATACTCACACCATACAGTGCATGAAGCTTAGGCAAAATAACCTATATGATGCTGACGATGGCTGGGTCAGACTGAGTCATGCTGTCAACGTTTATAGCTGAGCTGAAAAGCCATAAAGAGCTCTGACATGTCGAGTACATGCCTGCAGAAAAGAGGTGGGGGCTGGGTTTATGCTACAGTAGTATGCCACACCAGAAGCCATGGAGCTGTACTATTAATGTACGCAGGCAGCCAGATAAACGTGCCCACTATGGGTTGCCACAGGCCAAACTGAGAGCCAGTGGATCGCTGGACTATTGACCCAGGATTAATGTTTGCAAGCTTCCAAGTTAGCTGAGGGCATTAAGCTTTAGGATCACAAACACATCAATATTCTTCTGTAAGGCCTAAACCTTAAGAAAACATAGCATATGGAAAAAATACACTATGCAGGATACAAACACAGAATGGTAAACTAATTATGTCCTTGATTGGACCATTAATAAAGTCATAACTGATAAAGGTTATGAATCAACTTGCTTCTATTATTAGCTGGAAAAAATCTAAAAAGTAAACATATAATCAATCAATAAAGCACATGCTTTCAAACACAGTCTTGCCTCCACAACTGTTAAAAAACAAACATTATCAAAGTAGATCAAGAGCTTGTTTTCCTGGACAACTGCAGCTACAGAACAATATGCTTATCTTAGGTGCAGAGAGATGGTACTGGCTTTCATCATGACAGCATGAAAACAATGCTTTGTGCAAAACAATCCTGCTGCAAAGTCAGTGCAGGGAAAATAAACCTTTACTTAAATACAACACAGAAACTTGGATTACTTTTTAAATTCCTGTATTTTGTAAATGACTGCTGAGGTGGTGTCCTGTCTGCTCATTTCAATGAGAACGTCATCCTCTATCAGACTGTGTTGTACCTAAGAAGAGAGGAGTAAATTTAGACAACACACTTTATTTATCATCCTTAAATGTTTCACTAAAAGACTTATTTCCAAATGAAAGTCAATTAGCTGCATGAAAAGAAGTCCAAAGATAGCTCATTTCTAGACTGGTGTCAGACAGAGGATTTGGGAATAAGGTTAGGAATGGGTTAAACCTGGGGTATATAATAATAATGGACGTGATTTATTGATGTGACTTATGTCAATACTTTCAAATTAAAGATTTAATGCTCTTTTACGTGTTCAGACAATTTTTCTATGTTTTAGGCAAAAAGCAAAACAGCCTAAAAACTCATTAAATGTACATGTACAAATCTGTACATGTTTTTCATATTTAAACTCCCAAACAAAATGCTACAAGAAAATTCTCAAATCTTACAACTTTAGTAACTGATGCTGTTTACCAGTAACGTAAAGAGTCTTGGATAAAGATGTGGGGAATGTGACTTGATGAACTCTTTTGTAACTTTGGCAAAACTCGCAGCTTCCTCCATTTTTCCAGAGTCGACAAGACATTTGATCAGTTGCCTGAAATGAAACAGAGAGAAACATTTATTCGTCGCTATTTGTCAGTGTGAGCAAAATATTACAAAGATCATGTACTGCACTAGTGAGCTTTTAAAGGAAGTCATATCGTGCCTCCCCCTGTCTTATTGGTTGGTATTCAGCTATTAATTTCGGTCATGCCAGACATACTGTAACAAATCCAATTAAAACCCTGGCTAGTTGTATCACTGACATTACACTGTACATTATGTCCTCTGAACAAAGATAAAACTAACACTTGGGCTGGAGGTGTCACAGCAGAACATGATAAAACAGCTTATATTAGAGCAGATTCTCCATTCTATAGAAGAGAGAAAAGGCAGCCAATTAACTGTGGAATGAGGAAGCTGTGTTCATAAATGAACTGCTGGTTAATTAACTCTGTACATCATCTCTGTGAATCCAGCATGATACTGGACAGAATTAGGACTGGACTTAGTCATGAAAGGGAAGTAAAGAGAGCATTGCGGGGTCACTTGCATCATGAGTTCAGCCCTCCAGCTGTGGTCTTGGTCTGCCACTTCCTCCAGACTTTGGACCACCTGCCTGAGGGAGGGAACCAGGTGGAGGCACCGCCCTGGCTGCAGGAGAGGACGCACTGTCTGGAAATACAGCACTGAGGCATTGAACACCATGAAGTGGAATCTGTAAGACACAAACATGCAGTAGAAGCAAACACAGAACACTGAATTATTTATACAATGCACATGCAAGCCATTTCATCTCTTAGTAAAACTCAAATCAGACCATGTGTTGACTCTGTGTGGAGCAGTCCTGTGAATTGCAAATGTGTGTGGATTAACCACAGGAGAGCACCCTGTATGAGCCTTTCTATGGAACATAAGTGAAATTTATGAATTCAAGGCTTTGTTTAAGAGAAAACTGTGTCAACAGACTGTTTGAGTGCTGCTAATTTATTCACCAGAGAATGTGTTGTGCGTTAGTCTGGGCTGGATGTATCAGATATGAATTCCCTTTGGTGTTAATTGGGATTGCTCATTCAGGCCTTTTATTGACACGTTATGAGTTCATTAGTGAGGAGATTCGGTGCTGATTGCTCACAAAGACTAAATCAGTATCTCCAAACACATATTTCAGTGAAAGGAACAAGGGAACTTGTTTTTCTCTATTTCAACTATTACATCTATATTTACCACCCCTTTACCCTGCACACAGATTCTTCCAGTGAGCTGTTAAAATTAAGAAGAATACATGCTGAATATCATCCACTTGTGAATAAGAGGTCAGGGCGAAGCATGAGGAATCATGTTGTATTTCAACAACGTTCTTTCAAACTTTCATGTTCCAGAATATTTCTGTGCAGCACAATGAACACTCATAACATTAAAACATTCACTGTTGTGAACATTTCACCTTTATTACATGATTTTACAGATGCAACTGGCAAATAATATCAGAGATGATAAACTGTACGTGGCAACAATTGGTCAACTGTCTTGACAGAACAAAGCCAAGCACACATCTGAGAGGGTACATACCCCGGTTCATGCTTTGAAATTTCAATTGCTTTAAGAAAACACTCCACAGCCTCTTCAAAGTCTGCCTAAGATAGAAAATAATGCAAAGGGGGAAGTGAGAAGTGTCACATCATACAAACATACAAAGATCAGACAAACTGATTATTCAGAGGAGGCCACAGCTTGATAAAAGACTGAGGCAATATGTCTTCAAGACTGAAAAAAATGGTGAAAGCACTAAAGCTTGTTTACAAAGCTGGGACATCCGCTCTATTTCAGTGCAGATAAGTACAGTATTTCTCTACAATAATTGTGTATGTGTGTATACACCTCATTGGCACAGACACACAAACACACACAACCCCCTTGAGGATATGTGTCCAATTTACTGTCCTCACCACACTCCCAGCAGCCGGTGGAGACTTCAGCTGGCCCTGGCAGAGGTAGGCTCGACACAAAAATTGATTAGGCGGCGGATTCCCTTCAAAGTACATCTTTAGGCACGCTGTGCTTATCTCCAAACAACCCAGCTGAAAACACAGAGAGAGAGAAACACAAAAGCCAAACAAAATAAATATTTCAACCTTCTCCACTGTTTTATCAGCAGCATTTTTCTATGTTTATTGCATTTTTAAAACTACTCAGAAATGGCTTAATGTATGTGAGATGCCCATTTATTTTACACATAACATAAACTGTCTTAACTGCAGGCTGTTGTCCTTGAGAATGTCAGTGCTGTGTCTCCTGCTAATTAGCAGATAATTTCACACGTTCAAGGAATTGCAGCAGTGTCAGGGGAGATAATTCTGTCACAGAAATTTGAACAGTATACTGTAACATTTTAATTGGGTTAGAATATTTTTTTCTCAGGTGGAAAATCATGAAACAAGTGACACCTGACAGCAATGAACTACGGATCAGTGTGTCAGAAAAAAGCCTTTATGTAACAGGAATATTCATGCTTGTATAGAAAACTGAAGAATGTGATGGAGCTCTGCTGAGGATGAGGACTAATTCAGCATTCACTTAAGCCTTAGACTTCAAGGCAAAGTGCGTTTTCACTGAGAAGACTTGCTGTATGATTTAAAGAAGAGAGAACAAATCACATTATGGAATATCACTGTGTTTCATTATTCAAATATGTTTCCCTTGCCCCAGGACAGTTCAGTCTACATTAGTGAATATTCATTACTATTCCCTCCTGGAGAGAATGGTTAGATTTAGCTAACTAAAGTTACTGTATGAAAACAGAGACATTATGACGTCTGTGATGAGACTCTGCAGAGGTTTTATTTCACTGATTTTCTACATCTGAAACTGTATCACCAACAAAGCACTGGCATTAATCAAACAACTGCCCCCAAAATGACCTGGATGCTCTACATGCAGTAATGTCAATAAAAATTCAGGAACATCCACAGAGGAAGATGCCTGCATATCATCCCAGCACCAGGCATTTACTAATATAAATGAGCTCCACATTTTTCACAGTCAGATGCAAATCTCTCATTCTTGGAGGCTGCTTGAAGCATCGTGTCTTATGTGACATCTCAGCAGTTATGAACGCTGCACAACATGAAAATGCTCCTCACAGCACTTGGAGGACAAGTTTGCAGGCACATTCGTAGTATGTTTACTCACAGAGGATTTCAGTATCACAGTTTAATGCTGACTATCTATTAAAGTCTCATTCTGACTGTAGGCCAGTGTGTAGACCTACTTTAGCTGTCCTTAATTTAAGTCTACACATGGTATGAGGCTCATGACTTCATGCCATTTAGACAGTGGGGATTCACAGTAATTTAATTCATCTAAATTGAACTTGTATTCAGTTGGATTTCACATAAAAATTCTGATAACTATTCACAGTGTTGGTGTTCAGATGACTATGGCTGCTATTTGTTTAAGTAAACTATACTTGACCACAGGGATGGAGGGTGTCATTGAGGAAACTGAGATCACAGCTTATGCTGCATATTGGCCTGTTGGTTGGTCATTTTTCCAAGCAAACAAGACAAAACCAGACCCTTTTCTATCTAAATACATTTCTGTCTTGATGTCAAATTTATGTAAAGCACACTGAGTTGCCTGTGGTTGAAATCCACTATACAAATAAGCTTGCTTTGCCTAATAAATTGAAAATATATGATTGTTTGTATCTCTGAATGACAGCCACACATACACACACACACACACACCTCGGATTCAGGGCCTGTTACCAAGGGGCTGCCTCTCCTGTTCTCAGTTTCTTTAACCAAGCTTACCAAGTCTACTTCCAGAAGCAGCTCACAATGAGCCACCCCTACCTGAAACTCTCACCTGTAAAGCTGCTTCCGCACAGACGACGTACAGCTCTGGGGCGATGCGTGGAGCTCGTCTGCTGGTTCCAGCCGTTGTCATGCCCTTGATTAAACGGTAGGCAGACTGCAGAGCTCCACAGTCTAAATATATATATATGAAATATCCACAGTGAGCAGAGCTTACTTTCACAACTCTTTGTTATGTAGAAATTCAGGGACGATTACAGCTACAAACCTTGTTGCTCCTTTGCCTTGGTTAGATACTGACGAATATCCAGGTCCATGGTTGCTAAAGTTAACCGGCTAATACGTTTTTATTATAAGCTAACGTCAGCAGGTTAGCGTAAAACTAGTAACAGTCGCTTTTTACCCCATTAAGCCGCAAAAATACGAAGTTGTCAAACATTAAATTAAGTGTTAATGTAAATATGCTATTACTATTATTAGTTTCTTTAATGGACAACTAACTTGGTTTGTGTCGACAGAAATGGTAAACCTTAACTGTTCCACCATCCGCGTTTGTAGTTAGGGAGCGTTACTAGGCAACCGGAGACCGGGCTTGAACTACGGTAACCAAAAGGGACAAAAAGGGATGACACTCCTTGCTTCAGCACAAACGACATAAAAATGTTAATGTTGTAAAGATAGATTAAAATATCTGCATCAAACTGACTCTGAATACTAGTTAAAGTTTAAATAACCCATTATAGTCTCTAAAATTAAATCAATATTTTTATTATTGTATTTTACTGGCACAAAATGTTAATGTTACAGCTAAATGTGACATTTTCATTGGGAAAAATGATATAATAATAATAATAATAAATAAATAAATAAAAAAGAGTGCAATTATAAAAATTAATAATAACAGAAGACATCTCTCTCCCTCTCTCTCCTATACACACAGACATGCATACAAAAAGCACCTCTTCATGCTTGTGGTCCCAACGCCTCTTCACTTCAAAGTGCATCATTAGAAATCAGGCCACCCAGTGTGCAAATATAATTTACTTGGTCAAACCAAATAGACAGGGGACAAAGTAGTCAGGCACAGCAAACTACTGTGGCTCTCTCCCTGTAATGGACTTGGGGTTCCTAGTTTGAGGTTTAATTGACAGAATCATGTATTACCTGTCAGAATTTCAAAGCAGCACAGATTGCTCCTCAGTGGCCCTCAAGCAAATTTGTTAAGCAGTTCATTGTGGAATCTGTCTAAAAATACACACAAAGAGAATATTCACCCTTTGGAAGGCTTTGAATGTGAAATATATAATTATTTTCTGCAAGAGATTTTTCCTCTGTCACTTGACCTACTTAATGCTTTCAGTTGGTGCTTTTATTTGCTTACAGAGGTGCATAAATATAAGAAAAGTGATTTTGAGAAAAATCTCAGTGGGCAAGATTTGGCCTGACGTGATGTGGTCAGGCATACAAATGCTTAAAACAGTTACACACTCTCAAAACTAATCAGTGACACACCCATTTCATTATGTTACCTGTAAGTGCTTATTGAAACAGACCTTCTTCAAATTAAAGTGCAGAATATATACGGAGGGTGTGGCTGACTCCACAGATACAGTAGCCAGACAATCTGGCCAACACAGATGGTGCTATATAATGATGAATAGGCTCTTAAAATGCTAAATGTGTTTGTTCAGGCTGTCATCCAGTATGTTGCAACAGTACATCTGTCCTGCTGTATAGCTTACAAGAATCTTTTCTGCTGTATAATCCTGTGAAATACAGTTGATATGGCATATTATATTGCTAAAATCTCATAAAGTTCAGTTAATATCTGCAAATATAGAAAACTCTTAATATAAAAGTCTAGAAACCAGGACCAAAGCTCCAGAGTGTAATGTCAAAGCAAAACCTTACTCACAGTGGAAATGTTTACCCAAATGAGCATTTTGAAACAGAAGTAATAGTAACAGTTATAACTTAGAACATGTGCCAATATCCCAGGAAAAACAACCAGAGCATTTTTTACTGTGTACATAATATCTGAATTGAATTCATTGTCACTGGAGCAGTTCCAGAAATGGCTCATATTCACAAAGACTTAACTGTCTAGGATTACATGAATAACAAGCCTGGACTCTTTTCAGAATTTAATTTAAGGAAGTGAAGAGTGAGCTGAAGTTCAATCCAGTGAATGAATGTTGAGCTTCAGTTAGGGCTCAGTAGCAGATTTTAGCTCCATTCAGCTTCTGTTTACACCCGATCATAAATACTATTTTGCTGAAATAGAGCATGTTTGGGTCATGGTCTCTTGTAAAATTAGAAAGGAAATTGAAATGCCATTAAGTGATGATCCATGAGCTGTGTCTGTGAGTTATCTTTGGACCAGTGCACTGACACTAGCCACATTTAATGAGGATATAACCACATGACACAGTCTTGTCAACAGCACTGATGCACACACCAAGGTGGAGAACAAAGATAAACAATGCGCCACCAGTAGTGAAAATACATTAATCACTCCGGCATTTTCCAAAGATAAATAGAAGCAAAAACCCAAAAGGCTTACTCCTGTGTTTCACACCAGGAGGCTCATTGTAAACACGCACTCTGATAAACAAGATGAGTCAGAACAGATTTGTTAGCTGTTTTTCATTTATTTTTTAATTCAAGTGCTTAGAAGTTATAATGAGACTGTTTTCTGAGCCAAAAAAAAAAAAAAAAAGATTTAAAAAAGGAGCATGCTGATAAGGCTAATCATTTAACAATCCAGATTTACAGCAGCTGGTTGGTGTCTCACACTGAACTCAGACAAAACTGTCTGTCCAGTGTTTTTATAAAATACATTTAATTTGGCAAACTTTTAAAGCTACATAGAGCCTCTTGGAGTGGGTGGGTTTTTGATAATAAGCATTTACATCTATAAAAGTATTTGTTTGCGTCAAGCTACACACATGTACAGTTCACCTCTCATTCATAATGAATCAAAGCCATTGTGTGGAGCAGACTCCTTTGCATTATCTGCCCCCCTGATGGGAAAACTTTCAACATCTCTGAAAATCCCCACAATACCAGCATATCCTTAAGATGTTAAATCAGCAGGATCACATTAATTATTGATCAACTTTCAAATTGTTATCAATAATTTAACATTTTGCACATATGAAGTCCACATACACACAAATGGCGAGCCAAATCACACAGACTGCTACTCCACATACACGCTATTCCCATTATACTTTACTCTTGATACATATAGAAGTACAACATGTCTTGCTTTTGGATTCAGAGCAAAAAGACATCTATGATTGAAAAGAGAATTTTCTTTATGGGTATGTTTGCAGCAGAGAGTACTGCAATAAAGAGTAATACTTAAAAATATAATTTCATCATCATTTTGAAAACATTGGCCTGAGAAAGTTTGTAAGACTGCTGTGAATTTGGTCTAAAATGGGCAAAATACTGTTAATATTGCATTAATGTAATGTGCTGTAACTCTGAGAAGCTCATTAAAATAACTTGCAGCTGGTGCACAGGTTTACACTGGTCAGAATTAAAACAATTTTCCCAATCATTGCTCTACTACATGCCACACTACTTGAAATCCCAGAGAAATTTAAACTAGACTCAGTCTACAGCATGCCAGTGCGGCTGTATTTAGGCACAGTGGTACTTTAAGTGTAAAGTTAATGTCAACATGCTAACATACTCACAATGACAATGTTAACATGCTGTTGCTGAGGAGTTACAAAGTTCACCATAAACACAAAGTGCAGCTGAGGCTGATAGGGATGTTATTAGTTTTAGCTGGTGTGACAATCAGCTGTCAAAGCATTTAACCATAAATAGAGGAATCTGTGTGTCTGTCCTTCGATTTTCTCAACAACCACTCGTCTGATGAACTTCAAACTTGGCTGATGTGAACTGAAGGAAGTGCAGCATCAACTGTGAAGTTCTTTTGAAACAGCTGCTCTTGAGAAAGCTTCAAACATCTCTTTTCTACATGAAGAAAAAGGCAAAGCTACGCTATAACGGCAGTACAGCACCTGGACAATTTAAATCATGCACATGTCAGGGATTTAAAAAAAGGCAGATCGCTTAGATACTATCAGAGCAGAGCGGAGCAGCCAACTCCAGCAGTAAGAAACGCAACTGACTGACCACACACACACTGTGTGATGGAAATCTATTGGGTACCAAATTATACACATTAGATCACGTCAATGTAGCTCAGTATTACCTCTGTCCCACCATGAGAGACTACCTGGACATGATAAACAAAGACACAGGCTCAAACCATAAATGTGTACCTCACAGTATCACAAAAGGAAAAGTCAGATCACCAAAAGTCTTTAGGCTTCATCCTCTGGGGACCATGAACATCTGTACCAAATGTACAAAGTTCCAAAACTGGTAAACTGGCCGACGCAACAACCCACTGCCTTTCCACTAGCCAACAGCCAAAAAACAGACTCAAGCCTACACACTATACATATGCATATGCCCAGAGAGTGGTAACTCCAAGTCTTTTCTGCACTGCTGTGATGTCTGCAGCTAATCAGCAGGACCACCCACATTTAAGCTACAAGTCAATCAGCACAGAATTTTAAACAGATGTAGGTGTTAGTGATCTACATGAATGCATCCAAAATTCACTGTGCATTTGCTGCGAAAGCTCATGTTGAGCTGGGTATAATGGTATAATGATTTCCTCAAGAACCAAAGCTCCCCTTATTTTAAAAAGAAATACAGTAAAAACAGTCATTGATTGGATAATGAGCCTCAGGCTAAATTCTAAGCCCTTCCCCAGCGTCCCATTTCAAACCCTTTCAGGCAATTAATCAGTTGGTTACTAATGTGAAATCAACTGACTGTCCAAACAAAAATATGGCAAACTATAATGTTCTAATGATGTCTTTTTTTCATTCATACATCAGTATACATTAATGTTCATTTCCCTTTAGGAAAGAGGTTTTCTATTAGATAGGGGTAATTAGTGGTATGAATCATTCTGTGGAGCATTTGCACGCATTTGTTACACCTCATAGCAGTTTTGGCGCAGAATACCCCCCTCCCTAAGTAACGCTGAGTCATTACAAGTATTAAATCACTTACAGGTTCTTTGCTTGGACATTTGATTCCCTCAAGATTTCTGTAATCTGATTTTATAACACTGAGCTGCATCTCCTTGCATCTCCTCTAGAGTTGTACCGAGCAGTTTATCTGTGCTGTACCTCTTCAAGTGTCCTACTTTATGCACAACACAAATACACACGTTTAGGACGACTTGGTTTCCAGATCTGCTAGCTTCAACACTTCGACATTTGAAAATAATCTGGCCTGTCAGAGCTGGACCGTCAGACACACAGTTTCTTATCTACACAAGCATGTGTTCAAACGGCTAATTAGGGTATTGACTCATTGCTCATGCTCTCATTGGAGATGACGGATGCCACTGATTTGTTTAAACATCATCAGTGTGGGGATTGGATTTGATGGCACCCTGGATGCATACTTAGCAATAACTGACACGATGCCCAATCCTTCACAGCGTGTATTTGCTGATTTGGTTTCACTCTACAGAGATTAGTCATTTATAAGTTAAGGGGAAGCACTGCATTACACTCTGCTGTATGCATGTATGTATGTATTGCTGCATGTATTTTACATGCATGCTATAAGCCGTACTTTCATATAGATTTGTAGGCTGAATGCACAATAAAACAAGGCTATAGTCATCAATACATCATTTTTTCACAGTTTTAAATTCTCCTTAGGAGACTACTGTGCTTCACATTTCATAAACACTGCACAAGAAACCTAAGTACTGTACTGTGCCTGTTGATTATCTTATGGTTTATGGAGTGATTATCGTGAACTGACGCAGAAATAAAAAATATCTTCTCTGGCAAGGTCTTTCCTAGAATACCTAAATCATCACTAGACAGTTTTAGTGTTTAATTTAACTGCAATTACTCAACAGACTGATTAAAAAGCACTTACGTACCTGACAGAGGTTGAGGAGCCACTGGGAAGTGATTGATCAGTTGTAGAGTCAACTGCCTGGAAGATAAACAGCACTGTTGATTCATCACATGTATTTTTAGCCACAGTGGAGATGTGACTCTTACAGTTGTGGTCTGTCTTTCAGTCTGCTTGTCTACATTCAGTGATGCATATACATTGGTTAACTATTGGGGGGCTTGCCATCAAAGTTGATCTATGCGGTCCCCACAGAATGAATCTCACAAATCTAGTAAGATGATCCTAACTGGAAATGATATATCAGGAGATGATCACACATATTCATTTAGCAGTAGCAGATGGAGAGGTGCATTTATTGCATTTTCTTTTGCCAATCTTCTTGGAAATTCAGTTAGAATTTACACTGTACTTGGATGAAAATTTGGCTAGTGAGATGGATGCAGTCATCATTTTATAGCTAGCGGTATCCATGGCAACATAATAAACCCTTTTGACTTTGAACTTTTGCCCTACTAATGATAACAACCTAAAAATAGCAAAGCTTCCTCTCCATTTTCCATTTATCCAACATTATTTTATGTGTTATAATCATTACAGCCTGACAGAGCTGCAGTTCATCTATAGACTCTGAGTCTTGTTTCCATTTAGATTGCTGGAAGGATAAGCCGGGCTGATTGATCTTGTTAAAAGGTTCCAACACCTCCTCCTCAAAGCCATCCTCTCAGCGCAGAGACAGGGTGTCGGTTGTGATTAGCCACCCTCTGGTTCCCAGTTGGCAGGCATCAATAAACCACTTACAGACACACGCTGGTTGCACTTTTACCTCCCATCTTCCAATGCCTGACAACGCTTCAGTACAGCTTGACCTGAACATAAACCATATCTCATATTCATAGGCATAACTAAACCTTGAGTCACTTCACCCATGGGATTATAATTCATGATCATTGACATAAATATTCTGTAGCTTGTGCATTTACTGCCTGTAGGAAATAGCTTCTCCTCATCACAACTGACTATCTCTCCAGAGTTGTGCCTGTCTGCAGACTATTGCCTTTGTGATTGGGGGGTAAGATAAATGGTCTGGTGCCTGGATTGGTAATTGAAATCTTTGAATTTCATTGTTAAATGAGATGATACTGTTGAAACTGGAAAAGAGTAATGAGTTATAATGACTTGACCCCTAAGTATCATTAGACAAAAGTTGACTGCTTATTAATTGGCTGCTGAGTGATTGACTGTAACGTTCCTGCCAGGGACAGACTGAAACAATAATTCAGGAAAGTAACTTGAGTCCATCCCAAGGCACCCTGTTCATGCAAACCCCCAGATGCTAATTTTATGGGCTAATCATATTTGTTTATGTACTGGTGCCAGACTAGTAAATAAAGTATCAATAATAAAGTAAATAAATCACCTTTGATTTGAATTGTAGAAAGAGAAGAGTATATTAACTTCAGCAAAATGTGTTTTATACATTAATATAATTATACAATAATACTATTATGGCACCATATTTATGTCTGGTTTGTGCTGTTTTTAAACTGAGCTTATAGGATCCACTGTTATTTACAAAGAACAAATATCTCTGTGGTCATTAGGCCAACATTATTTCGATGTGATCAGGTCCAGTACCTGCTCTTCCTCCCTCATCTTCATCACATTCTCTCTTTCTTTTTTTCTCTCATCTTATCCTGCATCTCCTCCCTTCTTTTTATTTCCGCCTGTGTCAGTGAAAAAAGTAAACACAGGGTCAGATTATATGTATATGTAAATGTTATCAGCCTCAGCTTGACTAATCTTACAATGAGAATAAAAATATGTAAGGAGTACCTCATTTTAACAAGTATTTCTACCCTTTACACAAACCAAATTATTTTTTAAAAGCATTTCAGCTTTGGTTGGAAGTTTACCAGTCCGTCGTTGGATAGAATTAATGTTAGCTAGCTGCCTAGCTTGCTAACATTAATTAGCTAGCTAGGCAGCTAGCTAGTTAATTCGCTCAACTCAACTGTTTAAACGTAGCGACATGGGCTGCTGGTCAGATGTTGTCTGAAGATAAATGCCATTGAACTACAAACAGCCAGTTAGTAAAGTTTTCTAGTTACCTGTATTTGCTTGTGTCACGCGTCGGTGGATTCAGTCCCCTGTTCGGTTTGTTGACATTATCAAAGAACCACACTGCGGTCAAACCAGCCGCCGTTCGTTCCTCCGTGGTCAAACCAGCTGACACTTAAATTGGAGTGCCCCCGTATTCTGGCCTTTACGGTAAATGCATTGAAACTTCCCCGAACTAGCAGACAGGCAACAACATCTTATTTTGAAAACCGGATGTCCCTTATCCGGCCTGTCTGCTCGTTCAGGGACGTTTCAATTAATTTACTATAAAGGCCAGAATCCACAGAAGGCACTCCAATTTTAGTTTGACCATGGAGAAACGAACGGCGGCTTGCTTGGGGTGATCAGATAAGAAGGTAAGTTATCTTGGCGTTGTACAGCATCTTTGCTTTACTGCATCTTTGCTGCACCACAGCACGGTTACGGTTCTATAACTCCTGGAGACCTCAATGGCTACAATACTGCAGGCTAAAACAACCCTCAGGCCCCCGGGAAATGACCCGGTGCTCCCGGTCTGTACGTACTAAAGTTGGCTATAATCGGTTTTTGTAAAAAAAAATAAATAAATAAAAAGAGAGAGAGAGAGAGAGAACGATCATATTTTCATCTTTTTTCAAAGTCCACGAACCTCAACTTCAAAGGGTCGCTTTTTTGAATTTAGTGTATTTTCTATCACACCATTTTTCGATTTTCCCTTGGGATGAACCGGAAGTAAAATGAAACCGCCAATAAACGTGATACGTGTGACGTTTTAACGGTCAGGAGCGCGAACTACTTTTGAATATTGCCCGTAGGTTTAGATTGAGCTAAAGTTAGCTAGTTAGCGACCTCTCCCGACAGGCTATCCACTGCTGCTTTCAGGTGAAGTGTTTATTCGCATCTTAAATGGTCTGACTTGACTTGCATGATGGCAAAGTAGCTTGTGCGCCCTTCCTGTCTCCTAGCAGCATGGCTGTTAACATGTGATGTTTGCAGGTAGATAAATCCCCTACTAAATTGGGTTTGGTGGTTTTGTTGTTATCTAATGTTAACTGACATATTCTTTGCTTGAGCTGTCGCCCAGTAGCTTATTAAAGTAGGGGACATCTTTAGCACTGCCAACTGAATAATCTGTCAAATTTAGTTTTCATGCCAGAATCTTCATCTGGCTCATTGAGTTTACTGCCCTCTGCACAAGACATAGAAAAATATGTGTTTACAGAAATGTAAAAATATGAATGATAGACAGGAGTGATACACGATGGTGCAGGTGTTGTACTTTTCTGTTCTTCACTTCTGGTATAATTATTTTTGTATGGTACATGCTCAAAATGGCCGCTGTAAACAGATGTTTTCATGTCACCTTTACATATTCATTCATATTATTCATGCTGGTATTCCTGTTGAGTCCTTCTCGCATGCAAATTCCTCACAGCTGGAAACGTCAAACACATTCCTTGGTCTTTTTCAAGCAGGACAGGTAATGTTCTATAAATTGTAGACTATGACAACAAAAAGAAATCTAATCTTTATACACAGTGTGATGGAAATGACATTTCCAAATTCCCTGGATATCTGACTTGACTTTATCAACTGTGACACCATCCTTTCAAAGAGATGAAAACAATACATTTTCATGAATATTTCAGGAGTAACTTGTCATTCACAGAATGCTACACCTGGCTAATGAGAGCCTGTATTTCATCACGTTGGTATATATTACGAATGTGTGTGTGCGTTGCTGTGTCTGACTGTTTCTCTCTTCTCAGGTGGCTCATGTGTTTCTGCAGCCAGGTGCCCATCCTGCCAGGATGTTGAGGAGGAGCAGCCTGTGCCTGGAAGAGTTGGATCAAAAGCAAAATGACCCTCAGTGATATTTAATACTTCTGCAGTGTCGCTGAGCTCAGGTACCATGGTAACCATCCAGAACCTTCCTCCTCCCTCTGCCATTTTCCCATTTTATCTTTTTTCCTTCTGCTCCCTTATTCCCATACTTTGAAACAGACTGCGCTCCATAGAAACACATAAACATGTGGCAGCAAGCAACTGGTCATCAAATGGTATCAGACTGATATCAGACATTTGCAAGAGAGCTGTTGACACGCTTTACTGATGACAAAGTTCACACCACGGTCACATTATGAAAGCAATTTCTGAGGGAGCAGCTGCCTCCCTCCTCCTCTCACTCTTTCTCTCTTTTTTTCCTCTTTGATGATAAGAAAAGTAACATGTGCTTGATAAAACTTAGAATGCTCTGTTGTCACAGTATGATTGAAAGAAGAAACATTTTTGGATGTGTCGTGTGAACAAAATGGAGAAAGAGAAACTAAACTGGGTCATTCATAAATGACATTCTCATGTTTTGAGAGTATTTTCGTATGAATTATGTTTCTTATTACAGCCCAATGCGCTGTCTTTTCTCAGCTGCTCCTTGGCTGTTTGCCCAACAGATTGGCTCTAGCCTCAGGACACGTCAAAATCAGGCGTCCCACCGGCCCTCAATACATGGATTATTCAGAGTAGAGTAACTCAAAATTTACAGGAAACAGGAAAGTTAGTCCTAATAAACCTAAGCCTCCCGCATTCTCTTGGTTTTTTTTAATGCACATTTCTATTTATTTTTTTAATAGAAGAGTGCATTGTGTCCACTACACATTATTATATGTCAGAAGAATTGCAGGACATCATGATTTAATGGGATTGGAAGTTGAAGACCTAAGTATGATGTCATTTTCTGAGGACATAATGTACTGCATGTTGCATTTAACATTATGTGTGTAGTGCCACTATACCTGTCAAGTATTCTCAGACAGTAGTGAAAGAAAATTGTGGTATTTTTTTTATTTCAAGCAGACAAAAGCAGGGAACCATTCACCAAGTGAATGCTGGCCAAGTCTGTCCCCAACAGACTTTTTAATGTTTCCAGCTGACTCGTTCAAGAACCCCACAGAAGGGGTTCTGCTAACAAGGGTGCCAGTACAGAGGGCTCTGGGGTCGGTTGGCAAAAAGTTGGACCAGGCACAACTTTTCCTGCAGTGCAGTGCACTGTCATCCAGCAAGGCCCTGCACTGGCCAATCAAATACATGCAAGATCACATTCCTGGTAATGTGAATGGAGTATTTTTATGGTTAACTTGCTGCGGTAACTTTCCTGAGTTGTGAAATTCTGTCTGTAAATGTTGCAGTGTCTGGTTAATGCCTTAATCTGTAATAGACTGCTAAAAGACAGAGGCTACGGCTGCTTGTCTGAGACAAAATCTCAGCAATGTCAGTGCTATCTTGGATGAGTTTGACTGGGCTGCCAACGTTAGCTGCTAAAACACTGATATAGTGGCGTCTAAAAGTGGGTTACGAGGGTGGGTTTGGTTATGACTGTTTGGGGTAAGGTAGTTAGCTGGACATGCTAATATGTGTAGCAATTGCTTCAGAGCAGATAAACACACAGTTTAATCCAAACCTTATACTGGTTTTGGAGAGGGAAGTCTTTATATACATGTCTTACTTACTACAGCCCCCTGTGCACTTCATTTTAACATTTGGAGAAATCTAAAGCTTGATGGAGAGACATTTTTTATTGGAGGGTTTTATCATCAATTGCGCTTTGTGTTTACAGTAACTACAAAAGCTTGTTACTTCTAAAGGATGACAGCAAGGGATCAAAAAGAGAGCAGCAGAGTGGGAGGGAGGGAGGCATGATACTTCTCTGCCATCACATGCCCTTTAGGATGGTCTCAGCTTTTTTTATGGTTCACATGACTTTTCTCTCATCAGGCTGAATGGCACAGATTGGGGCATTTCCCTCTCAATTCACAGTCCCAGTTGAGGGAAACACTTTATGTAAGGGCACAGATGGACTGTTATGCTCCTGAAAATCTCTCCCTTGTGAGCCAAGACATCAAGTTCAAACTTATGCAGGCTATCCCCGTCTCTCTCCCCCTCACTCTCTCTCTCTCTCTCTTATGTCCACATCCTCCACAACTCTGTCACTCAATTGACTCTTTTGAGGAGCCTGCAGGGTGTGAGTGTTCTGAACCATGCATCCTATAAAAAGACTCCCTTATATCCTCCATCCTCCTACGACACACTGACCTTGCTACCCAAGTGCTGACTGCCTGTTTCATCCGGTGACCCGTGTCAGTTTTATGTTTGAAGGTCATGCTGTCACTCCGTTGCTTCTTCATTCAGTGTTTCTTTGGATCAGAGTTACTCTGGCCAAGCTGTCACAGTACTGTCATGTTGTCAGAGAAGTCCAGTCATGACCAGGGCATCCAGCAGTTTCTTCTCAGGCTATAGCCAGAGCGCACAGGCTTGACAACAATACAAAAACTGATATAGATTAAAAAGACATACAGTAAGGCATATGTTGGCTGGAGTATAGAGGAATTATTTCTGCACTTCATATTGTGACAAAAAATGATCCAATAACAGAATATTACAAAAACAAGCCTGAAAAACAAACACAGCATTTATCTTATTGCTGGGAACCAATTCAGACTGATTAAGCTTTTTGTTTTTTTTGTTTCTTTAAGAATTAGTTCAGATCCTCTCCAGAATGTGAAACTGGTGCTGAAACCCCACAGATCCCGGGGGCTCAGATCCCAGCTTGATGTGTATGATGTTGTGGAAGGATACTGCAGACACCTCCTGTGAACAGACAGCCTCTCTGCCGCTTACAGCAGATGCAAAGACATCAGACTGAAAACACTGCTGGCTATAGCCTATTAAACTTACATTGTGTACTTCTGTTTTTTATGTTGTGCTAGGTGCCATCACAGATGTTCTCTATTTCAACTACTGACAGAGGGATGTTTGTGCACAAATGCTGAGATGACTGGTATAATAGGAATGCAACAAGATTCAGTTTTAGTGTGGACCATTTTTGAAAAGGTACAGTTTGTCCCTGCACTGCACTCCCAAGACATTATCAGTCCAACAGTTTACTATGAAGTGTTTGGCTTTGGTTTTCTGATGTAGATCAGGTTTATTACCAGAAGTAATGCACTACTTCACATGAGCCTGAGACATTTGCTGTGTCTCAAATCAGATGCTTCAGTTACGTGTACTACACAGTATCTTCAGTGGCATAGTGCATGAATTTTGACAGGGTAGTGTTGTCTCAAATCAAACACTGCCACTCTCCACTGACTAGAAATGATGATCACAACGTGACAGCAATTGTCGCTAAAATATCCTCCAGCTGCTTCGCTGCTTGACTTAATAATGAACATTTTACTTTTTCCACAGACGACGTGTCCTCCCTCTGTAGCAGCTGTTTTCAAATGTTTGAAAATACGTCGGTGTTCCCTCTTCTTTTGCTACGTAGCCAAGATGGCGACCGTTGAGGGTGAGAAGTGTCCATTGTTTCCACACTCAACTTTTTGACCATTCAGAGTCTCCATCCTGGTTCTTATAGTTCACTGCATGTTTCTATACTTCACTCATGGACTCAAAATAACAAGAGGGAGTGAGGAAGTACACGACACCAGGATGATCCACCTGACACCTGGTGTTTACATCAATAAATGTCAAAGCTTTGAAGCTCTACAAGCTCCACAGCACAGATGGCAGAGCTGTTGAGGAAGCTTGCTGTTAATTTGAATCTGAATCAGCCAATATTAGCTACCAATATGCACACAGTGTAGTCCAACATCACAAATGAATCTTAGCAGAAGTTAAATCAGGAAGTAGGATTAAAGAATCTTCATGCATCAGCCAACTGGAAACTCAAATCTGTGCCTCAACACAGGACTGAGGGAGGATGTAGAGAGATGAGACTGCGTGCACACGGTTATAGTTAGACAGCAACTAATATATATACACCATACAGCATGTCCTCATGAGACAGGAACTCTGATCAACTCAGTGAAACAGAAAATGCTCATTCTATTTATTTAGATGTTCTTTCTTCTCCTGACTCCAACTTAATCAGCTGACTAATAGTTAGATTTTGCCACAGCGTCTGCGAGCCAATCATCTCCTGGCTGTCCGACTTTAAGATCTGTTCCTTTCTCTGCTGCTGTCAGCTGTCATTTCAGTATCTCCACCACTCCGTCTCTTCAGCTCTGCTGTTCTCCACCACTCCATCACAGCCAGTATTGTTTTTTCTCTTTATGTTTTAATGTTCATATTTCTTGAATCTGTCAAGGGTATATTTTTATGAGCAGATTATGGCGTGGCCACCCCTGTATCTCTTTACAATAGATTCCAGTAGTGACATCATTTTTAGGGGAGCGTCTAAATAATCTCTGCAGCATAGTCACTGTCCATCTGTAATACGTCAGTCACATTTTTTAAATAAATATGCAGCTTCTGTATCCTCCAATGAATCAGAAACTGAACAATACAACTAGAGTTACATTTGAATTACCATGGGTCTTAATGAAAAAGTTTAATGTCATTACAACAGGCTACAACTATTCAAAGCTGTGCTATGAATATGCATTTATGTGTAAATCTGTAGTAGCTAGATTCAGGAGAACATACTGTGTCGTATGTGTCATATATGAACCATCCTTGAACCAGGCTCCGCTAACACGCCCTTCCCCCAGACTCCCTTTCCATGACAGCTGCCATAACACGCTGGCAAACTGAGTGTTGTTCCCAAAGTACTTCACTTCTTTGAGTCATTCATGATAGAGTGGGACATGATGTGTGACACAAACCTCAAGACACCAGTGTTGCATCAGCTCTCATGCCAAAGTTAGCTGCAAAGGATAAAGAGCAAGAACTTGATGTCCTTCCTCAGTATCAGCTCTCAGCTGGAAGAAAATGCTTCAAATTACAGTCAAAGACAGACAGTCCTGAATGGATGTGTGTGTGTGTGTGTGTGTGTGTGTGTGTGTGTGTGTGTGTGTGTGTGTGTGTGTGTGGTGATAAATAATGTCTAAGACATAGAAACAGTTGCAGCATATTGTATTATGACACATTCACGTGTGGAGTGCACTGGTGAATGCAGCAAAAAACAAAAACAAAACAGCAGCAAATATTCCACCAGCCTGTATTTTTGTAAACATATCAGCACAAAATATTTGCCATGCAACCCTGAGCAAATTAGAATTTCTCGCTCTCATCCTCTCCACTCTCTCCACCCACCCTCTCCACCATATGTCATCCCAAAAATGATCAGTGGATCTCAGCCTCTGCTGGTGCCCGTTACACTCGCATTTACTCACACACACATTTTCTCTCCCCAGCTATCTCACTTTCAGACAAAAACACACACAATATCGCTCAGTTATGAAGTGGCTGTATTCTCCTTTACAAGTGTGAAAGCTGTGGGCTAGATGATATTAATATATGCTGGTTTTGGATAGTTGGAAGGCACGATTCTTTTCTACCTTTCTTTCGTGGATATGCAGTGTAGGCATATTTTTATGGATTGAATTTAGCCATGAAGGTTTCTCTTTGCACAATTTTTATAGAAAAATACAGCTGTATTGTCCACAATGTCTCATAATATTTACCCAGTCCGAAAAGATAAACACAGTCGGATATCAGGGCTCATGTTTTGTCCCTAAATGTCTGTCATTCATTCTGCTGCAGTCTGACAATAACTTCAGCAGAGCACGACTTCGACAGTAAGCATCTACTTTTAATTAGATTTGTTCAGAGTTTCTTTGTAATCTCATTTCAACATCCCTCAGCTGAGTGTTTTCATATCAGCGCTGCAACACCCTGTTCTCTGTTTTCTGTCAATCACCCAGTGCACACAGGAGGAAATGGACAGAAACAATTCCTCAAAAACATATTGCATTTCAAACCCTGTCTTTGTTTTAATGGAAACATGTCTTTTAGGCAGGGTAGCATGTAATTCGAGGTAGGCCTGACACTGTAAAGCCTCACAGACCAACCGGACTGGAAAAGCACAAACATGCTATATGAAGAGTTACAACTCACTGTTCACTGTTTGTGATCACTAAAAGTTGCTGTACTTTAGAGGCCTCAAAAACTTTTTTTTTTCTTTAGCTTCTTTCTGTAAGTGACAGGCTCCGACATCAACAATATTAAAGGCTACAGTTAATGTTACAGGATATTTTTGCATTTTTCCTATTCCTATTTCCTATTTTTTTCTAATATTTGTCTTTTGTGGTTGTTTTGTATCTTTATGTAGTTGTTATGCACATGTTTGTGGTCATTTTGTGTCTCTTTGTGGTTGTTCGATTGACTTTCCAGCAGGACATGTTAGTGGTTACTTCCAACAGAGGCTGTGGCCTGACCATTTATTCATGTGTTCCCTGTATGTAGAGAGGGATTTCATGAAGGAGACCAGATTTCCCCCTGTTACAGACTTCCTATTAGCATCCTCCTTTTTATTAAAGAAACAGTTTGAAGCTAACTTAGCTTAGCATTAAGAATGGAAACATGGGGAAACAGCTAGCCTAGCTGTTTTTCAAAGATAAAAAATCCACTTAGCAAAGCTCAGAAATGAACTTGTTCTATGTCATTTGTGGTTTTACAGGAGGTTATGTGCCGGACTATTTCTTGGAGTCCTGTCATTACCATGAGGTCTAGCTTTCCCTAACTTTAACCAAGAGCACCAATTACAGTGGTGCCATATAACACAAAGGATTTGGTGATAGTTGTTGAGTTTGAGCCTGATTTATTTATGTTTTTCTTTCCAACTTGTATTTTGATATTTGCTTATTCAGACACAAGTCTATTCATAATAAAACCCTGTTGTCACATTTTAAAAATTGCATTAACAACTAAATTCACAACAGCCACAGCAGAACCCCAGTTTCTCTCCAGGCTGTAACTCAGGCTTCCTCATTAAACATTTGAGAGCCGCTGCTGTTTACTCTGCTGTCACACATTATGTGACCTGTTTGGTCTGTACAGAGAACTCTGCCATTGTCTGGATCTGTCTGTATTTACCAGGCATATGTTTCTTCCAAAAACCTGCTGAACTGTGTCGGTTTGGCTCTGCACTGTTTGTAGGACCTCGGACAGAGTGAGTGGGTGGCTGTTTTTGCACTGACAGAACTCAGTGTGTGGGTGACGGGGGAGAGAGTGATAATTTCTGAGTGTCCGCTGGCGCTTTGCCTTCCTCCACTTCTTTCCCCTCCTCAGGCTGTGCTGTGTATTCCTCCCGGTGACAGAGACTACAGTCCTGCTTGCCAAATGGCCAAGACTGTCTGTGTAATGCTGGAGGCAATCTGTGCTCATGGGCATACTTTTGTGATACACACACACAAACACACACAGTTACTCTAACTATACTGATACCCTGATACTCTAAATATGGCATCGTTAAGACCAGGGCTTAGCTTAAATATTGGTTTGCATTTTATTAAAAACTGGACCTCTAGTAAGATGGGTTGATTAGTTTCATTATGTTGAGCCCTGATGTGAATCTGAAGCACATTTTGAATCTTTTAGCAGTCAGATTTTAATGTGGCGTGGTCTAAAAGCAGCATCACCAAAAAATCTCCTGTAGAGAAGAGTGATTTCTTGGGTTTTTTAGAATTTTTTTAGCATGAAAATGGTCATTTTCACTGAGCTCCCAGCAGCTTCAGTCCAGAAAGTACTGATGCCAGCCTCTAAACCTTATACCCCTCAATCCATCAGACTGTCTCAGAAGAGCGAAATAAAGTTGGAAATCCAGTCAGAGAGAGGGGAGACAACAGAGTGGAAGGTAAAATATCAGCTGGAACAGAGACTTCACGCTTTGTTAGCTCAGAGTTTAGCAGCCAGATGCTTTGTTGTGACGGAGGTGTAAGCTGTTTGTTTTTCATCAGAAATGGAAACTCATACGAGTTGTTAAGCTGCTTTTTCCCCATTTCACATCTCAAACCATGTGAAATTGCGCTCAGACCTCTGTTTGTCTTGTGTCTTGTCGGGGCATGGGGACAGTAGTGGAGGATTTTGAAAGAACCTGACTGCTTTGCTGCCAAGTCGTTCTTTCTTTTCAGTGGATTGGTTCCCAGTGGTCTCATGTTATCCTAATGCTTCCCCTCACAGTTGGAGAAAGACAGTGAGAGAGGGAAGAATTGTCAATATTATGTTATGCATGTAGTAGAAAGACAGACTGTTGCAATTGTAAACGACATTCTCATTCTAGAGGAGATACCACTGTTGTAGTGATTGATAACTGTCTAATGCTGTTTGTATAGATAATGCTGGTGTTTTATAAAAGTGCAGGTACATGCACAGCACTCACATCATCGCATGGATGTGATCTGAATGAGATTCTAGTTGAATAGTGGTTTTTATGTCTCTGGGACCAAGTCTGAGTCAGGCCTCAAGTCTTCGAGAGAAGCTGAGTAATTATCCAAAGCTATAATAATCGGACTTAGACTGCTTTATTCGAGTCCAGTTAAACCACAGATTGGGCTTTGGATGAGATCCACCCCAACCTACCTACTGACAAAAACCAACAATCAATACTGCTTTAACTTTTTAATAAATGTTGAGAGAAAACAATAATGGAGGTCTAAAGAATGAACCTCTAGCCTCATGGTCATGGTCATCAGTAGACCTAAACACCACAGATTCTGCTTAATACAGTGGCATCAGATGAGGGTGTTTTAGGTCACAAGACATATTTGTGCCTCATTTTACTCGACACCTTCACATCTGCACTCAGCAATAAATCCCTAATAAGCTTAAGTGTAATTCAGCAACGCCACTGGGTCTGCACTAGTAAACCAGCGTTCTGAATACTGTGGCTTACCAACAGAAATCTACATGAAGATGAACTGTTGCATTTACTGTTGAGTCCTACACTGTCAGCTATCTGACATAAAGGACTAAATGTTATTTTGTTATATAGATTATTGCCACACATATATAACTTTAAACATCGGGTCATTTCTCTCAAAGGAAAGTCATATCAGTTGTTCATTTGGTGACTCATACCAAGTACAACAGGGAGTCAGCTGGTTGGTTGTTGTCAGGTACTTTGACTCCATTAATCACGTCTGGGCAACTGTTTAGTAGCAGATTGTTCTGGGGGTGGCCAGTTTTTCTGCTATCATGGATGTTCATGATCCGAGAAGTAATCAGTCACTGTCTTTGTCTTTGTGTCGGACGTGCTCACGTTGTTAGTGGTGCCTCCTCCTGTAGTAATTCAAAGTAGATTTATGAGATTTCACAGACTGTTGAACGTTCGGATGTAAAACGGCATATAACACATTATGGAAGCTGAAGATATGTTTGCAAGCAGCTATAGCATAACCCTTTTAATAAAACTTTACCTTTAGGTCTCGATAACAGCTTTCTGTTTGTAAATAATTCATGTTTAATTGAGCCTGACAACAGTTCAGTTTTTTTGTGTTTTTTGACCCACTTAAAAAAGATGCAAGTGGGAGATGTAATATAATTGGCTGCACAAAAGTAGGTCACCCATTGAGCTTTGAAGAGTCAATTTATGGTGTTTTGGAGCTGTGGAAACCAGCTTCTCTTCATCGTGAACTTTCTAGATGTTCTCCCGCTCTCTCTTTGGTTTTGATTAGGCCGTGTTTTGAAAGGAGAATCTGTTCAGTGGTGTTCACGGTGTCAAAGAAACGTCAAGTGCAGAAGTCTCTCTGGAAATGGACTCCTGGCAAAATGGATGCATGTTACTTGAGAAATGTTGTGAGGAAACAGCTTACTGTCTTGAGTGTGGGCTAGCCCATTAGCGCCAATAATTTGCCAATGTGTCTGGCTGGAAAACAAAATGATCTTTTTTCTTCCCACAGGAAGGATTTGTCTGGTAACAGCTGCAGCAGCTAGATGAGGCTGATTAGAGACATTTGACTCTGTAATATTTGTTGACTCCCTCATGATATTCTCATTTCCTTTAATGACTAATCCTTTGTAATCACTCTGGTCACGTCTGCAGTTATATTTTGTCCATTACTTGTTTAAAACCACAGCAGCCAAACCTGATTTGGCCAAATCTGGGAGTAAAGACTGGTCCCTTTCCCTTAGTCTCCTCTTTTGTGGTGTTGCAGAAAAAAAAAACAGCTGCTGTGTCCCGCGGCAGAGTTTGTACTGAGAGATTATACAGTGTGCCTCTCTGACACTTGACAGGGCTTTGTAGTCTCCCACACATTTCTGGATAATGTGGCAGAGTTGCTAATCTGACATGGTGCACACCCCTGTCACCTGATCACTGGCAGAATCCTGATATTAAAAAGACAGCATCCCAATGTGAGGGAGACAGACAGTGAAAGAGAGAAACAATACATGTGAGGAAGGAGAAAAAATGGAATGAATACCCCAGACAGATGGTGCATGCATGATAGATGAGCAATGCCAGGCAATAAATTTTACCCTGGGTGCGCAGGCTTCGGCAGACTTAAACTCGCCCATTGCATTTAAGTGATAAACCGTATGTTTAACTCTACTTTACACGGTATGTAAAGTTTATCACATGATAGACTCGACAGTGTACAGACAGCAGATTCTATTTTTAAGTTCCAGGCTTGAGGAGATGAATTCTTATGCTGTTCATTTGTTCCTAGAATCACTGAAACTCTACAGTGCAGAAAACTGTACATTTAATCATGCTGTTGGGTTCTGTGGAGCTCTGAAGGCCGCAGCCATAATCATAGACCAAACATAACCATAATTATAGCAACAGCAACACCCGCTAATCACAGCTGCAGCCACAACCTGTCAGTGACGGCCACAGCAGCAGCCAGGTATAACACCATGTAAAGAAATAACCACCCTCTGCTAGTTATAGCAACATTAGCTGTAATGATACAGACTGAGTTTTCTGGTGGAGCCAGTCACAGCCCAGAGAGGCCCTCTGAGTAGTAATATCACAATGACCTTCCAACATTTACTATGTACTTCATTTAGTACACTTACATGAAGTGCACTGTGTACACAGTATGCTCACTGGTGTAGTGCATGAATTGTGTTCCCCCTGTTTCATGGGACACGTAAATTATGCCATCATCCACGCCGACGACGTGTCCTCCTTCCTCAGCCGCCATTTTCACAAGTTTGAAAATACTGCACTGCATGTTTCCATACTTGTCAATGTGAACACACTTATGGACTCAACAAGTGTGAGCAAGTGAGACACACATGTATTCACTGAAACGCTGCAGCGTGTTGTAATAACCATCTATGAGTTGAAAATGTACAGCATGTCTCTTTCTGCCTGAAACACTGTACTTATTAGACTGAAAGCATCCTGCTACAGTAAGCTGTTTAGTAACCCAGTTTGCTGCGCCTCCACAGATACAGCTGTTAGTGTGTTTGAGGTAGCAGAGGTCAGAGGAAGGCTGTGCACTGCTTCATCCCCCATTAGAATTCACATCCTTACAGATCTTTGTGCTTGTTCTGTGCTTTTTGGTTCATTAAGACTGTCTCTAAAGCAGTGTGTGTAGAATACAGAACACGTCTAAATCTCAGAACAGAATGTCTTTATCTCAGAAGACTGTTACAGCTCACACTAATCAATGTGCCATGTATGGAGATGCAGTGAGAAACCAGCATTGGACCTTTAATACTTGATACTCTGCACCTGGAGTTAAATCTCTGATGTTCTCTGACCTTCTTTCAGTCAAGTAATCAAACTGTAAGTTTTAAATATTTCATGTTATTATGTTTCTGACCCCACAGAAGAATGAATCAGACAATGTCTGCCAAGTTTGACTCATGAAGTTAAGAATTCATTTTGTGTTGTCTCAGATATAAGTGAAAGGGATGGTGCAGTTCTTTCTTTCTTTGCCTTGATTAAATGTCCTCGTTTAACACGGTAATTTAATTTACCACTGAGTTAAATTCATCGTCTTTTTAATTGGACCTGTCTCGTAAAAAGGACAGTTCATTTATCTTCTCCTGGTTCTTTGTTGGGTTTAGTTGAGGTCAAAGTGCATTATTTTAATACAGTATGTAGACAGCTCAGTCAAGAGCAGTATCTGCGTATAAACCTATACTGCACTGCTACACTGTGCAACTAACCAAGGTCCATTAATTTCACTGGTCATGAATCAATATGGCTCCTGCTGTGAGGAATTCTCATTTACTGATAAACTAATCGAAATCCTTTTACAGTACGAGGATCTGGTGGAGAGTGTATTGTTGCTTGTTGTACATGTTGTGTAATTACCTCAGATGCTCTCAACAAAGTCGCTCTTCCCCTCATTCCATAAACACATGGGTTATTAATCATACTTCACAGACATATAGACAATTGCTTCTCTTGAAATGTATCCCTGTGAGTTGTCCATACCCTCTCAGCACACACACACACACACACACACAGACCTAGAGGCTCCACAATCAGACATTAATTGTTCACATTTGCTTTGAGCATATTTTTGTCTTTTCTCAAACTATTTTCAGAAAACTTTGAAACATTTTTAGCCACTTTGAAAAGCAGCTTCAAATGCACGTTGCAAAAACACACCACTCTTTGGCTTTGTTCTGGTGTACTTTGGAAAAGAGAGAAAGCCAGACTCCAGCTGCGAGTGTCTCCAGGTTATCAGCTATTTATTTGCAGTGTGATAGTTAAATCTCAGTGAGTCATTATTCACATGTGTGAATGTCCATATGTTATTCATAGATGCAGCATGTTTAAGATGCATTGCTGGAGTACATTTACTAAATCTGGCCCATGTTTATGCCTCATACTTGGCTTTATTTGCTAATGAATGCTTGACTGTACTGTACCATATGTATATATATATGTGTGTGTGTTTCTTGGCGTTGCTGCTGTCTCATGGTTTGTTTGTGTTGACAGCACACTGACAGAGACAGTATGATGGATTCTCCCTCATGGTGACACTCTATGCAAAACCGTGTCCTAATTACAGTCATAAAAAATGTGGAGCAGAAAGTCCCCTAACGCAGGAGAGGCAGACTGTGGAAAGACGTGTAAATAATTCTAGTTTAGCTGCAACAATCATCCATCATCATCCATCATCCATCAGTCAGAGCCAAACAACTCGTCCATTACGCCCAGATCCTTTAATCCCTTTTGCGTCAATAGTGTTGCGTTCTCTAATTTCCTCAGATCACATGCCATCTGAGTCCTTTATTTATTTTCTGTATTGGCTTGTTCCATCAGTCCCACAGCCTTTCCCAGCATGCCTTTAGCTGAAGGCAATTGACACCCAGGACAGTTCACCTCCCCCTGTGTATGAGCAGCAGGGAACAATTCATACAGGGTCTATAATCAAATATTTTAATGATTTAATATGACACCATAATATCAAATATGATTTATTCACTTTATTTTACTCCATTTTCATTAAGACTGAACAAATTCTGTCAGCTGATGAAGGTCAAGAGATGGAGCTGAAATCCCTGCCTTTTTCAGATATTTCCAACTGAAGTTGAAAACTCTTCAGGCTTTACACAGAAGCAAGACTGAGGAGCTCTGTTTTCAGTCTCTGCTCATGGAGCATTTAAAGTCGTATCCAAACCACTGTTGCTGGTTTAACGGTGGAGAAAGATCACAGAACCAGGTTCATGGTTCAAAATGAACCTCTGGTGACCATCACTGTCTGCACAAAACTTCATGGCAGTCCATCCAGTAGTTGTTGAGATATTTGTGTTGAGACCAAAGTGTTGGAAAAAGTGAAATAAGTTTTTTAGTTTGTTTGTTTTATTGTCCTTAACTTACCCTGACTAAAGAAACAACTTTTAACATTCACTTCAGCACACACTGACACTGTGTGAAAGGACAGAAATATCAGGTGACAGTTCGGTGCAAGACACGACTGATTTCTAATTCATGAGGCAAATAATTTTGCCAAGGTGAGGGAGAGTGGAGAGGACAGCGTATTCAGCACAGGTGTGATACCTGCAGGCTGGCCTCTGTGTGGCCTCTGGCAGAATAATTCAGTTGTTGTTAAACAAACCACATAACAATACGGTATAATCCACCCAGAGGAAGAGTTTGGAGATTTGTCGTATATCGATTTAGAGGTTGTACTTTTGTTGTATTTAGATTGCATCATATTGAATTGTGGCAGGACACGCATGCACACACACACACACACACACACCAATACAAACACTGATACTTTGGTTAACTGCCAACGCAAATCGTGCAGCAGCTTCTCGTTGTTCTGACCTGATCTGACCTTTCCATGCTCAGTCTCCAAAACCCTCAAACAATGTCTAGCCGGTGTGTGATGCATTAGCAGTGCTGCATGGCTGACCCTGTAGCTAACTGCTGAATGAGCGTGTCCCTTGGTGCCCTCTCACTGTTTATTTTATTAGCTGCAGCCTCACAGAAAACTGAAGCACCAGCGACAAACTATGTGCCAGATACCAATCAGAAAGTTAGCGCTTTCCCCGGGGAGTATTAATGCATCAAACTTTTCGGTACCAGAAAACAGTAGAAATACACATATTTACAGAAGTTCTTTGAATCTGTGGATTCAGTTGAGCTGTAACTTTCAGGCACTAAGAATAGAGTTATTTACACTTATGCCACAAACAAACCTGTTGAGTTGAAGTTTTAAATATTCATCTTCTTTACAGATACAATGCTATGTGACTTGGGTTTTCAGTATTATTGTTGTTGGCAGCTTATTATTTACTCACAGGCTCTTCACCTTCAGTCCAGCCTGGAGTATGAGGTTGATTTTCAACCTCTCTGAATAATGTACGTGGGTTTGGAGCCTGTGGTCCTGCAATCTTTGTTTCTTCAGATGTCTTTTTTGAAACTTCTTTTGACTAACCTAAAATATTCAGAGGGGCTGTGAGAGAGAAAAGGAGAAATAAACTTGGAGAAAAGAGGTTCCACTCTGTCAGAGTTAGACTGTCCTGTGAAACCGACAGTGTGTTTACATACGAGCTCCAGTCTGTTTAAGGTCAGAGATGGGATATGTTGTTTCACATCCTATTCATTAGTATCTCTGACAACATCAACACGCAGAATATTCAGACTGTTACCATGGAAACAAAACATACCCTACATGGACCAACAGTAATTGAACATTCATCTTGGCACATTATAGTATTTAATTGGTTTATTTGTCAAACATAAACAGGCACATTGGCAGTGCACTTACTAATATTGTTCCAGCAAACTGTTTGATTTCCTGTGAGCAGTATATGAGCTAATTAACGATAATATATGGTGTGTCTTTTGTGGAATAAAAGTATGATAATGTGCACGTTTACATGCTCAATGTGTTAGAGAGAAAATCCCTGATTCTCATGACCCAGCTAAATGTGTGGCAGAAGATAATATGTCCGATCTAAACTCGGTATAATTAGCAGTTTCTCTCATACACAGAATACATAATACTTTTTATTATACTGAGAGCTGGTAAGTGATCCTGAATAAGTCCTCTGCATCTTACCAGCTAAACTAAAACTAAATCCAAAACTGCTGTTGTTACTGTTTTTTCATGTTCTTGCCAGCAGTTAGATCGATCATTTCTCTGTGTTAAAACAGAACTCATCACACTGAGGTCTGATTGATAAGTTGGTGTCCTATGATAGAAGGAGATGAGTTCATGTACGTTCAGTTCAGCTCTCTGAGTGATTCTGCAGAAAGTTTGAAGTTAGTAACTGGTTTTTCTGTTGCAGGTGATTTAAAGTTGAATTGAACCTGTAAACAAACCCTGATGTGTAAAATCAGTGGAGTATGCAGGTGGTGTCATCAATGATAATGATAACTAACTTGAAACTGAAATTGTTGAACTGTTCCTTTATGGGAACTCTGCAGACTTTACCCCATTGATCTGGTTTGTTTTGGCATCTGAAAATGCAGGTGAAACAGAATGCAGCAGAGTTGTTATTGTAGTTATTACAGTGTGAGCTCAGAAAGCTGAGCACGAGAGAAATGAAACACGGGCAAACCACAGCCTGAGCTGAAGATCGTCTTCAGCCATTTTCAATGAATTCTTAACACAGAGAAGCCCAGAGAAGACCATAATCCTCAGATGGAATTGAATCAGCTTGAATTACATTTGCTCTGACTCGGCCACACTGAGAAAATCTCTAACCTGGAAGAATAATAAGTTACTGTAAAGACGCTACCTGTGTGTCCTAATGACTTTTTGCAAGTCCTGCATCGTTCATGACTTGTGTTTGTGTTAAAGCAAATGTTCCTACAACAGTTTAGAGCAAAGAAAGCAAACTGAAGGAGTGAGTACTCCAGGTGGGATGGTCTCTGGTGGACTGGGATGACTCACTGAAACATATTTTAGTACAGTAACATCAGCACGATTCCACTGTAGGTGTAGTGTTTGTTCTCATCCTTTAGCGCTTTGTGTTTACTCGAGTCTCTGTGAGGTTAAATATTGTTTTCTTTGTCAAACTGCAGATGATGGATTTTATATTTGTGCCAATTCTGGTTTGAAGATAAAATCAAATCTATCAAACAAACGAGCTGACAGACTGACAGACTGACAGGTGATGTCACCTCAAGGCTACTTCAACAGGAAATTAGATAAAACTTTGGATAGATAAAAGACGTCTCCACTCAGATGTATCTGTTTGTAGGAAACAGTTATATTTGTCGCTTGCCAGCCTGAATATGCCTGGATTGTCTTTCTGCCCAATAAGCGATGCCAAGCTTTTCCTGGGTATGTGTGGGCATAAGTATATGAGTAAAACAAAGGCGGAGAACAACAGAGAGAAAGACAAAGATAGAGAGAGCGGCTGAATGAGCGAGGGATCAAATGGGGGGAAATATTTACAGAGAGATAAAGAACGTCACAGGAAGGGAGAAGGGGAAGACAACAGGAGAATGTGTTGTTGGAACCAATTATACATGGATGAGCCTCCACCTGCTCCATCGACTCTGACACTGGTTGTGTCTTTGAGTAACTTTTCTAAAAATGATCCTCCTCTTATCTTCCTGTTTAAAATTCCTTTCCTTTAAAAAAAAAAGAGCAAGTGGAACACTTGGTGCACATATTCTTAATGACCCAAGATCCCTTCTAGTTATGCAAAATAAATGACTTCCGTAGGGTGACATTATTTAGCTGAGAAGTGACTTTCTCAGCTAATGACAGACCATAACATGCATGTTCTGATTTATTCATCAACGTAACACAGCTGTTTTGTGACACATCACTCTGCCTTGTATGGCAGGTTATTCCAGTCGTGGCGGCGCCAGCGTCAGGAAACACTCGCCATAAAAACAATTTAATATGAAGATGCTGTGAAAACATAAAGGATTGAAACCTCAGGTGGAATGACGAGGCAGTCTCACTCCCTCTGATTTCTGTTCCTGTGAAGGGAAAGCAGGGACGCCACTAACAGTTTACCCCAGATACCACGCTCCCCTCTGGCAACAGCATCTGTCTAATGAGGGAGCACAGTGGCTCCTGTGAAGCCAGACATAACGCTGCTTTGATATCAGGAGGTTTCCAGGTCTTCACCAAGCCACTGTGTAATGATGATGAGGGAGGCAACGTCTAAAAATCTTATTCTACCAATCTGGATCCAGATGCATCATCTCTCACTGCACTTAGAAAAATCTTAGTGTTTGCACAGTTTGCACAGAGACCACTACACACCAAGCAGTGGGCACATAATGAACCGGATTCACAGTGAATTCCCAGTTAAAGTTTAATGTAGTGGTTTTTCACTCGCTGTCAGTCGGAGGCTCCAACCTGACAGTAATTCCTGCAGGTGGGACTGACAGCTAAATGTGAGAAGCTGTGGTCTTGTTCCATTATGAAGAATCAGCAACAAACCTGAAGAACTGAACATTTTCTATTGTTATAATAACTATAGCCTGTAGCAGCAGCTGTGGCACCTGCAAGTATTCATTGTTAATGAATGAATAATTGTGAAATAAATCATCTCAAGAGTATATTGTGTAAAATATTTAAATGAAATTATTTGTGAATTGAATAGATTTTTATTTCTATTAAAGCATCATTATTTCTAAATGGGCCAAACATAAATCTCATTTAGAATAATTCAGAACCATGGACAGCGAACCTTTCTCTCCTCTAATGTGAGCTGCAGAAACTGGAGCTGAGGCCCAAAGTGTTCAATATTAGATAAGTTCAAAAAGACATTGTGAAATAATCACATGAATAAATCATGTTAAATATTTAAATGAACTCACAAGTTCAAAAATATATGAAGAAATAAAGCTCACCTCATTATTAGGAAATGTTATTCTTGATTTTAGTTTTCTTTAGTTCGAATTTTAACATTTCTTTTAAATATTTCACCAAATTTTGTTTCATTTATATATCTTACTCAGTTTATTCACATGATTATTTATTTCATGATGTTCTTTTTACGTATTTAATTTGATATTCACATCGCTGTCCATGGTTCTGAATTATTCCAAATAAAGGGTCAAGATTTATGTTTGGCCTGTGTAGAAATAATGATACTTTAATGGCTCAGACATTGTGCTGGTATGGATATATAGCTTGTAGATTACATGCTTGACAACAGTGAAGTAGCTCTGCAAAGCCCACACTCTGCTGCCTGTGCAATAAATTGTGGATGAGTGAGGGTTTGTTACTGAAATCCATCACCCAGATGAGGATGGCAAGGTCACCTTACTACTGATTGAAACCTTTTTTTTTCTAACTGATGAATTGTTTGAACATTAAGATTGTAATTGTGAAAATCCTGCATAATGCATGGCCATGCTAATATCCCAGCATGCTCTGCTGGGTCTGCTGTGGTCACATGTGAAATGAGTGGACACTGGACAGTGACAGCTGAACCACTCTCACTGCCAAATACCTACTTCACTGGCACATTGGGAAACATATTAATATCTTCATCAGATCTACATGTACAGCAGCTTGTCACTCATTGAATATGAATAATGTATCACACGCTTGACCTCAAGAGATCACTGGACAAATGCATGAAAGCTTTGGTTTCAGGGTGCACCTTTAATCTGTTCCCCTGGTGACCCAGGTCTAAGTGATGGAACTCAGAGAACACAGCACACATAAATCATGCATAAAACATGCACAAGGCCGTACAACCCGGGGTGAAATAAAGCAGCAGCAGCGGTGGCAGATGAATGAGGGCTCAGGTAGACGTGGTGAAATACCCCAGCAGGATTCAAATGTGACAGGAAGAGATATGAGGGGGAGATTCATCACAAGGGGGCTTGTCGTTGGAGTGAAAGGTTGAGAGCTGGATGGCCTTCAGGTTCTTACCTGTCCCCTACTCTCACATGCATAAGGAATTACAGAGGGAGGGTCCCCTGTTGTAACTTCAAGGATATTCAGAAGATATTAGGTCTGTGACACATGACGGGGACAGAGAGACGTGACAGGCGTCACTTACTTTTCTGCGGTGTGGAATAAGGCGACATGAAACAGCACAGATTAACTGATGTGTTCTGTTAACTGGATGCTAATTTTATTTGTTTGTTGGTTGGCAGGACGGACAAATGGACAGACTCCATAGTCACATGATCATTGGAGAGAGGATAGTGTCTGTACTTCATTTTGTTCTCTGGCAGGTTTATGCAGTGACTATTTCTGCATTTTTTAGCTAATTATCCAAAGATATTGGTTCTCTTTTTGGCTTGTAACCCAACAAACAAATCACTATTGTACAGTGACAGTAAATCCTTTCAATTCAATATTTTTTAGAGGCTGGGCACCACTTTCTTATGCTATATCTGTGGTTTGTTCCTCACCAGTGTTGGTGACAAAGTAGCAAATGCATTCCTCAGATACTATAACTCAAATTAAAGAGAGGAAACACTGTCTGACAGGGAGGATGACACATAACAAAAGTGCTGGACCGAATTTTAAACTGAAGTCGGCACATTTACACAGTATGTGCTGCCAGGTCATACACACTTTGACCTTTAGATTTTAGAGCTCCCCGTGGCAACTGAGTGTAAATGAGCACAAATTTGTGAATGAGGTTGCTAAAATGTCAGTTCCTCTCATTGTCAAACCTTAGATTTTCCCACATTTTGGATTTAACTGATTCCAAAAATCATGGCATTTGTATGTTTCTTTATTTCTATAATGTTCCTTCCTCGAGATCCAGAGACGCTCTGCCTCTTTGACCTGCAGGAAAACACAATATGTAGGGTATAAAGCCCCGTTCTGCTAATGCTTTAATGATCCCCATAGGGAAGCTCTCTTCCACACTGAGGTCAGAGGTCAGGGTCAGCCACAGAGCAGCTTCCCTGGAGGTCGAAGTGAATAAATCCATGAGTGCAAGGGATTCATTGTCCTGCTCAGACATGGTCCGGCTTTAACCCTCTCCCACTCGAATGGTGGTCTCTCTGTCAGCACTGTGGCTCCGTCCTGTTCCACCACACAGTGAGTGAGCACCAACAGTTATGGCGCACATGTGAGCTGAGATCAGATCAGCTGCTGCCTGACTGACTGCCCTTCACTCCCCCTGGGGCGTTTTGGATGAAAGTGTTTCCGGTACACCCACGCAGAGGGTTGTCGAGCTCCATCCATCAGAGACCAACACCTTGGCACAAGGTTCTCCATCTGAACTTGAAGGGCCCCGGGCTTCCTCTCCTGAATGTTCAGAGCAACCAGGTTTTCTGTGAAGCTGATTAGAAAGTATAATAAGAGCTGCTGTGAAGCGTTAAACGTGCACTGACAGGATTATTGTCACTTGAAGTATCAAAATAGAGATAAAGTGAAAACATGGTGCGTGATTATCTGTGTGAGCTGACAGATGTGAATCGCTTTAATGAGGCATTTAAAGGAAAAGAAAACATTTCGTTTTTTCCTCATACAGTGAAATAGCAGAGCAACACAGAACAGACACCATCATGTCAGACATTCTGGGCATTCATCTCGGGCAGCTTTGGAGACTCCAAATCAGCTGCGAGTCCATGGCGTGCGTCATTGCGCAGCAGCGCGTCCAGCCCATAGCGGTTACTGTGAATCCGCTGACAGAGCACAACCAGTTGTTTGAGCGGGCATATGTGCGCGCGGATCAGCAGGTGCTGTCTTTAACAAAACTGGATGGAAGTCTCGATTACAACCGAACCGATCTGAGGGAGAACTCTTCCGTTACGGACTCTTTATCTCCACGATGCGCAGACATTTATGAGGAGCTCGCAGCGATCGGCAGTTACAGGTAAAGTTCGGCTTTTAACTTTATTTCTCGGGGATGATTTGTGTTTTAAATCGTGGTGGCACCTGTTCGTGTTCGCTGCGCCTCAAATAGAGACGTGTGTTGTCTTTTTCATGCGCTTTTGTTTCTCAGCAGCGCGCCTCTGAACACAGCGAGCTGGATTTAAACTTTGAAGTCTGCAGCGATCTTTGTCAAAGTGTCTGTAAAAATATTAATGCGTAGTCAACAATTTCAGGCTCATCACGATGTTACTCAACAGCCAAATGCATGGATTCTCTGTGTGCGTACGCGTGTGCATCCGTGCGTGTGCGCGTCTCCCTCCTAAATTCTGCTGCTTTCAATTAATTCAGCCTGTGTGAGCTGCTGGTGCCCCAGTGCGTGGATGATGTTTTTTCTTGATGTGAATGAGGGTTAGGAGGTTAACAAGTTTTCGCTTAACCACGCGAGCCTCTTAAGAGTTGATTGATTTTTCCCTCAGGGTCTGTTTTTCTTCTTTTGGACAAATTGTTTCTCAGTTTTTGAAAGGAGGAGCGTTCAAGTACCCAAACTGTTGTGGAGCTAATGAAGCAAACTGCAGCCTTTAATTGGGCACAGGGGAGATTTTAATGATGACACTTACCAAAGTCAGGAGAAGGTGAAGGTCAGGGATGAATTTAATGGAGACCCTGAGGATGATGTGCAGCTGTGTCTTGATGGGAAGTGGGTGTTACTGGGATACATAAATGGAGAATTTATCAAGGTTAACCACTGCAGCCTGTAGACATGTACAAACCAGCCTGCTCTGGCCAATCCTCAGCCAGCAGCTCTGCATCAGATAAAAACAGTTAAGCTGTCAAATCAACAGACAAATGCTCCCAGCAACGCCACGATTCCACTGTGATAAAAACAGTAATTAAAATCACGCTAATGCTCCATGAAGCCTTATGGTGAGGTTCCCCAAGTCCTCCTCTAATTTCTCAAACTATATTTACCACAGTGCTCACGTCTGTAACCAGTGGAATGAGCACAGATTGTAAGGCATGCTTAATGTGTGCAGATTTCTGTTCACTCGTTGGGTAGAAACTGCCTCTCAGACACAGCTCTCGCCACGCAGGCCGGCCGTCATCAGGAGGCTCAGGAAGGCAGAGGAATGAGATTTACATAAGTAGAGTTGTGTCGAGATAAAGAAAAGGCTCTGTGTTATCATCACAAGTCCAGAGCTGTGAGTGGTATTTTCCTTCCCTCTCATATGGACAGCATGGAGGAATTAAAAAAACAACAAACTGAAGTGTTGGAGTAGCTGTGCCTTATATTGGACATGTGACAGCATTGTCTTGGTTTTCAGTTTTCTCTCTCTATTGATTTTTTTTCTTCTACCTGCTTATTGACTGCTTTCTGTGGCTAAATGGGAGCGCTGCCCTGTGTCAGTGGAATGGGTGGCTGGTGATTCATCTCAGTCGTTTGACTCAGGTTTTTTGGAGCACATCTCTTATGTCAGGTGCAGACCTCATGACCCCATTTTTTTGGGACCTTTTTTTAAAAACATTTTTGCACCGAGTTAAAAGCAACAATTTAGCCTTGGCAGGTTTGTTTGCAGCGCAGGTGCATCCTGGCAGCTGTTGTGTCCATTTCTGGCTCGTGTCTGATGGGACCTCACCTTGACTCAGTGGCACAGTGTCATGTGTCATCAGTAATGTAATCTGATGGCACACGTCCTCCTGGTATTGTCCCTTCTCGAGCTGTCACAGTGTCCAGATGCATCTTCAGATCAACTGGTTTCCCTCAGGCTTTACTTTTCAAGGATTACATGTGATAGAAATGCAGCCAAAGCCCAGAGGTCTGCTGCTGATGGACCATGGGAGCTCTCAGGCAGTCACATACAATATGTTTCAGTCCAGTGCATTAATATTTGTTAAATTTAATCTGTACTTGTCCACTCATCTCAACTGAAGCTGATCTGTGAGACAAAAAGCAACAAATCTAATCATCTCTAACACGAAGAACATCACAGGCATATTCTCCAGTTGAAGACGTGAGACTTAAGAGGCAGAGTTTATATCTCCAAGTGTAAAATAATATTTCTGAACTTAGGCCTTACTACAGATAGGATTCCTACAGAGATGGACCTTTTTGTTTAACCAGAGACATCTCTATATATCACTGCCAGACTCCATTGACAAAAATAGTGACTTTACTGAGCAGAACACAGGAGCTGCTGGAATACCACTGCCACCACCTCTTAGTGTGTTTGTTTATATAAGCAGTCCTGTTGCAAGATTTTCAAATGAAATGAAACATTTAATTTAAACAAAAAGAGAGAAGCAAACGTATTTCCAGGAGGTATGGATGAGGAGTTTTCATAGTGGTGTTTTGTGACCTCTTCAATATTTCCAATTTTATAAAGTCATCACTGTTTTTCTTTTATATTTTATTCTATCCATAATAATTATGTTATTAAGACACTAGTAATGAATTTACATAGCATTCTGTGTTTTCAAAGTATGCCATAACAAAGTGGAACACTTTGGGCCCTTTCTTATGACGTCTCCACCTCTTCTGATTAATCTCCTCATCATCTTCACCACTGTGATCACTGCTGTAATTACAAGCCTGTAGATTTGCCTTCCCCCGTAGCGTATGTTCGAGCAGCAACATTGCTAGCTCATCGCAATATTAATGCAGAGTGATGGACACCGGAGACCTGTCTGGGATGATGAGAAATAGGAGTCACTCAGAGCCTGAGCTGAAGCCTCTAAACTCACAGATGAAACAGGGGAGGAGAGGCCTTCACAGAGATTAAATCCACAGAGTCCTTAATGTTTGTGTGAGACAGTGGCGTAGTGTGTTTGAAAGAGAAAAGGAGACTGAGAAGGTGAGCTGAGGAGTACACACAGTTAAGGTGCTTTTATAAAAATAAAAATGTTGCTCAGACTGTGGTGAGAGCCTTTAAGACCCTACACTGACAACATCACTACCAGACTTTGATAACAAAGATGAAAATATTCCCCACACAGTGAAACGTTCCACCACTCTCACATTAGAGATTCTTTCAGAGCTATTTTTATTCCAATGAACTTGTGGAATCTTTGAAGAAATTTTGAAGATCTGAAAAAATGGAACTGGACTGAAGATTGAATGGTCTGAGTGTTTTTATACTGTGTGTGTGTGGAGCACAGAGTAGAGAAGCAAAATTATTAGCTTAATTATGCACTTTTGACTTTGTGTGTTCTTTTTTCTTCCATCTTCTCAGCATCTAGTCGTGATATATTGTCTCTACAGCAGCTGACTGCTCAGCCCTGATGACCGACACCAGCTGACTTTTCAGTTTGGTCAGAACCAAAACAGCAGGTGTGAAAGGTTCCTCAGACCACAGTCTAGACCAAAGGACCTTAAAGAGGTGGTCTCAGTGTGGGTCACTCTGAACCCTGGTTTGGTTCGTTTGCAGTGTGAAAACACTGTTTTGGATGGTTTGGACTTTTGGACCAGTTACAGGAAGTTGAGGCTTGTCCCTCATTAAACAATAGAAGAAGAAAACAGAAGAGAAGTAAAATGAGCTGTGGAGGTACAATGGCAGGAGATGAAATATTAACCTGTAGTTCGAAGTCAAAAGTTATTTTCTGAGAGGATGAGTTGAACTGACGACACGCTGACGTCAGACACTCGTCTGTCTATAAACCAATCAATGTCAAGTACAGGGAGACGCAGCACAATAATACATCATCACAGTCTGTGTATATGGAGTCAGTATCTGCAAAGACCAAATTGGAAACTGAAGGCGATGAAAAGTTAGTGTCTCCCTGATTCTGTCGACAGAAAATTGCACAAAAAAAAAAATTTGAGCACAAATGAAAGTTTAGTTCATCAGATAATCTTCACAGATAAACACCACTTTATAAATTTGAAGCCTAAATCGAATCTCCACAAGTAAAGAGCTATGGTCACATGACTTCAGTGAGTGAGCATGCACCTGACATGTCAAGATGTTACAGCTGTGGAGCACTACAACTACTCACTAAGAGTAAACTGACTGACTGTCATGGAGGTACATTAATAGAGAGGGAGTGAACAAGGAAGACATTTTGGATGAAGCCTTTACAAGTCTGAAATACTTTCTTTTTTTTTTTAGCATTGTTAGCTAACTAGCTGACTAGCTAAGAAGCCTTTTCATTTTGAAAAGAAAAATGTATCTAGGCCAATAAATGCTGCTTCATTTTAACATGTGGGATGCTAACTGCTAACTGTACTAGTTTTAGCTCGTGCCAGATATGTTAGCTTAAAAACACAGTGTTAACTGGAGAGTGACAGTTGGAAAAGCTCTTGTGGTTTTATGAAAGACCAAAAAAAAAACAAAAAAAAAAAACATGTCCATTCAGTAAGTCATGGCTCTGAAAGAAAGAAATGTGGATAACTGGGAGAAGAGGTGAGTTTGGTAATGGACTAGCAGCTTGGAGGCCGCAAAGGTCGACATGCTATTGATGTGACTCATGCACCATGCCTGGAATAAAGTACCTTGAAGAGCAACAAAGGAGAGAAAAGCCAGAGAAATAGATGAAGTGACTCACTTCTGCCTGAAATATCTTTTTATATTTGCCGCTGCCCTTTTCAAGTCGGCTTAAAATCAAATTGTCAGTAGTTGGAGTCACAGCTGAAAGACAGGCTTCACTTTGGCGGGACTGTTACCCATCCTCCCATATGGGGAGTGTGTCCTTCATCAGGATGGTCACTGAGCTCTGACGCATGCCAGCACAGATTTAACAAGCAAACAGTGCAGAGATACTAACTGAGGCTAAACCATCCTCTCATCTCCTAAAAATAACAAGTAAGCAAATATTACTTTTTTTGTTTTGGGTTAAAATAGTGATAGTGACAGTGACAGATGAATCCAATTACACGTGATGGTAAAAAAAATAAATGATACTGTAGTATTCTCATTGACTGTCTGACCCATCAGATCCACTCACTGAGTAACTGGGGCATAACCGACAGACAATGACACAAACAATCAGTTTTTGTCACCTCTGAATCCCTGATCCTTCAGTAATGTACTGACTTCCTGTGCTTCCATTCGAGTGGGTGCCTTTCAGTCCTTTTAGTGCAGATTATCATTTATCATGGTGTTCCTCAGTGGGGGTCCAACCATAAAGTGCTGAAAAGGAATCTCTAATACATATATTTAAAGTATTTAACAGAGAAAATAGCAGCCTGTCATTTGTATTTAAAGGAACAGGGGAGAAATGTATTTTGTATTGAGCTCTGTATTTTTTACTTTTCTACTAATTCCTCTAACTCTGCTGCTCAATGAGTGTACCTCATTTTCCACCCCGTGCATCAGTCCAAAACACCATTATTATTGTTTTTTTTAACACTGCTTATTGACACTCTCAAGTGGTGCTCTCTGGAGTGCAGATGGAGCACACTCAGTCGTTTGCTCAGTCTTCTGCGACTGACAGGTCAGTGAGGGGCTGTGTGCACTGGGAATAATTGACATTTTTCTCTTGCTAATGTACAGAACTGATTGCAGCAGCTCTAAATTTAAATGATTTAACATGATAATGTCCTGTATTACTCGTGTTCTCATTTTGCTGGAATGCTGCATATAATCTGTCCTGTTAAGATGCTTTCTCACATGAGCACTACATGGATTTTTTTTTTATGTTGAGCTCTAACAAGGGAAAACTGTCAGTTGCACAGTTAACCTGAGCAGTGATAGTGCCATGTCTTCAGTGCTAAACAACCACTACACTGTGTGTTATGTAACCAAAACCATAAAGGTGACATCATCACCAAACAGGTCTTACTGTATTTGAAGCCTGCACCACTGTAAAGCCACTTTTAACACCACAGCCAGAGAAGTTTGCTTTCAACTTTACATTAAATATTTCTTTAGCCCAGCGTGCCGTCCACAGCAGTCGGGTCTCCGTGGTTAAGTCGTTCTGGTCTCTGAAGGTTTTCCGTCTGCTTTCATCTTAGGAAAGGCAGAGAGGGAGAGAGCAGGAAGATATGGGAAACAAGAGGACTCTCTGAAGGAAACTGCAATATGCTTTATTACTTTTCAGCCAAGTCTGGAGCTCTGTGCCAGACTTGGAGTTGGGGTGAAGTCATTAACAAGAGGTCATTATGCTGTTGAGAGCATGTCCCTCAGGCATGTCAGAACTGTAACTGGCTGCTGTGTGATGTAGAAATACGTCCAGATTGTCCTACATTTCAGTGTCTGTGAGAGAATCTGTGAAAGATAACCAAGTGGCTCAGAGAACCCACCGTTACCTGGGTGATAGATTTCATCTCAGGAAAAAATATTTGTGGAGCTGTAGACTGTGAAGATTAAAAACAGGAAAGGGGTCACAGACCATCTGTGATGCCTGCCAGCTGAAAAAGGAAGTCAGTGGTTCAGCTGTTGCATCCTTATTAAGATGTATTAAACTCTTTTGCTATCACGGGGAGCAAAATCCATATGTTCTGAATCTACTATCATCGCTTGCATCCAATTCATCCCATTCATGTCATTGTCCTCTATGTGCTCTTATTCCAGATAAAGTCCACCTGGTGTCTCCACTCCTTCAGCAGCCATGGCTCTGTCTGTATCTGGAGGGACCGTGTTCACAGTTCTCCTCATTTGCAGGTAAGACCGCCTACAGATGGAGACACACAACCGCTGGGATCTGTAGCCACACACCTTTCTTATCAAACAGGAAGTCAAGTCATGTCAGATTCCGATTTGTAACAACACCAAGGCTTTGTATTGGGTGAGCTGAGGGGAATATAGAGAGGTACTCGCGTATAATTTTCTTTTGGACCATCAATACTCAATAACAGCTCCCCATGAATCAGACAAAAAGCATTGAAATTCCATTGCCATGTTCATGACACTGCTGAGAAGAAGCGATGAGGCAGGATCCAGCTCCACATGCATCAGTCATTGCATACAATTGGTGTTATAATCCCTGCAGAGGTCATACGGAGAGAATGATGGGATGTTTTGGTGCACATTTGTCTGTTACCGTGAAGAGAAGCCTCTCCTCTTCTTACAGTTTATTTTCAAAGCACAGAATGCACTTTGCACATATTAGATAAGGCAAACCCTCTGGGTCTCACTGAATCCTGCTATAAGATATTCTCTGTATAGTGCAGTGCCTCTTTGCACAATCAGCTGTGGGATTAATGTGCTGTAGCAGGTTGCCTGCTACACTTGTATGTTGCCAAATGCATCTGCTTTTCAGTGTAGACACCATATGCCAGACTTTTGCCATTCAAGCATAAAATGACTTAATTTCATGAATCTGTGAGCTTTCAACGATTCCATGTAAATTACCTTTACATTGATCATTGTTGTGTTTAAGTGAAAACACCTACAGAAGTGTAACGGATGTTTGTTAATCAGTGAAAAACATGTATTTTATTGTGAAAGAAGGACTTTAAAATGTAGCTTTAGCCATCATGGTGAATTGATAATTGTTTATTCAGCGATGCTAGCTGCCAGCTGCGAAGTTCTGCAGACTCAGTACCTCTGAAAAGTAGATACCCAGAAAGATCTCGATCTAATGAGCTGGGGTCAGTTCCCAATGTCCATGTGTCGATATGAGAAAAAGGGAAATGTGAGGCGAAAAGTAAAAGTGTGAAGTAAAGTATTCCTCATTAATTGCTGGAGCGTCACTCTGCTGCCAGTGATGGGGTTCTCCCTCTGTGTTTGGGTCTGTTTTGGAGGCTCTGGGTTGGGTCTAATTATCCTCTGGTCTATTTAGAGACGCTCTGAGTGTCCTCCACTCCCTTTCAGATTAAACCTTGGTTGTTTTTTTCTTTTTTTGCTGTGGATTTCGTTATGACTCTAGGAATGGCAGTGTTAATTACAGTCTGTTTGTCTCTACACCACTTTGGTCCGGACTATTATTGCCCTGAAATTTAGTTCAGACATTCATGTTCCTCAGGAATCGAATGAATTTTCACAGGTAGCTACTGTATGTTCTGGTCTGTTTCATTTAATGTTTGATTAACTTAAACTATTCATAAGTAATTTAATGATAAAAATTCAGTGATGGTAAGTGGCTCTAAACAGCTCAGTATGTAACTGGTATGACCTCCATGACATTGTGTATGAAGACCCTGGAAAATTGATTTACTATGCTCTGCAGCCCATCAGCAAAACTCCCTCTCAGTATGAGGTGCTCAGCTCAGAGGCTTTGATAGCTTTAGTGTGATTAGGAAAGACCACTTGCCCTCTGCCAGCTGAATACAAATGTCTTACAACCATTTTCACCAACACGTTATTGACCCACCAGCTTTATGGAGACAACCTATGACCTTGGCAGCGCTGAAACTACCAAGACCCTCACCTCTGTGCAAACGAGTACCTTGTTACAGGTCACAAGCTGCCACAACGTACAATCATAAAGAGTCATGAGAGTCACACATTCATCTGACAGGAAAGGCTCACAGAGACATGACTGATGTCTTGCTTTGTGCTGAGGACACAGTCTACCACCAATGTAGGTGAATTCCACAGTGACACACTGGAAAATGTTTGAGTGTCAATCCAGCCTCAGATATCTTCCACTTCTCATGTTCCTGTGGCTCTCAGTGAAAACCCTGGCAGCGCTGGAGCATTGTTTTTCTCCCCGAGTCAAAAGAACAAAGCAGCAGATTCAAGAGGAGAGGCTGAGAATCACAGCTGAGCTTGTTAGGAAAAAAAACAGTTGCTTAAAAAACAAACAAACAAATAAAAAAAACCCGAATCTGTGTCATGTGAGGCAGTCAGCCATGGTTGTAGCTGGCATATGAAGTGTTCACTGATGTTGAGTAAACACGGCAATGATGCCGATCTCACACAAGCCTCAAAGTCACTTCATTTTACATATGGATTCATCTGCTGTAATTTAAACTAATGATCATATTGAAGCTGGTGTTTGTAAGGTTTAGAATCAGAAAATCCGGGGGCGAGGCAAAGATGTACGGTGGGAAACACAAAACATCTGAAAATCAAAACACAGGAAACCAGCGATCTGTAGCCGAACTGCAGCTAACGTTTGTTCAGCTTGTTTCTCTGATAACTTAAGATCCAGACGTCTGATGACTAAAATCCTTCATGTGGTTAAAAAGTGTAATTAAAATGATCAAGATCAAAACAGTGTATCCTAAAATGTGGCTTAAAACTGGATTTTAAAAAATCAGGTTGCTCATTTGTAGTCAGCAGCTGTTGATTGCCGCCTGAAATGAGCAAGCTAGCTAGCTAATTATGCTAACATTAGCTCCATGAATTTGTTGAAACGTCCCTCTCTGGCCACCGTCTCCACATTTATAACTGACTTGTATTAAAGCAACAAACTTGATAATGGTATTATAATGAGCATTTGATGGCTACATACATGCTATCATGCTAAAAGCTAAAAACTACATCTGTCTGTATAAAAATGTGCTAACAGCATTTAGGTCTGGCTCCCATACAGTAAGGAAATACTACACAATGGATGTGCTTGTCATGAACACTGCTTTTTTATATAACCTGTAATCACACAACGGGCCTAAATGTTCTACCTATATTAGTTAGCATGCTAAAGTTTGAGGCTAATGTCAGAGTCAACAAACACACCTGTTAAACTTTTTCCCGTTGTGTTTCTGGTTGTAAAAAAACAACACCTGTCAAACTCTTTAAATGCCAACTACCACAGTTACTAACTTCTAATGCTCACAGCCTCAGCATCACTATTCAGGAGGGTTTACCACATGTAACCATAAGTAACTGCAAGTAATTTAGCAAACCCACATTTACAAACAGCGGCTACAGCTTCAAAGCAGTCAGGCGTGATTTCTCATTTAATCTCTCTCAATAGAGGCTTAATAATATAAAGTAGCACCATAATACTTTATATATGCACCAATGGTTCCACAGCACTGGTTACAGAAAGCATGGATAACATTTTAGCGAAGCCTATTACAGGCAGATTAAAGGCTTACACTGTGCAGAGACATGACTTACTCCTGTAAAGAAATCCATTTCATGTCAGCTTTCTTTATTGATTGTCACTGGAGTGATTAGTGTACCCCTATGCTCAGATAATTACATGACTGGATTGTCTCGAACCTGATATCACAGAAAGGGAATATTACAGAGGTACATGAGGAAAATTAATTGGCTTGAGAGAATATTGTACTGTGTGCTTTGTTTTTTCTGCATTAAAGGGGACATAAATAGCATCTTTAAAATGATTCTATAAAGAGTTGTTGGGTTATGGATTAAAAGAAAACTTCAGTTTTTGGGGAATTCTATTATTTTTACTCAGAATCAGAATCAGACAGTGTCTCTGTGTGGACTTTGAAGGTATGTTCAACAGTGAGCCACGCTGACAGAATGAGACTGGACTCCAACAAGTGCTTTGGCACATTGATTTGGAAGAGTGATCCTCAATTTTACTGCTTTTGACAAGTTAATGCTTGAGGCCGTTCTCTGATGTCACTTGTCAAGGGTTACCAAAATATAACACCACTGATGTTTCAAAGCCGGTGCCATGGCCCATTTAAAGCTCGACTGAGAGACAAAAAAAGACATGAGGTCAGACTTAAGCTTTTATACAAAGTGGCTTAAAACTGCAGCAGGAGATGTTGAAGTTATTGCACTTGTTACCATAGAAACACATGATAGCCTATTACTATATGCATTAGTTTGTCAGTGATTTTACTAAAAGCTTCCAGGATCTTTGTGATGAGCGGCTGGTTAGAGTAAAGGTTTACAGAGATTGTTAGGCACGACTTGGAGCCCTCGGTTAACTGCTCTAAAATCACTGTAAATCAGGACCTTGAGGGGCGTCTGTCAGCTTTTATAAAACAGTTACTACATATACCTGGAGTGATTTATTGATGACAAATGACTGTTCTTCTGCTGAGCAATGTGGCTCCTCAGTGATGTTTAGCAGCATGCTCCAGGATTGGAGTGATTATTAACATTTATCTGGATGTAATCATTAACTGTGCAGCTGTTGAAGTAGAGCTCAGTGATGTCAGCTCTCTTCTCTGCATTTTTTATTTTTATTTTTTGCATTGTTACCTCACCACAGATTGTTGGTGTAGTTTGTCTGATTTGGATGGAGAAAAAGTTGGAGGAAAGGGTGGCAGTTCTTCAGTGAAGTGACAGGACACAGCAGGGACCCTGGCTGCTCAAACATAAATCCCTGTAGATTCTCTTTGTTTCCTTCACCGGTATCTTTGTGGGTTTTTTGTGCATTTGTTAAATGAATGAAAGAATGAATGTCATGTGGTCACAGGTGTGTGTTTTATAATGGATATTTTACAACAAGTATTTTACAGCGGGTTTGAATGCGGCTCACTCATAAGGACCAGAACTATCTGTTTTATAAATAGGTCTTCACAGCTGAAGAACCTCCTTTTTAACGATGAAGGATTTCAGCAGTTTTTCAGTTTCATTAAGGTCCGATTATACACTTCTGCATTTAGCACCACTGAAGTGATATTAAATTTCGTTGGTCCATCCCAAGTCAACTATCTTGTGTCTGTAGGAGACAGGTCAAGGAAGAAATCTTTAATAGAAAATATGTTCCATTTTTTTGCTCTGAAAAACCACGACGCCTCGTTTCCTCTGAGTTAAATAATGAGGCAATTGAGATTCTTTTAAATTTCACAAAATCCACTTTTCTCTTTAGTACAACGGCTGTTGGTAATTGCCTTGTCTCGCCTATTTGAAATCCATCATTTATCATTTTCTGCAGCAAAACGAACTGAGAACCAGTTTTTCATGTTCATTAAGTTTAATTGTAGGTCCCCTATCTGAAACAATATCTTCCCTCTGTTGGGTTTCTCTGCCATTTCCATTTTCACAGAAGTTCGTCATGGTGCCGTCGTTGCTTATATTTTCCCTCAGCGAGGAATCGTCTCTCTGTAGACCTGATTATTCTATAGTATAGACTTTGTGAACCACAGGGCTGGATGTACTGGCCTTTTTATTTCTGTGATAGCAGCTTGTCGTCAGCTCATAGCAGATGAACACCACTGTGATTTGTGGAAGTATATATATATTTTTTTTTGGCCGTTTTGTCTGCAGGAACTGTGCCAGGGGACCAGGAACTAGATTTAGTTCCTCTTCTTGACAGGGATAAACATATTCTATTAACCATATCTTCTTTAACAAATGATTGATACTAAATTTGCACGAGGAGCTGATTTCACTCCCTACTGCAGCTGTTAATTGTGACAGAGGTTCCCATGCAGAACTGTAGGCTTTTTGGGCACAGGATTTGATTCCACACCTCACACCTTACAGCCAGTCCAGGAAACAGTGAGACTATTATTTAGTGTGAAAGAGTACAAATCCTCTAAAGTTCAAAAGTTATCACATCTGCTTTTCCTGGTTAGAAACCATCATCTCTGACATACAACAGGGAAACGCTCCATCTCTTAGACGGCATCAAATCAAACAACTCAGGTGTCTCTTACAGCCTGAGAGCTGCCACTAAGGTGACTGAGTGTGTTTTGTTAGAGAATTTCGACAAGTGACTCAGTACCTAATGGGAAAATTTAAAGAAGTAAGCCCGTACTGTATGTACAGTATCTGCTCATGAGCTCCTCCAAAGCTCCAAGGGCCATTCCACATTACAAGATTACAAAGCTGAAGCCATGGATAAGGCTCTTATTACCATGATAACACTTTGTAGTGTCATTTTAATTAATACTAACCAGAGATCTTATTTTGGCCTTCCTTTGAGCTCCTAAAATCTCACCGCTTGTGTAAAAGAAGATTTAATAAAGAAGCACATTCTCGCCTTAAGAGAGATGTTACTGTAGCTGATAGCTTATCCCATCGAACGGAGGCTCTAAACTCAACATCACAGACGTTTACTTTGTGTCTCCCTCACCAACGAAACCATTTTCTCAGGGTTAAAAGCCAATTGCAAACTGATTGTCATGCGTCCCACTGACTCACACACCGCAGCTTTACAGGCTTCACTTCCTGATGATCCCAGGATAACGTTCAAGAGTAACGCTGTAATTGAATCATTATCTGAGGGTGGACAAAGTTCAAGCTGAGACTTTACAGAATTCTTGGCAAAAGCTGTTATAGTTGTTTTTCTCTGTCAAATAGTCCTATCAGTTCCTTGGTGAACGGTGGTGGGCATCAGTGATGGGCAAGTTACATGAAAACTGTAATCAGTTACTAATTACATATAGAAAAAAGTAATTACTCCATCACACAGCCAGTGGCACTCGTGCAGAGTGTGTGTAACCCAGGTTTTTTTTTTTGTAACTACAGTTTACCAACGGCCCCTAAACGTCTCACATTGGAAGACAGAGCTCAGATAGAGCTTATTCTCTGTTATGACACCTTCTTGTTTCATGTTTCCAGCAGAGTAGACACATGAGTTTAATGTCATTGTTCTGCCAGAAAAACACGGTGGCACCAATAAAAGGACCTGATCAGCTCAGGGGCGTATGATTCTGATGGTTTGGACAATTTGGAACCAGTTCTTGATTCACATCCCTGCTCCAGAAGTCCTGTCCTCACAGTGAAAAGGCAGGGTTCACAACAAACAGTAACATAACAAAACACCAGAGAACAGTTTTGAATAGATTTTAGCTGCAAAGGCTGAAATGAAATGAATAGACAAAGTTCAGATACCTTCAACAAGATTTCAGCATTTTCAGCTTTTAACATGACGGTCTCCAAAATATCATCTCATTTGAGTCTTTACTCTGGTTTCTAACAGCTGCAGTCTGTAGGTTTCTGTTCCAATCAAACTCTAATTAATGTCCCGTTCTCTGGTTGATGGTTGTTTTTCTGTGAAATGAGCTGGTTAAACTGGAATCGGCCTCCATGAAGAAAATCACTGTCTTGTAGGTTGTACAGAGGGAATAACCTTTTAGGTTTGTTGATAAAAGCATTTGCCTCAAAGAGGAAAAACACACAGTCAGATCTGACAAAAGTTAATGATCCACACTTTTCCAGCTCATTTACCAAAATAAAATGTTACAGGTGCTCTGCTCTTTGAGTGCGTTCAGAGTGAAGAATTATTCCTGCAAGATATTGTCACAGAGCACGTTTCAGCTTCCAGGCGAGTGTCCTCCACAGAATATAAATGCTTCACAGTTAGCTGGGTGTGTGCGCTCTGTGCAGTGTGGAGACTTAATGCAGCGTCTAACTGTGATTGTCTTCACCATCCAAACTTTAAAAAACCTTTATTAAACAAAATTGTGCTTTTCAAAATCCAGCCCAAGAAATTAATCTGCACTTTAACAGTAGGTTGGTGAGTTTTTTAGAATATAATTAGACTCTTATTATACTCGCCCTGAAGATATCCCCAGTCTCCATATCTACCTTAATGTTGCAGCTCGGCAAGATCATAAAGAACTCTATTAAGTGCTGCTTGACGAACCCTGGAATACCCTGGGGATCTGATTTAATGTGCTGTCTTATGGATGTGACAAAACCGCTGCCAACTTCTTAACTCTTGTGTTCTTTGTCAGCAGCTCCACTCGTTATCTGACAGTCTTTAATTTGAGCGTTGGTGGTGGAGGACGTGTTTTTAACCTGGACAACTGAGACTTAAACTTCAGTGTGTGGTTGATCCTCAGATGTTTCTGGCTTGACAACAGTCATTTCAACCAGAATTTACCCTTATAACTTTGACAAGGTTGAGTCTGCAGTGCAGAGCTGGTGAATTGTGCATCCAGATCTTTTCTCAGCAGCTCTGTTTTTTTAAATTCATCCATATCCAAACACATACTCCCAGACCAGAATAAATGAACATTCACTTTTTTTTTTTTATAAGTTATGGATAAAAATGTCAGATGGAGTCTCACTCTTCCTGTCTCACACACTGTTGTCAGTACAGTAACATTGTTGTTTACAGCATGACGGCTCTGAATTCAGTATAAATTTGCATGACTCCCTCTCTCACTGACATGCGGACATGTTTGGCAGAGGCATCCATTAACATTCTTGTAAAGAAAACACAGTTAATTATCCTGCTGATGGGATTTTTCTCTGGATGGTTAAGATTTTCTTCATAACTAATCTGTTTTTTTCCTCAGTAATGACATTACTCTGTAATGGACAGGAAAAAATGCTCGAGTAATTATAGATTAACCACGAAGGCATAAAATGCATCTTTGATGATTTCCCTTAATGAAAATCTAACTTGTCTCTGTAAGATGGCGTTTATAGTTTCTGTCAACATTAACATTAAGCTTCAGTTTAATCTCTCAGTCCATTTCATTTGATTTAGAGTGTTTCAGCCAAGACTTGACATCATTACATTTCAGATGCTGCTCACAGATCACTTTTAGTTGAAAGAATAACATTTGTTTTCATGGCTTTTACTTCAAAAAAGATCCCTTTTACAGCTTCATGTATCAGCGTTTATTTTACCGTCCTCCTTCATGACATGCTGAGTCTATCTATATGTTATTCAGTCATTATAACCACTCTGTGTCCTGCATGTTTTCAACACACCAAAGCTGCTTATTTGATAGACATGCACAATGAATGCCTTGAATTAAAACAGTAGTTACACATTTTGGAGAATAGTAGTTAGTAGTTAATAGTTCTGTTTTGTGACATCTAGCAGTCGCAGTAAAGACAGGAACAGAGCAGGTGACGAGTACTAGTCACTAACAAATCACACTCAGAGTACTGGTGTCGGTTCCTTTTTCAACCCAGTAGCCATTGTTGCTTCCTTGATACATGATCCACATCTAACTTTAGTCCAAACCACCATCTTTTCCTAAACCTGAACCAAACTACAAAAATAACCATGTGTTCACTTTTGTTACCATGACAACCAAGCTCTGCTACGCTCCTGTGGGTCCAACCTGTAAAGTCGTTCAGGTTGGAGGACCTGTTGGAGTACCTGCACCTAATTTTGTGGCAGTCTGTCAAGTAGATGTTTCAATATCACGCAGGATAAGTGAAAGTGTTGACCCTCTGGTGGTGCTACAGTAACAGTAACAGGAGTTAGGATTCATCCTCAGGGCACCATGGATATCAGACCAAATGTCATGGTAATCCATCCAGTAGTGTTGAGATATTTCAGTCTGGACCAGAGTGGTGCACCGACCGACCGACTGACAGACAGACAGACGTTGCCATCCCTAGAGTCATGCTGCTAGCATGGTGAAAAAAAAGAAAAGATTGTTTTGCACCAGCAGTGTTGCCCTGTGGGATCCCTGCCAGCCATACCAGCATACATTCAGACTCTCCTTATTTCTGGATTAAAGAATGTGGAACTTGGATAAAATGTTTTATTACTCACGGTTCCCCTTTTCAAGTCTTGTCAAAGACAGCCGTCCTGTCAGAGTGACGCTGTCTCTGATTAAAACAGTCCTCAAAACCAGTCACTCACTTTTCACACAGCATTTGTCAACGTAACTCTAAAGCTCCGTGCAGTCGTCTGTGTTTCTTCCTCTCAGTTAAACCCTGCTCCACAGAGGCATCGAAATTTGCATCAGTGTGTTGCAGTCAGTGGAAATTGCATTATCTTGCAGCACTGGGCATAATTTTCTTTAGCATTAAGGAAAGGAGTGAGGGACCTCACTCTCCTGCATGACAACTGGCAACCCACCAGGGTGGAGCCCACTCAGGAGGCAGTGCACACATTCAGTCAATTACTCATGGTTGACTCTTAGAGCGCTATCTCGCTGTAATTGCATAAAGAGAGGCGAGTGGAGTTTGGATCTATAAACATCAGACTGAAAGCAGGCCATCAGCGCTCCCCACTGCCCGCTGGATTTGTCTCACAGCAGGTTCACAGAAGCTGTGATTAATCACTGAGAAAAACTCACTGAGGAATGATGTTTTGTTGAATCCCACTTGTCAAATCATGCACCATTTATTGTTTAGACAGCCATGTGTCTGTGTTTTCTCTTTTGTCAAGATGCAGTTTACTAGAACAATGATATAGTCGTACTCTTCACTTACACACACACAAAATAGACTCTCAAACCACCAATTCACACGCGAACATGCTGCAGAGCTCACATGAAAAACCCTGTTAATTTACTGTATGATTCAGGATACTGGTTAATGTCTGATTGTGTCTGTTCTGTAATTGATCGAACGCTCTGTGGATATAAGAGGGCATGACAAGTTGATCCTGCAAAGTGAGCAATACTTCAGTTTAATTGGCTGGGGTTGATGGATAGAGCGCTTCATTGACAAATCTCGCTCTGCCCCTTCAATAATCAGCAGAGGTTTCCAGGCCTGCATGTATTATTAATGAAAACGAGGTCAGAATAATACAATAGGATGAGGAATGATTAGGAAGTGCTTTTGTGACTTTAAAGTAGACCTATCAGGGTTGTTAAGGATACAGTATGAAATGATTTATTTCTCCTTCTACTGGTTAATTGCAGATAACTTCCAGAGATGCATCTGCAGGAGGGTTTTTGTTTTCATGGTTTGAGGCTGGAGAGCAGACCAAATCAACGTGTACATGCAACACTTGCAAATTTGCCAAAAATAGAGTCACACATTTTTCATGTTACAAGTCAAATTTTTTGTCTGAGATTCAGACTTCAGTGGGCTTATGAAGACAGTAAATGTTCTGTATTTGGCAGGGGGGAGTGCTTCTGTTCTCCTATGTGGAGGGGCTTAGGGAGCTGCCTGGGATAGCATGAAAGAGAGAAACAGCTGCTTTTATCCACAGAAGCCTGCGACATGAACTCAGGAGGACTTTTATTTTTTCTGTGGTGCTGCCTGGTTGCCTGCCTCTGCATCTCCGAGCGTGGAGTGGCTGAGAGGTCTGAGGAAGCCTCGGAAGTCCCTGATGAGTGAGAGATTAATCTCTGTATGTGAGAGCAGCAGCGACTTTCCTCAAATCCCATTTCACAGCGGCAAAAAAAATATAATATTCTCTGCAAAGAAGAAAAGAAGACGTTTAATACAACTTGACAAGCGAAGCATCCGGTGTGAAGCTAACGTTTCTAGCACACCTTGAGGATTGAGCTAATGCCGTATGTTTTACCTGTTCTCTCCAGCAGCCTGTCACAAGACAATGGACGGCTCCGCTGTCTCGCAGCCTACTGTACTGAGGAAGTGCTCCGCATTTGAAAACCTTCATGCAGTGAAGCAGTGTAATTTCAGCACTGTATGGAGGGAAAATGAAGCAATTTCTGTGGTTTCCCATTTGATCTGGGTCTGTGAATTAAGACGCAAATGTCATTCGTTGTCATTTGAATATGAATTGGTGTGATTCTCTGACCTTGAAGGTCAACTGAGGACCTTCCTTATTTCATATGATACGCTGAATAACTAATCTTCATACATCCATAACCTCAATTACATCACAGTGACATAACCCATGTAAATTAAAGCAGTCCCTCAGAGGGAATTCTTCCATTTAACATATCAAGTTTGATTAAATGCTCTTTATTGTTGAATTAATTGAGAGTATAAGGATAGAATATATATGATAATGTAATACTGACTTTGCCAGTTTTAGGGAGTGTGTAACAAAAAAAGTATCTCCCACTATGCTCAGCTGATTTGTACTCTGCTCCTGAATGAGGAATATTCATTCAAATTGCTCCCTGTGTGTATACAGATCAGACATGTTTCACTCCTCTGTGAGTGTTGTAGCACGTTAAAGGCTGCAGGGATTTCTGCAGCGAAGACCAAGAGGCCAGCCGAGGGAGTTTGGGGGGAATGAGGAACGACATGAATCAGTGACAGAAGAGTGAGAAGCTGGTTGGAGTCGAGCGTACTGCTGAGTGGGAGGAAGAGTGGAAGAAGGACTGGGAGAGAAGGGGGTCCACAGAGAGCGTTACTCAGCTCTCTGCAGGGGTTATATTCAACTGAATTAATCTGTTGTGAAATGTGCAAGTGCTGCCTGGACTGATGCCTTGTGTGCATTGGAGATTGGGAAGAAGAGTGAGGGTGGGGGAGTTGGAGCGTAGAGGGGGTCTGTGGGGAGGCTATGTAATGAAACAGGATCTGAAAAGGCGAATTCCCCCACAGGGTTTGAGTCCTTCATTCCAAGCCACCCTGTCACCCCCGTATTAGTCTGTCTGAACCTGCTCCTCCACCCACACATCCAACATCTAAACACAAGGCACATTAGCATAGCCTGTAGGCCTCAGAATGGATGTATATAGGCACAGAGGCCAGTCTGTGGTAGCAGAGGTCGCCCATGGCTGTACTACTACAGCTGGCCAGATGTTCTGTATGTACCATGTTACACTCAGTTTTACAGTGCTGAGTAGCTACCAAGGAACATCAAGGAAACTAGTAAAGAACTGCAGATTAATAAACAGCGTCAAAACAGCTGCAGAGTAACACTAAATCAAATGATTGCACCTAGAACTGTGAGGCAGTTAGCCTAGCTTAGCATAAAGACTGGAGGTAGGGGGAGACAGCTAGCTTGGCTCTCTTTAAAGTTCACCCGGATGCAGATAAAAGTATTTCCCAAAGTGTTCTTTAAAGGTTTGGCTGTCAGTGTTTGATTTCACAATTACTCTTTGTTTGGTGACAGCTGAGTATTTCACTCACTGCTAGAGGTCATACGACGGGTGTAATATTTACGCTAATTAGCTTTATCATGATGCAGTGAATGAACTCAGACACTGTTAATACTGTGAGAAAGAGATGAGAAGAGAGATGAGAGACGAGGAGAGGAAAAAAAATCAAAGTACAAGAGTGAGACAGGAGAGAAGAGGAGCAGAATAAGCAAACCAAAGGACTCATTACTGAGAATAGCAGAAGATTTTGATCATGAAAAACAGGGACAGACGGATCATTGCTTCCTGCTGGCACTTCCTTTTCCACAACACACACAGCTAAGAAGCAATTATTTGTGGCTGGCCAATTAGCACATTAGAAGGTGTTGTGTAGATCCACAGTGGCATGTGTCGGTGCTGATAATGTTGCTGTTACAAGTGCCACGACAGATCAAGCCCTCAGAAATGAGCTGGTGCCACGAAACTCTGTTGCTCGTATCAACATCAAACTTCCAACTGCTGAGCTAGAATCTGCTGGATGATCAAATTTGAGTTTCTTCTCTTATTATAGTAATCTATTAGTCATCCTACTCATTCACACACAACCTACCTGCTAATCACCGAGCTGAGGCTCTAAACTTTTAGTTCAGTAAACATAAAACTTTTCATGAACTTACCTCAGGGTAAAAATGATTTAATCATGCTGTTGATTAGTGCATCAAACACCAGGTGCACTTTAATGCTGTCACTTTAAATCCATCCATCCTTTTTAAATGTAGCTTGTCAGGTTCAAAGTTGCGAGTGGGCCGAAGCTTATCCCAGCATGCAGCGGGCCAGAGACAGGGTACACCTCAGACAGGTTGTCAGTCACTGGGCTAACACTTCTAGACAGAGAAACACACTCAGGCAATTCGAGTATGACCTGAGTGTGTTTAGTTTGTGGGATTAAACCCAGCTGCTGGGCTCATGTGATGAGGTGTGAGGTGACAACAGTTATGAGCCGTCTCACCCCAGCATTATTTCACTAAACCACGACATTTTAACTACCAGTGGACTTTCATCATTCATCTGCTGGGAAAATGAAGAGCAGGAATGCCAGTGGATGTCCAACGCTGCTCCTCAGATAAAACACTGACAGGTTTTAAACACATAGTCATGTTTTTGCAATTGTCTTGAAGCCAAACAACAGCTTGTGAGTTAGTATGGCCGAGGCCGTCCTCAGCTCAGTTGTGGGCATTCGGTGTGTCATGTTGTTATCCTTGATAGGCAGCCTGGTGGGCAGGTGTGTTGGCTCTGTCAGCGAGCATTCTGGGAAAATGTGCACTCTGCAGATCGTGCTTTCATCTGGGGAGAGAGGGACCCTACAGTACATAAACATGATGTTTGTGTGTGTGTGTGTGTGTGTGTGTACAGTCTGAGTTCATGTGTGTGCTCGGCACACAGCCTAAATATCCTGGTGTTTTCGTGATCACGCCACCTCGCTCATAAAAAAACAAAGATAAGTTGTTTATATTAGGAACCTGTGTGATTCCTGGAGCGTTCTAGAGATCTGTCTTTTCCTTTTTTTTCATTGTCAGGGCTCAGTGGATAGCAACTGTTTGGCAGGTTGGAGGACTGAGGTCTCATCCCGGTCTGCAGGTGAAGGTTTAGACAGCCAAACGTCAGAGAGTCTGGGGATTTACAGAGATGGATAGAGTGAGAGGAGCTGGAGGCTCCTAGCTCACACTCTGGTCAAGGAAGCAGGCACCTCCACATACATATATATATATATATATATATATATATATATATATATATATATATATATATATATATATATATTTATTTATAATGTCCTTGAAGAGTACATTTTGTTATTTCCATGTTTAACATCTAATTTTTCCGTTTCTTATTGCTTCCCTCATCTGTGTCACAGCAGAGACAGAGGTACACGCCCTTCTCCCTCGTACAGATGTAAAGGCATGTGTGGCGGTAACGAGGGTCATGCAGACCCAGATTGATAATGCAGCATGCCAGAGGCAGAGCGCTGTCACTTCCGTCACTAACATGGCTTTTCCATCCGAGGCTGTTGCCTGCTGAAACAACTGGCTGCGAGCCATGTGAGTGAGACTTTATGCAGCATAGCAACAGTGTGCTGGGAGCGAGTTACCCCACTGTCTAAGCTGATTTGACACAGTCAGGTGAAACAAGTTCTGAGTTTCATGGGAAAGAGTTTTTCTCCTCTCCTTTCTGGAGAAGCCTGTCTGGTCCAGAGGTTGAGCTCTCAGGCTTTGTGGTGGATTCACCTGTAGGACAGCCTGTACTCTCGTGGGGAAGCAACGGGAAGAACAAGTGATTCTTTCACACACAGACGTGGACGCTCACTGAGAGGTGATTTAACACCTTTGTGCCTGTCCCCATTAATGTCTCTCTAAGTCAGTCACACAAAATCAAGTGGTGACTTTAGGAAGGACACGGCAGCCTGCACGGTGAAAATCAAACAGGTTCAGGCTAAAACATGTTGATGAAAATCAAATGAAAGTGAAAAATGACAGTTGGTATCTCTTCTCTATTCTGTGTTCACTTTAGTCAAATCACCTTTTCTATCCAGGCTATTGTTAGGGAAGGAAATGTTGGTGGGTCACTCCACCTCTTTGGTCCAGACTGACACATCTCCACAAATCCTGAATGAATTAAACACACATGTTCTACAAAACACTTTTCTTCTTATCTTTTGAACTGTTTATGATAGAGACGAGCTTTAAATAATTCCTCAATCGTGAGATTTTTTGCTCTCCAAGGCATCTTGAATGGTATATAGGTATATATCAACAGATTTTCCACTATTATTGCCTCTGTATCATCATTGTTGACTAACTGTAGATTTTTGCTGTTCCTTGTGTTTTTTGTCTAACTAGTTGACAGAGTTAAGAACAGCGTCTCAGAGCTGCTAACATGGCTGGAAACCTTTTTTAGACTCTAGTTTGGTTCCATGAAGTGCAATGGCTGTGTCTCCCTACAGCAAACTAAGCTATAATGGGTTACATGTAGCATTTTATCATCAATAAATCATTACATTCATCTTGAGATGTTTCTATAATTAACATATACAAACAAGGTCATCACCAAGAGGAAACTGTGTCCTACAGAGTCCGATGTAGCGGGAAATTGAGAAATTGCCTCGTGAAACAGAAAGAGGATGTTGTTTTTCCAGCAGCAGAGTTTATGGAAGACACCAGCACCAACAGTCAGAAACCAATTATCCAAGTCAGTTAATATGTTTATAACAATTACACAGAGGCATCAAAATTAATTTGTCACACACTGATGTTTTGAAACGTCTTCACTCTAACAATAAATGATATTCGCTGATAGTGTGTGATAACAAAAACTGGCCTCTGTATTCTTGCGCCGTATGACAACATTTGACTGCAGCAGCACACAAGTGACAGAGGGGAGTCTGAAAAGCTGCCAGCATATGAAGATGAATGTTTTCTGCCTCTGCACATGGCCTGATCTGTCTTGCTTCAGCCCCTCTTACATCATAGCACGTGCCTCGGGGCTTTCTCTCTACAGAGCAGGCGTTCTGTATTTAGAGCCTGATTTATACACAAACACACATACCACTGGGGAAGGCGCAATGAGTATTCTTTTCCCCTGCTGCAATTGCCAGCAATATAATCATCTTCCCACACTTTAGTGTGCCTTTAAGTATAGAATTCAGAAAGAACGGGGGGAAAGAATCTCATGAAAGCAAACGGTAATTTTTAAATCTGTAAGTGAACGGAGAAACAGAGATGGATGGTGTAAAATATTCTGAACCCAGTCAATTCAAGGTAATCTAATTATTAAAAGAAGCAAAGCATTTTTTCTTCTCTTTCTTCCTGTTTTTTAGCTCCTAGTTGCCATTTTAATTTTCTTTGCCTCAGCATGGTTTGGAAGACTCGCTGTAGAGCTCAATCGACACCCTGCAGATTGTGTGAATAGGGAGGTGGTCGTGAGGAGGAATCCACCAGGTAAATGCAAAATGGGAGAAAAATAATCCTTATTTCTGCTCCTCTCTCTCTCTCTCTCTCTCTCTCTCTCTGGCTCTTTCTTTTTCTCTGTCTTTGCTCTCAGGTTGTTAGAGAGTTCGTTGCTCAATGCAGAAGTGAAGGAAGGAGAGATTCTGCCTCCTACCATTCAGAGGCTGATGAAAGGATACAACAAGTACCTCAGGCCTTTCTTTGACAGTAAGGAAACTGCAGACACACGCAGCCATGGAAATGACAGAACACTCGGGGGAAATGTGTGTTTGACAGAGAGGGGTTGGTATTGAAATTTTGTGCTTGCGTGTCCCTTCTGAGTAATATAGGCTGACATACATACGTTTGAATTTACTGCACATGTATATTATAATATGAGACCGAGTCCAATTTATCAGTGAAATTGCTTTTTTCCGTAATTACTCTCAGTGCAATGAAATCATAACACGGATATATGTGCAGAAGAAAACAAGCATCAACACTGATATGAGGCCAGTAAATAAGTATATGTGCATTAAATCTCAATCTTAATCTCATTATATCATTAAATCTGAAAATATAATGTTGTCAGTAGTTTAACTGAGATCTGAGCTGCTGATACACCTCTCACCAGCCGACTAATTCATAAAGGAACAAATCTATCTCAGTGTTCACTTTCAGAGGAACAATGTTATATCATTCCCTGCAAATCCCTCGCTACTGTTATTGTTCCAGGCTCCGGGAATCTGTCACAATGTGATTATGGTTTGTTTACTCGCTGTTTGATCTGTAATAACAGCCCGGACTTTACCAAGGCGAATGCTATTCAGCTTGATCACCAGGCCTTCTTGCCTGGGAACACAGGTTTGGCACATGCTAACACACGTTATTCACCCACACACGTTTGCTTTACTCGCACTGTGAGAACGTCCATGGATTTGATTTATTCTTTAACCCTTAAGCACAACTCATTCAGAGATGCTTCACTAAAACTCACAACACCTTCCTCCTCCTTCTTGTGGCGTCTTTTCAGCCGTATAAAGTAGAAGTAAAACTATTTTCAACATTTCGGTGCCAGGTGCAGGGTTTCACCACCTGTCAGTGTCATCCTTGTGCCAGACAGCCTCAGGCTCAGCCAGGTCTGCTCACTGCAGTCTGACAGAAAGCCCCCTTACACCAAACTAAATCATTATTTCTAACACTCAGGTAACCTTATAGGAATAGTTCAGCATTTTGGGGAATACACTTTTCTTGCAGACAGTAAAGGACTATACACACTAGGAGCAAGTTTTTTTTCTCTTTGTGATTAACTTTCATACAGAACATCAATATTACACTGTGAAATAGTGACGTCATTTTTTTCCAGAAGGTCAATTTTTCAGAGTTTTTGCACCACAAGTAAAGGCATCACAATCACATAGACTACCAGAAGCTGCTCTGTGTAATCAGGACGTCCAACTGTCCCACCAATGTACTAAAATATGTCTGGACTTGTGTTTCAGCTCCTGTATATTATCAGGTGTCAAAGGCCTTTAGATTGAAGATGCACTCTGTATGTTTGGATGCTAACCATGAATCTATAGGCAGCAGACAGTTGTTTTAGCATTAACAGCGATACTAGCATGACACATTGCATTGGACAGAACCAAACAGGCTGTTTCCTCCTGTCTGTCTGAGATCATCTAACTTCTCCATGCAGCGAATAAGCATATTTCCAAAAATGTTGAACTGTTCCTTTAAAGGTAAACTCCAGCAGAAGTATCAGCCAAATGTCTCAACTTTAACTTTTAAATCGTGTGACTTTTTCTGCCTCTGCACTGGTGACAGACACGGCCGGAGGTGTTGTGTTTTCGGGTTGTCCGTCCTGTTCTCATAAACACAATATCTCGGTAACACCTTCAGGGACGTTCTTCAAAATTGTCACAAACATTCACTTGGACTCAAGGATGAACTGATTAGAATTTGATGGTCAAAGATGAAATGTCAAGGTCACTGTGACTGCACAAAAACACGTTTCTGGTTATAACTCACACACTAATTAACTGCTTACAGTACCTACACACTCGTACCCACAAACACAAAGACATGTACAGCATCTGCAGTATGACAGCAGCCTCATTACTCTCTCTCACAGAGAGGAAGATTGATAAGTGAGAGAGAAGGAAAACGGGAAGATGAAACATAGGACAGCAGCAAAGTTACGCCTCTTTGATGGTGAATCAGGGAGAACTAATTCCCTCAAGGAGGTTCACACTTGACAGACTGCAGCTGTTGATGTGCCAGCAGTGTGGGGTCTTTAGCATTTTTAAATATCCTATCCTCCAATAACCTTTCATTATACAACACTATGCTTTATTATACAATATATCCCTCTGAATATACTGTACCCTGTTACATCACACAACTCACAGTCACATGCACAGTTTGCATTAACGCACTCACACTCAAAATGTGGGGATGACACAGTGTGTGAAGAGGAGATGACACATGCAGCGGTTTATTATTGGTTTCCTCTTTGTTTCTAGATGGTCCAGTAACAGTGGGCATGAGCCTGGACATCGCCAGCATTGACACCATCTCAGAGATCAACATGGTAAGGCTGCAAGTTGCTGTGATCGTTTCTCCAAAACAACATTCAAACTGAGATTACAGCAAAGCATTATGGTTAATTTTACTCGTAAGGAATTGGAGATCCACCAGTCAGTTCATATGTAAGCCTCAGTTAAACAGTGGGCAGAGCAGCAGCACTCGTCTGGGAGTGATAGCGTTAATTCCCGTGCTGCTGAACATGTTTGGTTGGGAAATTACACTCACAGCTTGTTGCCACACAATGGAAGAAACTGATTATGTAGCGTGATGTAACATCAGGACTTTCAGAATGAATGTCACAGAAAATATGTTCAGTGTCCCTAAAAACCAGAACAGACTTGCTGACTTGAAGCAATGCTGAGGATTACTGTTGCTTCAGGCACAGAAGGGCTTAGGGACCTGACGCCATCAATACCCAACAATGCAAAAAAAGCCCCCAGCTGACTAATGAAATACAAGTGTTGAAGGAGAAGCTTGGTTTGCAAAAACCTCACTTGTCTGTCAGCATATTATTGACATGCTTGTTAAAGTAGTCTGTTAGCCCTGTTGTGACCTTTGGGCCCCAATCCTACAGGACTACACCGCCACCATTTTCCTCCGCCAGCGCTGGACGGACGAGCGCTTGGTGTTTGAAGGCAACAAGAGCCTGAGTCTTGACGGGCGACTCGTGGAGCTCCTCTGGGTTCCCGACACCTTCATCGTGGACTCCAAGAAGTCCTTCCTCCATGACATCACCGTGGAGAACAGACTGATCCGCATCTTCCCCAACGGGACCGTTCTCTACGCACTGAGGTGGGATAACGAATAAGATTGTTGGTTTATTGGTTGTTGTTTGTTTTTTCTGCTCCAGCAGACAATGAAAAGTAGGCCAGGGAGCAGAGAAGAAATTGGCTGAGGGAGAGAGTGTGGGTGGAATTCGAGATAATGTGATTGCAAAGCAGGGAGTCATGTCAGTTCTATTACTTGGCTATTGGATAGTATGAGTAGGAGCATGTGATGTGTCGATACAAAGAGCTGTGGTCCATTGAAGCAACGAAAGTCCTGTTCCACAACATCAGGATCTCTGTATGCAGGGGGTGAAACATCTGACAAGCTCCAATCAAGTGCCTGAAACATGCATTACCTTGGCATTTTGATTAGATGCTGGGCCAAGCAGAAAGGTCATAGATGATCCAGCAGGTGAATTTGTTCAGCTCTGTTAAGCCTGTGATGATGGGATTTACACATCCTACTGTTTTTATACCACAATCTTTAACCTCGGCTCATATATGGATTGTGTAAAAGCCGTCGATGGTGATTTGACTTCACTGTCTCAGTCCTTCAGCACAGTACAGTCATACATGGTCTGGTTATACAATGAAAGGGAAATAAGGTCACATGGGAGAGATTCTCACTGCTCTAATGGCAAATTTGTAACTATCACAGGGGGGAAATGTACGTGGGTGTCATGTTATAGAAAATTGGGTTGGGTATTCAGGCTCAGTGCGGGCTGGCTTCACAGTTAATCATGTCTCTACACTGTGTTGCTCCTCTACATGGAGGGGATCTGGCATGTAAACAGGCTTGACCATGAGTTTTGATTTATGCTTTTATTTTTAACAAGTGCCTGACATGTGACCGTGTGTGTGTGTGTGTCTATAGTCTTCATGTACTGTACTTTTGCCTCCACACAGAGAAGTGCAGTGTTTCAGGGCTTTACTGTGACAGAGGAAATGAGGAGGAGGAGGAGGAGGAGGCTTGTGCTTCACACTCAGAGAGCAGGACCAGTGAGGGTAAAACAAGCCAAAAAAGATGATAGTCAGGAAAGGGATGGCCACCACGGGGAGGTGGGGGCTGTGAAAAAGGACTGAGTGAAGTGAGAAATGTGAGGTGTTGGAGGAAAAGGGACAGCTGTGGTAAATGTTTCAGTGCTGTGCCAGGGGGGGATACATGAGAAAGCACTGAGGTGAAGATTGGACACTTAAAACGGGAGATTCAATTAGTATTACTGTATGCTACTTTTATGACTTAGGAAGCTCCAGCTCATATTTGTAATCACCTTTTCATGACTAAGACCATCATTAATTGTGTCCAGCACATCCATGACTAATGTACTGTTGCCTGTAAGAGGAAAGCTTATGGAAAGTATTTCAGTTTGAGATTTTATATTTTACATGTACATGTTTAATTAACATAACCACAGCTGGGTTTATCTATATATTTTTTTATATTTACAATGATTTTAATTTGTTATTTATCTTAACTCAGCAGAATTATCGTATTTTACAAGAACATTCATACTGAATCCATCATGTCATTAATCTGCAACCAAATCTCAAATCAACACCAAGGAACATTTATGCATGGCACTTGATTCTAAAAACAAGAGCAAAACTGCTTCATTCTGAGAAGTTTTATACACTTAAAGGCCTTTACAAAGCAGGGGCGTGATGAATAAACAACACAAAAATACCCTCCTGTGAATATACAGGAGCTGCAGCACGGCTGGTTCCTGACATATTCTAGGTGGGACAGTTCAAGTTTGTGCTCAGGATGCGAGCGTCGCATCTGAGGAGGCAGACGACCAACTCCCAGGCTCCTTTGACCCAGAGCAGCCTCTGGCAGTCTGTGTGATTGGCTGATTCCTTTATTCACAGCGCAAAAGCTCAGGAAAATCAACTCCCGAAGAAATGTATGTTGCATTTTCGCCTCGTTATACTCAGTGAAAGTACTTACAACCAACATGACCACATGATGGCCTAGATTTAAAACAGCAAAGTGAAAACTTCACTCTCTGTTACAGGTGATCTCAGTGTGCCATAGAAAGCTCAATTCATGCATTATTTCAGATCCAATTTCGCATCAAAAACCAAGCCAGCCTATTCCTTAGAACAGCACAACTTCAACCAGAGCTGGAAAATAATTCACAAATCTCTGGCATTGTTTGTTGGTATGAATGAATGCCTGGTATGAGCTGCAACCACTGTGATGCCAAAATAACATCTACTGCAGGTTTCCAATAATAAACAATAACACTTCAACATCTCTGATTTTTAGGATTACCACCACTGTGGCCTGCAACATGGATCTGACCAAGTACCCCATGGACAAGCAGACGTGCACGTTACAACTGGAGAGCTGTAAGGACACTTCATACTTGATAAAGAAAATCGGAAGTGTGCAGCTTGAGTCTGTGGCAGAGAGTCGGTGGGTGGGCTCAGTTTTAGATGAATCTGATCAAACCAGAGGATCAAACAGATCACTTTCTCTCATCTTCTAATCTGCTGGAGTGTGTGTGTATGTGTGTAGACTGCATACTCATGTCACATAGCAGACAGACACAGGGCAATTCAGGTCATAATGTAGTGTTTTCTCTTTGTGCGTTTGTCTGTCATAAATGTCTCGGTTGCTGTCATGCTGTGCTGTGCGTTAACTTGTGAAAATGACATTGTAATTTTCTGTTTTATTTTGAAATTATTCACCTTAGTGTCTGTCGTGCTTCTACTTCCTGTCATTGTGTTTTTCCTTCTCCCCAGTCAGCCCTGCACTCACCTGGTCTCTCCTCACCTGCTCCTCTTTCATCATTACCTCAGTCTCTGTATCTACTTACCTTTTGTTACTAATCCTTCATCAGCTCGTCCGTGGATGTTCCCACTTTTGTTCCCTTGTGTTTCTTTTCCTCGTCTTTGCATTTGTCTGCGTCTGAAATCCTTAAACCTTAACTGGAGGTTAGCTTAGCATAAAGAAATCAGGGGTAAACGACTTCCAACACATTCATCACTAATTTAACATGTTGTGTCTTGTTTGTTTAATCCACACAATAATAAAATGTTCAAATCAAAAGTTTTGGTTTTACAAGGAGCTTTGTGCTGGAATTCTTTTTTTAAAATGACAAGATTACATTTAGATTTGGATTGAGATTCAGTATTTTTGAACCAGACAGAACCAGGTAATCTGTTTCCCCCAGCTTCCAGTCTTTTTGCTAAGCTAAGCTAACTATCTCCTGACTGTAGCGCCATAGTTAAAAGTATCATGTGGAGTTTCTGAGTGCTAGTAGCCCTATGAAGAAGTGTTTTTAAGAGTGGGCTCCCATTCTGTTTAGATCATGTATGAGGAGGCACATGCACACACAGGAAGAGGGAAACGCACTCAACATTTTTTGTTAGATGTCAAGAATACACACAGTGCATTTCACATAACACATAACTTGTTTGTTTGTTTACAGCAGAGCTTCACAGGCACCTTAACACACAGACATGAGACTGATTTGGATCTCCTCTGACTCTCCCAAAATGTTAAATTATTCTGTTAGTCCTTGACTGATCCAAATATGCTTCTTTTAGCAGCCTTTTCCCCAAAAGCCCTGAGGCAGCATGTTTTAGGGTCAGCCTTGTCTCCAGGACCAGGCCCACCTAATCTTACAAATCCTTTAAACTCATATTAATATCGTACAAATCCAAACTTCTGCTAGGAGGCCTTAAAATCAGTCCCGTGTTGAAAACACTGGGATTTTTCTTGACATTTTCCTGAATTAAGAGGAAGTTCACCTAATTTGGATATTTTCAGTGGTTCCAAGAGGAAATGTGGTGGCAGTGTGTTTATAACCAAAGCTAATTATTATTAAGATTAAATTACACGACAGGATGGATTTTTTTTGGCTGAAGAAGTTCCCCCTTCTCTGTCAGCCTTCCTCGCTCTGCTGCCATCTTTGCTTTCCAGCTCGCTTTTTGCTCTGTGCTATTAAATGACAGCCAGCCAGGCTAAGCTAAGTCTGATCCCTGCCAGGAGCCCACCAGGACCTCAGTGCCAAATAAAACATTTAACGGCAGCTCCAGTCCCACTTAGCAGACAAAAAGACATCTGGAGGTTAAAGTTAGGTAACTGAGAGGATGATGGATCCTTCCTCCGCTGCTTCAATAATTCCAGGCTAAATATCTGCATCTTTTGCTCTGTCTCTCTCTCTTTTTTCACCCTCTCTCTCATCCTGCTGCTCTGCCTCTCCTGTTTTCTCTCTCTCTCTCTCTCTCCTTCAATCTCTATCTCCCTCTTGCTCTGTGCCTTTATGAAGATGTATATTCAAGGATTTATTTCTTTTAATGCTGTGCCAAAAGTGGATGCTCTGCACAGGAGGAAGGTTTAAAGTGTCGTTGTGGGAGGCTGTTTAGATTGGGATTGTGGTAAAATATTTAGTGCGCTCTGACAGCAGAGAGAGTCAGAAGACGTCGTCACAATCATCTCTGATCTTTGCTCTAATTTACCTTTTTAAACGCTCAGATTGTGAATGTGGCGACTTGTTTTCAAGAGGCCACGGGGCACTGGGAGGTTGAACGTACCCCCGTGTAACTCACTACCCATTTGTGTGTCTGATTTGTAATGTCAGGGCTGTAGGTCAGGAAAATAATGAGTTCTTGTGGTAACAGCGGCACAATAAGAAAAAAGAGTGAATTTACAGCATCAAAGTCACCACTGCCCTTCATTAGGAGACCCTGGTCAATAAAACATGACTCCATGTGGGTTTAAATGGGCTGGCAGTGATGGCAGAACGGCAGATTACAGAGGTGTACTCAGCTTCAGCCAACAGCTCTACTTCTTACTTTTCTTATTCTCTTGCGCCCTCTGCAGATAAATTAGGAAAATACACCAAAGAGGTTCAGCCTTGTTAATCACATCTTTGTGTCCTTAACAAATTTCATCATAAAACCCAACATCTGTTCTTATTCTTGAATACTGTAGGAGTTATACTGTTCTATCTGAAGCTCTAGCAGTTAGCTGTGGCATCTTTGACCATGTTAATTTTGCATGTCTTCTTATTCCAAGTCTTATTTGGGTTATCTAGGCTCTCTAGGGCCCAGTGCAATATGCATGATTAGCCTGTTATGGTACGAGGCAAGAGTTAAGCTCTTCATCAAGACTTTTTTTTTTTCTTTCTTGCTTCCCCCTTTGAAGAACTGAATGAACACCATAAATGCATTTCCATTAGCAACTCCTGTCGGATCTCTCAGTGTCAGACTGTGTTACAGTGAATAATGGGGCTTATTCTGTTTCCACTCTGACTCTAACTACATACATAAAGCATTAACATTGTGTTACATACTATGCCAAACCCATGTGTTGTTTTAACAGCAGATATATCTGAGTGTTGCGCTGTGTAGACTACAGGGAGACATGATGTCTTAAACTAGCTTTCAAAGACGTTTTCACATTCCCTTTGGTTCCTGCCAAATGTCTCTCTTGTGCTGATGTTTAGCATTAGAGGGAATTTACCACCCACTATGGGCTGCAATCCCAAACAACTCAACCATGAGAGGATCAGACGTTAGCATAGCTTTAGCAATTAACATTCCCAGCTGTTCCCACCATTCTTACTTTGGGGTTTAATTAAAAAAAATACTAATATGGTTTGTGTAACATCATCATTACTATGATTATAAGCAGTTTCCTGGGTTAGTTTGTAATGTGCTGGTAATATTTCCACATGCACGAGGGAGCAGTTCACTGTGTGTTGGCCATTTAAGTGATATCACTGCTCGTCTGTCAACCAAGGGAAGAAATATAATGGGCCACGAGTCTCATCTGCTGAATAACACTGACATATCATCAGCTTATAAAGTGTGGATGACTGAGATCTGAGGAGTTTGGAGACCAGGTTTCTGTGGTGTGGGGGGAGAACTGTCCGGATGAATGAAGGACCCAGGGTTTCCCAGCAGAACACTGGATTGTGATGCGATGATAAGTGTTATTCACTTCTGTTAGGAGCATGTGGAGCAGGTACAACAGCTGCCTGCTGCAGTTAGAAATAAGGTTAATGAGAATATTAACTCTGAACCCAAACAAGTTGCAGGGTGTAAAAAGAAAACACTGAGTTGAAAGCAGAGCCAGTCTGTGGCTGACAGACTCAAAAGACTGTGTTATGATGAAAGGAACTAAAGAATCAGGTAATATTAATATTTCTCTGTGGGTTCTTTACAACATGAACACAGACTTAATTGATCCAGTGACAACATAAAATATTGATTAGTACAGCTTGAAATAATTTTTTTGTGATCGTATTAAAACATTTTCATCTTTTTCAGGGGGTTACAACATTAACGACGTCATGTTCTACTGGACCAGAGGAAATGAGTCTGTCAGTGGTTTAGACACCCTGCAGCTGGCTCAGTACACAGTGGAGGACCACTACACATCTGTCTCAGAGGCCATCTATGAAACTGGTAACAATGACGTTCACAACCTCTGCATAACGTTCTCTCAGGGCTTAAAGAGCAGTTCTCTGACTGTCTTTGTCCTTCTTCTTAAAGGCCGTTACCCCAAGCTGGTCTTCCACTTTGAGCTGAAGAGGAGCATCCTCTACTTCATCCTGGAGACTTATGTGCCCTCGAGCCTGCTGGTGGTCCTCTCATGGGTTTCCTTCTGGATTTCCCTGTCCTCTGTTCCAGCACGGATTTGTATAGGTAACGTGCCAAGCAATCAGTTTTTCAATCATATGTGAAAATGTGCCTTCCTCAGTAAATGTCATGTGCTTTTACATTGCAGCAAACCTTATCTATGTGTTGTGTAGATGTTGTGTACTGTTGTTATGAGATAAGGAATCCAACCTATTTCTCTCTTTACGCCTCCATGCCTGCGACAGCTGTGGCCAGAGGCGTTATGTTTACAGATCGTCTGTCCCATTCTCATGAGTGCGATATCTCAGTAACACCTGGAGGGAACGCTTTTGAATTTGGCTCAAACGTTTACAGGGACTGATTAGATTTTGGTGGTGACTGCATAAAACATGTTTAAGGCCATAACTTAAGAATTTACAAGCTAATTAATCATATAACTGTGAGATGGTAATTCTAGTTCATCAGTCATCATATTTGTTTATTATTACGCAGATATAAGAGACTTTGACTCTCCTCTTTCTGAGCAGAGATGTTGGTTTGGACCTGACTTTAGAGGGAACATCTGGGAACATCCAAACACAGATATTTAGTTGAGTTAGATCCACTAGTCCTCCAGTAAGTCTAAATAAGTTCTCAAAACAAACACAACCAGACAGGATGGCAGACAGGATGTGAAGGACTTATCTCAGTGAGGTCAATGCAGATGATCCTTGTTGTCTGTACTTTAAACTGTTTACTTGTGTTGTTTTTTACCATAAGTGTGAGTGTGTTTGGTAGGTGTTGGCAGGCATGTTTTAAACTTTGAAGAGAGCCAGTCTAGCTGCAGTCCAGTCTTTTCATCCAACTCTCAGCAAGAAAGCAAATAAACATATTTACCTAAAAACATTTAAGTACTTCAAATTAGAGCATATTTTCTGAGGACATATGGCGAGCTCCAGATGTGGATGTCTGTTGGGATGCAGGGGATCTGTGATGTCTTAAGTCAACAGTGATTGCACACAGAGGATGAACAGGATGTGCTCCACAGTGCTGAGTATTTCCAGTTGCAAAGCAGAGCTGAGATGATGCCCTCTTCTTCCACACAGCTCTGCAGTCAACTGTCTCCTTCCCTTCTCACATAATCACATACAGCAGAATATCCTGTAGCTACACTGGTTGATCAGAGGATCCACAGTTCACCAGTGTATCTGTGTGTTCTGTTCCAGGAGTGACCACGGTGCTGACCATGACCACGCTGATGATGGGAGCCCGGACGTCACTGCCCAATGCCAACTGCTTCATCAAGGCCATCGATGTTTACCTGGGAATCTGCTTCAGCTTTATCTTCGGGGCGCTCATCGAGTACGCCGTGGCCCACTTCTGCACCCTCACACACAGCGACGCACACATGCTCATGGTGAGAGCCTCCTGACTGTACTGTGTTGTTGTTCATTGTTGTGGTCACGGTCATTGTCTTCATGATTGTGGTCGTTATCATCGTCACCATCATCATCACCATCATGTCATCATGAGCACGCAGGGGTAAGTTGAAAACCGTCTTCAAGCTTTCAGATTTAGAAGCTTCATGTTTTTGTTTCCAGTTAAAACTCCTGCTCTCTCTCTCTCTCTCTCTCTCCTGCAGTACGGCCACCACATGCACGACTTCGATGATGAAATGAACGGCATCGTCACCACCATCTCCACTCACTCCAGAGCCAAGAGACGCAAGGAGCCTGCTGCAACTCCTCCCTCGGTTCCTGCCTCCACAGAACTCACTGTCAGCCCCTCCAGCCCCTCGGGCAGTGAGCCTAAGCCCGAGGCGTCGCCTCCAGAGCCCACCAACTGGTGCCTCACTGCTCTGGCCACCGTCCGCAAAGTGCTCCGCTCCATAAACTGCTGTCACGTGGAGAACCCCCACCACATAGACAACTACTCCAGAGTCACCTTCCCCCTGTCTTTCGTCATTGTTAACCTGCTCTACTGGACATATTATCTGTACTTCTAGCATTTGCTCGGGTGCAGCGTGTGTCCCAGAGAGTGTGAGACAGAGAGTGTGTGTAGACAAGAAGTGTACTTTACTGTATGTGTCATTTAGGTGTGTTCTGAGACGAGTGTGTTTAATTTCTACGTTTGGATTTATGAGCAAAGTAGCATACTCATATAGGGTTGTTTTGAAATAATGCTTATGATTGCAGCTCCATTTTTTCATGCACTCAAATAAGCCTTTGCTTTAGATTGAATACAGCTGGCTTTATTAAAAACAGTCGGCCTACCTGACACTGACTGGCAAGATTTGATCAAATCTGATACACAAGAAAAACATGGCCAGTCTGCATCTTTCTTGCTATAGTACATTTAGTGTCTCATTGTGCAGGTTGTTATTGTCTGACACAGAGAAGATGGAGCTGTAATTCAAGGCTTTATGACAGAATTTACTGGCATTGTCAGGGAGACAGCAAATGCCTGTTCCACTTTGATTCTCTGCTGTGATGGACTGATCACTGATACTTTACAATTTTTGCCTGCAGGTGCAACATTTAAAGTGAAAAAGGAAAAATACAGATTGCAGAGGAGTGGAGGGATGTGGAAAAATAACTCAACACCAGAGAGTGTATTAAAAATTATGAACCGGTCTCCCAAGGACGATCTCTTCTGCTCGCTTCTGTGTCCTTCTGTGAGTTATTTTTTAATTCAGACAGCAATACTGTCTTGTTTTACTGTCTCTGTGTTTATTTTTTCATTGACACTATAAATGTAGTGGCCTTTGATCCCTTCAGTTGTATTCTGGAAATCTGGCCTCCATGTACAGTACTGTGGCACTCGTCATCACACAAATCTGCTCTGCTGTTTCACAAGGAAGGCAACTTGCACACCTAACTAATGGAACTCCAAAGTGTTGAACATGAAATGAATAAATAATACATTATGACATTAATAATCAGGTTAATAAATAATTATATTTCTGGGACATTAGCCTCCTCACCTCTCAGCCAATTACATCTTAGCGTTTGGTGTGCAGCAGTGTTTAGGTGGGTGGTACATGTCAAAGTAACATCCAGATGAATGAAGGATCTGAGAACACTGGATTGTAACCAGATAATCAATGTTATCAGTGGTTTTAATGTTGTGGCTGATCAGTGTGTGTTCCTCAGAGACACACACACTTTTGTGAGGAACTAACTAGCTGCCAGCACAGCTGTGGCAGGTGAGGTGGGGGCATGTGACTGGCTGAACAGTGAGGGGGTGGTGATAAAACATAACTATTTACATGACTTGTGCCGTATTCTAATGAAATCCAGTATATGCAGTGTTTCTCTCTCTGTGGGCTGCAGGTAGTGTTTCTCACTGTGCTTTTGTAACACACACAGCAGTAGGCAGACCTAGATGTGTTAGACATTGTAGAGTGATTTGAATATGAATGAAATGGCCAAAATATTTCAACAGGATGTCATCATCTGTGCATTATCCCATCTGTGGAGAAATGCCTGGATGTGCTACACTCGAGGTATCGCTCCTTTCCTCGGTTTTTTAAGCTGTTGTCATCTTCTGCTTTGTGAGTGTCAAGTGTTTGAGTTCAGGTGATTCAGTATGTTTGCTACCAGTGACGTGAACCAAAGAACCAAAGATTCCAATTTGATTTCACCGATCCTCTTGGTTTCCCTTTAGTTCTTCAGCTAGATTTTAATTGCATTTTCAAATGTTAATGTCATGTTTGTTATTCATAGGAGAATTCTGAAATAGCATGCAGTCAATGAGCAGAGGAACATGACACTTCATATTTCAGATGGAAAACAGGATTCAGCTGAACAACAGAGATGCATGTTTATTTATTGCTGTATTCAATATTGCTGTTACATACTCTCACTCATTTAAATGGAAGCTGAATTTAATGGTCCATTTAAGTCATAATGCTTAAAGTCACAGAGGTTCCATTTTTAAAACTACCTTTCGATGTGTATTGAACATAATGGCAAACTGTTTATGTTCATATTTTCACTGCACTGCTTCTCATGTTTTATTCTGTTTTTAAAAATGCCATCAACCTCCAAACATTTTGACTGCTCTCTTTGCCTGCCGATTATAGAAAAGTAAAGTAGGATTTACTTTTGTTTCTGTTCTTCCTGCATGATTATCAAGTGTAACTTTAGTTTCTTCTGCTTTGTTTGATTTTGTTTTTGATTCAACATGATGGAGAGGAATCATCATAAATGCTCAGCTGAGGCTTTTGAAAGGATTAAATGTATATTTTGAATTGTTATGATGCCACTTTAGGGTCTCGTCTGGGTCCTACAGATGCAGGATGTTCAAACTTCTGTTCTCATTTTCAGCATTTGAACTTTATTCTTTGAAAGGATGAGTGATCAGTGACACTGTTCATTTGCCACCGACTGACTGAGCTGCGTCTGCTCCGTGGACGTCAGTGAGCACTGACCCGTCAGCTTTTATACAATATTGCACCATGGTTGTAGTTTTGATAGTTATCCTCTCAGTACATAGTATATAAGTAGTAAGAACCAGAATGGAGCCAAAGAGCCACAAGAGCAACCACTCAGCTTTCTGTCAGCGTGGGTGCAAACAGGACGTTTCTTTTCACCCAGTGATGAAGTTGATTCATACACAAGGCTCAAAAATATCACCTGTCCTTCGGCTCCACTCACACTACTACATTATCAGGGCTAGTTTGCTCTGATCGGACAGCAGTTTGGATGGAAACAGAAAAAGAAAATTACAGGCGACATTGCCAGGACGTATTTGAAGCAACTTTTGGGCAACTTTGGGAAAATGGCCACCATTGGACTGCCCTTTCTTTTCCTGTTGTGAGACATGTAAAATAATGTCTCAAGGTGACGTTGGCTAACAACCTCACAGCTCCTTGGACATCTTCATGTGAAATGTATTTCTATACTGTAACACCATGCTAATATAGGCATCGGTTTGCTTAACCTGTTGTAAATAAATAGTAATACTATGCATGTTTATTAGGTGTATGAATATGAATGATAGCAATAAAAGAGGTTTAACGTGTGTGTTGTTGACACCATACATTTTTGTTTTGGCCTAATGGTGTATATTACCCATGATCCCTGGCTTCTGGAGCAGGAAGTGCTGCAGCTGTAACAAACACACTAAGCCTCTAAGTCTTTTTTAAGTGTCAGTCTGAAGCTGAAGTTTTAAGGTAGAATAGTTTCATAATGTTGCATAATGTTTACATCATAATTCAACAAAGCTGTTTGAAACTGTGATGTGTCCGATGTTTGAATTAGCAGTGCAGCAGATGAGACCAGTTTGCCTGCAGAAATGCAAATGTGTGTGTTTGTGTGTTGCAGATGTTTGGGCAGCAGTGTCCCAGTGGGAGTGCTGGAGAATGTGAGTTTTAACTCCCTGCAGCACCGTTAACTCTGAGTCAGCACAATGCAGAGTGAGGAGATGATCTGAGATCCTCATACAGTACAAACACACACACACACACACACACACTCAAGTACATTTTAAATTCAAGTTAAATTCTGTAATATTTTCCTTCAAAGATGCACAGAGCTACTTTGCTCTCTGGCGGTTCCAAGTGGGAGAAAAAGTTAGTGAATGTTTTTTAATGACTTCATTAGCAGAAAGTGTGGAATATGAACTACATTTCTTCTCATTAAGGTGCTGAAAAAATATATTTTGCAGCTGATTCCTGCTCTGGAAGTCTGACCTGTTGATATACAGACTGTGTACGCTGCACACATTCAGTTGTGCTGTAGAAATGAACAATTTAGTCTTACTTTCATGACCAGAAAATGTTTATCAAAGGCTTTAACATGAATACCCTATACACTATGCACCTGTTCCAGTGAGTACCACCAGTAACACAGAATTAGAGTACATACATACATACATACATTTACACCCCTGACTGTGTAACCTCGAGTGTAACCTCGAGTTGTTGCCTCCTAGTTGAAACCAGGAGTGGAAATAATGGTGCTTAGGAGGACTCCAGCAGAAGTCTTCCTAATCCTCAAACAGTAAATCCTCATCCTCACCTGAATCAGTCTCTGTGAATTCAGAAATCCCTGATCATCAGTGGCGTGTGGCGCGTATCACAGATCCTGGTTGTGACCTTCTCAAGTACTCTCTGTTGCAGCTTGAGCAGATTTGTGTGATGTAATATTCATCATACTATTGTAGCTCTCTGTCACACAAAACACAGTCTAGCTGACTAAACAGTATCAGGGCATAGCCAGGCTCCCAACTGCAGAAATAATATGTAGCTATTTTGGAAGATGCAGCCCTGAACCCTGTGGCTGAAATTACAAATGTTTCACGTGTCTTTTGTGCATGAATTACCACCCACTGCTCTGTCCTCTGGAGATTAACACCATTGTATGTAGGATGTTCACAGACTGTGACAGTATGAAACGTTACATGAATAAGAACATGTGAATATAACTGAAATCTTAAGAATATGGTTAGAATAATCCCAATTTTAGCCTCAAATTCTCATACAGCCCACATGCTGTCAAACAGTAACTATTTCTCACCAAACAAGACTGCAGGAATCATCTCCTCAAGGTCATACTGATGCAGAAGTCTGTATTTGAAATGATGTAGAGTAAGAATGACTTACTCATTTGATAAATGTTGTATTATTCTAGATACAGGGTCTAGAGTCTTGTATGTAAGGATGTGATTTTTTGTTTAAAAGCAGGAAACTTATCTGAGCCAAAGAAATCGTTAAGTGCTACACGTGGACTTGTGTAGCTGAGGTCTCACCTGGTCTGCAGCATTCAAAATGTCATTTCTCTGGACTCCAGTGTAACCAGTCGTCTCTAGAGTGACTGACTGAAGGCACAGACAGTGTCTTACAGTTACAGTGTATGTGTATCATGGCTGCATGGCACTCTGTATATCAATTACATCAGTGTGAAAGCTGATAAGATGAGTCATATTGCAGAGCCTGTTACTCTCCCTGCAGGACATCGAGTCTGAATCTGGTTTGAGGGAGCATGGAGGAGAAAGTTATCACAGCATCAAAACAGATCTCAGGGTGTCAGATTCAGGAGAGTATCAGCGTGAGTGAGACCAATGCACCGCCGCACAGGAATGTGAAATAATGTGTGCAATCATTTTTCCTCACAGTCCGTAGAATATCAATAGTGGTCTAATCAAACGGACAGTAGCAGAAGGTGGAGGCCACGAGTAATTACAATCTGAGGCAGCAGATAAATGTCCAAAGTCATTGAGATTATTGTTGCAGAATAGATGAGACCTTTCCAAAGCACGCAAAGAATTGATTTTGGTCTGAGTGTGTGAGTGTGTGGATGTGGATGATGGATTCTGGAGAGGGATCTATAAAGTCATCCATAATAATACCTGTGTGTTTTGTCTTGAGGTCAGCCGTACCGCCCACTTGTTTTATTTGTGTATCTGCACATCAAACCCATGTCATTTAAAAGCTCCTGCTTTTAGTAATACAGAGTAAAGGGTGTGACGTGTCCATAGCCAGCTAATTCTGTAAACAGTCACACTGCAAATTTAAATCAGTAAACCATTTAACCTTGTAATACCGTAACATGTTCTCCTGACACAGTCTGCACTGCAACACCAACACGTGCTGCTCTGTGTCACCACAAGATGGCAGTATGGAATCACATTTCACCATCAAATCCACTGCAGTGCAAAGGAGCTGCACAGTGCAACAAAACATAATGAGATTCACTCATGTTGATGCACTGAGGAAGCATCAGCTGTAATCAGAATTTACTGACGATCCTCTTTTAATGTTTTCAGGTGGATTATGTGTGTGTGTGTGTGTGTGTTTATTGTTTTGCTGATGTTTAATTTCAGTGTTTGCGTCCTGAGGGAGCTTCAGGTTACAGTCACAGGAAGATACATGGGGAAAAAAAATGATGCTCAATGAAATGAGGTCAGCTTGAGTGAAGGAACAGTTTGAGTAAATCATAAAGCTGAAAATCACATCAGAGTTAATGAGACTTCCTGAATTGATAAGACTCATATATTAATCAGTTGATTGGTTGATTGATTGGACTTTCTGTTTTCTGATGTTATACCAACATATATATTATTTAAAAGATAAAACAGTACTTTTGTTGAATCAGTAGAAATCTTGATGTACACTCACTGAGCACTTTATTAGGAACACCTTTGCACCTTCAGGTGGAGTATTTACCTTTGAGTATTTCTGAAACAGCTGATCTCCTGGGAATTGTGCCGAGCAGAAAAGTATCTCAGAATGACCCACACGTCCAAACCTTGAGGTGGATGGACTACAACAGCAGAAGACCACGTCAGGTTCCACTCCACAAGAGAAATCTGAGGCTGCAGGACACAGGTTCACCTAAACTGTTGAAGACTGGAAACACGTAGCCTGGTCTGATGGATCTGGATTTCAGACACATACAGTTAAGGAGTTAAGGAGTTATTTAATACAGTCAGACCCATGGAAGCCCATTCAGTCCAACTCTATTTATAACTAAGCTCCTACAGCAAACCTCCATTCAAATTCCAACTGATCACCTATAAATTAGTTCATTAAAGCCTATTGTAAGACCCACTTCCACTGCATCGGAAACTCAGCTGATAAATTGAAGTCTCCATATTACTACTCAGGACAATCAGTAAAATAAAGCTCGAATTCCTTATTTAAATGCAATCAATCATTTGAAATTGTGGCTCAGATATTACTAAGTGACAGTTTCAGACCAAGTTGTTGACAAAGAAGCTGAATAAGACTGAGCAGCATCAGAGAAAGATGTCATGTGACGCTGATTTAAATACAGTTCAGAGAAATTATTCACACACAGATGAAATCATAGAGGAGAAGACTGCAAAGATTTCCAGAACAGAATTGCTCAAGACCAAGTACCTGGAAACTGCTCTCAGCTACAGCAGTTCAGCTAAAAATAACATTACCCACTTCTTATGGCCCATTCCGTGTCAATCAGATTTCCTTGTAATTTGCAAATTTGGACCACTGGGACCATTACCCTGCAAATTGAATTTCAATCAAACCTTTTAAGTGCTACACACACCCTTTAACCCACTACCCAGTTTTTCATAACAGTTTCTTGCACCAAGGCAGTGTTCTCTAAAGTGTGGTCTAAAGCCCTCCATAAGGTGTCCAAGGGGTCCCTGCAAAGTTAGATATAGAAATTTCATGTTACATAACTTAAGGTTGATTCATGTTAATGTCCCGTTTTGGTTAGAAAAGCCAAAAAGAAACTTGCGTTACCTGTTTTCCAGCCATCGGCTTTAGAGTGGAGGGATCTTCACATGTTTCATTCACTGTGCTCCAGAGACGTTTTACAATTGGAGGAAATTTCAACAAACAGTTGAGGGCCTTATTGTGTGATGTCAAACCACAGGAGCTGTCTACAAGGGCCTTTTCACAGCAGACATTTGGACTTACAGTAGGAAAAGCAAAGGGCGGGTGTTAGTAATGACATTAACGCTGGGTCTGTACTAGTCAAGCTTCCCAGTAAGTCATAACAATGTGACAGTGAGCCAGCTTGAACAATACCAGGGCCCTGACACTAAATGTAATTCAGCCATCATTTATTTTTATCATTAGCAATTATTACACCTGTGCTTTTGCTATTGTGGCATAATCAAAATGTCCTCTGTGAAGAAGCCCCATTAAGGTGACGTGTTGTTGATGACATTGGTTCTATTGTTTGATCCCAACATTTTCTGCCAGTTTCCATCACATGAGGGATAAAACTACATTATCATATCAGAGGGTCTCACTGTAACTTCATATCTGACAAACCCAGGTCTGTAATCCAGTGGGAAGAGAGTGGAGATCTTCCATTAACATATAGAAGCCAATAACCCAGACTGAGGCTGCGCAGACCGTGACGTCACCAGCGCTCGTTTCCGGGATATTTTGCCCGCAAATTAATAACAATCACTATATTAATGTTTTATTTGTTCTATTTATTCGTTCTGTCTGATAGATATTGCAGTTGTCTCTTTTTTTTTATTTCACCCATTACTAAAATTGACAGACGTTTAGCAGTGCGTCTTTAAAAGCTGCCGGAAGTCTCCGTGGCGCCGCCATGTTGAGCAGGAAGTTGTTGCGCTGACGACGTTGAACTTCACGAAAGTCGGGAAACCCGGTGAATGAAGCCAAAAACAGTTCATGAAGTCGAACAGCTTTCAGGCGACAGTGAAACGGTTTCCATTGCAAAGGCCATCAAACTGCCCAAAGTGTCGGCTTCATCTCTGTTAGCTGCACTTTACACGGTAAGCTAGCTTCTCAGTTCTGTTTTGCTAATTTTGTTCCGTTCTAGCATTTAACTGTGGTGTGTGTGAATATCAAGTGTATAAAGCAAAAATGAGCTTTCGTAGTAATATTCATCATGTGTGGAAGGAAAAAAACATGAATGTCTTCTAATGTGTTCTAAATCAATGCTATGAGCCGAGAACATTTAGCAAAATTACTGTTACTGAAATAATCAAACAGGTACCGTGTTTCTACAGAGGAACACGAGTTTGCTTTCATTGAGAAAGTCGGCTTAATGTTTTTTTTAATATATATCTGTTTATTGCTTACTTAAATACTGTCTAAGCTGAGACAGTTTAATTTTAGAAGGAAACAATCCTAATATCGTTAAATAATTGAAAGTTAAACCAGTGAGTAACAAATAATTTTCAGTAAAGTATTTGCATTCAATCTGTGCTTACTCTAATGCTTTTCTGATGTAGTATTGTATTGTAGTTGTACAACAGAGAATATAAACCCGTTTGTAAATACAGGTCAGGATTCACTGAGTGAGAAGATCCAGTGATCCCGTGATAAGGGTCCAATGATTCCAGTGGATGGCAAGTCTCCCAGCTCGATTTTGGGGAACCTGGATTCACATCGCTGGATGAACTATCTGCCTTGTGGTAGGGTCGTACCAGTCGCCTGGATTGGTGCCAGCTTTAATGCACGTAATACTTAAAGAGTGCACTCTGACTCAGTAGACTTTCAGACTTCTATCTGATCTGAACTCCATCAAGGTTGACTTTGACACTGATTTTGAATTTTTGCAGTGAACTGACGCTATAGTTATGTTGTAGCTGAATACCCTACACCACAAACGCCATAGCCTATGGCATAGCCTGACATTGCTTTCCCTAGAAATGTAACTACACATCGTTGGGGTGCAGACCACAGCAACTGTGACTGGTCCGCTTGGTCTGTTTGTACATGTCTCGCAGTAGATGCCTTAGTCAGTTCAGTGGTTGTGCACACCATCTCCTCCAACGTCCTCTCTCTTCTCTGTGTTGCAGTAATTTCAGTAAAGGTAACTGTTGTTCAGCATTCATTGGCTCCAACTCCAGCATGATCCTCTTAATGTCAGTCACCATTGTTTGCATTACCATAGAAAATATAATGTGCTATTAAAGATGAGCTCGTTGTATAGGCCTATGGTTTAATTTATACTTTAATGATGAATATTGTGCGTACTGTACACAGTAAATCTGTAACATTACCTCGCATCATATCACACATTATTTTCTTTTCAACAATCAGAGATTTTGGCTCCTCATCTGTCCAGTTTAGTCATCATTTTGACAAACTATTTTTGTCAGACTACACCACATGTACAGACAGAAAGTGACAGCTCCACTGCAAGAAGGAGATCACACGTATTCCTTTGTGTTCAGTTTTTGTCCTGCACCTGAATCCACTGTATCCACTTTCTTTGCCTGTGAATAGGCCCTCATGAGAACAGTTTAGGGTGGTACACACTGATTCCTCAGCAACAGAGAGTTTTGATGGCCTTTGCACCATGTTTTTTAATCATTACATTATATAACCTGGTTATTTTGGGTGATGCACAGTTTATATGTCATGAAGTCCATGCGATATCATAAGCACCTGACTTCCAGTGGGATATTGTGATATAAATGTCTGCACCTCTACACCTTTTTCTCCTAATTTGCTGGCTGTACAAAGTCAAACTCGGCTCATGACACAATGTAACCTGAGTTCCTACTGTAAGTAAGAATGTGGCCAGTAACCAGGTTACCGCATGTAAACTGAGGAAGCAGTTTGACAATCTGCTGTGGTTATCATGCCGCTTTCAGTTATTCACTTCCACACAATCAACCACAACAGTCTTATCAGATGGGGTTTCTTAACACAAAATCTTATCAGCTGTGCTTCCCCGCTCGTTGTCATGTGCAGCCGCAGAACATGAACAAGCCGCCATACTCCTGCTTCTTTCACCTGCACACACACAAACACACCTACCTCTATCTGCCTCCCACTTTGCCCATCTGTGAGATCACAGCAGAATGGCAGCATTTAGCCTCTATTGAGGGCCCCCGTGCTGGGCGTGCTGGAGTGATCCCTAATCTGCCCTGAGATCTGTGTTTCTCCCCATGGCCTGTGAGCACCATGTAATTGGGCTCAAATTGGAAGCAGGATCTGAGCTTGTTTATGTAACAAGCATTTTGTGTGATAACACCATGGTGCTGTCTGTCGCTTGGTCTGTCTGTCTGTCTGCCTCTTTTCTCTGCTGACTCACATCCAAAGCTCCTGTCAGGCAGTGGCCACAGTTTTGATGGTGGGCAAATAAATTGTTTGAGGCGTTCAGTGTCTAACAAGCAGTGCAGATTAAAAGCAAGTTAGAGAAGAAGTTGTTATGATCAGGTAGTTTTGACCCTTGATTCAGCAGCTGGTTGATTTCAAGCTTTTCGCCCTTATTAAACCTATTACTCTCAGCGTCTCTTCAGTCCCTTCTGCGTGTTGTGCATCTCCTTCTTCCTATTTAGTGAGGATATTTTCTCAGAGGTTATTTTAGTGGAATGGCTATGACCTGGTGAGGGAGTTCAAGCCCATGTTTGCGCGCTTGTTAAGCGTAGCACTCCTCTTGGTATGTCTTTCTGCTCCTCTGTCTGCCTGTATTCTTCAGTGCCTGACCTCAGAGATCTCGCTGAGAGCCCATGCGATGAGCTGTGCCTGCCTCTGGAGCCTCTACTCACTACAGTGGGGAGCTGAGAACACAGAGGCCCAGTGTTTTACCAACACATGCACACACAGTCACACACATTGCACAGCTAAAAGTGACTAGTTAGACAGGACAGAGATGTAACACTGACCTTGTATATATGTGCAAGAGATATGATATACAGTGGAAAGAGTGTGTGGAGCTAGAGAGATGCTGCAGTAGAGGGAGTGTTTCAAGGTGAACATATTTTACAAGGTGTAAGCCCATGAGCCATACCTCCACCACAAAAGAATATCTATGGACACACACTCCACATACTAGAGCATTGTTATTCATAATAATGCCTCATCCTGCAGTGGATTAGTCTGTATTGTCTAACCTGATCCTGTGGGCTACATGCAGCACTGTGGATGTTCCTGTGGATCTTATTCACTTTGCTGAAATCAAGAGCCTCCACGCCCCCCATTAATTTCATTCACGCCAGGATTGAAATTACATACTAATGCAATACACCGCCAGACAAGACAGTTTGCCACAAGGTATCCCTGCCAATTTCGCTGCAGCATTTTGAGTTTCATTCTTAGACTAAAGAGCGTGTTTTCCATTCTCCCACCCTGTACCTGAGACTGCAGTGGATTCAAAAGAACAGCATGCTGTGACAAGTATTTCAGCTACTTCCTCTGAAACCCATCTTAAACCCTCTGTTTTTTCCCTCCCACCTTTCTCTTCTCTTCCTCGTAGCTGCAGTGGTGATCGTAGTCGTGACACGGCCCTGAAAAATGATTGGGGATTTCAACAGGCTCTTTTTCATCTTAAACAGCTCATCATTTCTGATCAATGACTTCGCTTGAGCTATGTGATACCTCAAGGAATAAAGGAGTGAGAGGAGAGCTGTCTCCACTACTGTGCAACTTATCCGAGTCGAAATGCATTTGGCCTCCAGAGAGTGAAGGGAAATGAGTCATGGTGGCATCCAGGCTCTAAGAAATAAGCCATGTCCTCCTTGCAGCAACAGTAACAGTCCATGAATACAGTGGTGTCCACCATTTACAGTAGACTGTGGCGGGACCTGGGGCGCCTTGTGGGCTCTGCAGCATGACTCACAGGGAAGCAACACACTTATTCCTCTGACTGGGGCTCACCTCCCCTCAGCACATGCAGCACCTGCAGACCTGCTTAGACTTCTAATGTGTCCTTCTGCTTCCAAGGTCACTCCTTCATCCAAGAGCCACACCAGGTGAAGGTGACTCCACGCCAGCCTCTTGACCTCTGTTTAGCAGAGTGCCAGTGGATGATATCCACCCAGCTGCATCCGGTCTTCCACTTCACTCCCTAGCAGTTGTACCTAGAGATAAGGACCGCTTGGCTGCGTGTTTTTGGTGCTTAACAATGAGGAGACAAACACGAATAGACACATTGATGTAAATCCAGCTATGAGGATGCACCCTCTGAACCCCTGGCAAGGAAGGCTTTAGAGGGACTGGAGTTAACTAAGAGTGAAGCCTGGCCAGAGGGCTACACATACTAGCTGGAGTTATGTCCAGTAACTACGATTTTGATGACTTTTGCGCTTGGCATACCAAACAAATACGCCATAATCAAATTCGTAATCATACTGCTAATTCACAGAATTTTCTCTGTATTTATACATTTTCTCTATCTGGAGCCAGAGTTGTGGTGGTGCAGAAATGCAAAGTAGCCATACATCTCTCTCTAGCAGCCCTCAGTCTCCTGGGGAACCAAGGATCCTAAATAGATGGGAGCATATGTATATATGTGACATCGTAATGCGAGTTTTTAGTCACCCCTAGGGTCTGCCCCAGTTGACCAACCTGAATAATTCCAGGGAGGCGTCTGATCAAATGCCACTCAAACTACCCTTTAGCTGCCTCTTTTAATGCTGGGAGCAGCTGTCTACAGGCAGAGAGGATGCTGAACCAGGGAAATTCCTGGCTGAAAACAAGTTCTACATATACCGTGGTGACAAGTGGACACAGAAGATAAAAGATGCCCTGTCCCTCCACTGGTTTGGTGCAACCAGTTCAGTTCCTTGCATATTCCTGCAGACTAATAAATAGGTGAGGTCAGAAACTCCTGGTGGAGCATAAAGCACCTTAATTTTTAATGGTGTTAATTATAATAATAGATTACTTACAACATTTTCGTAGCAGGCCTACACACCCAAGCACAGACCTGTGCTCCCATAACATACATACAGTCATTATTTCGGTTTTCTGCTCTAAGTGGCTGTTCCCATGAACTCAAGAGTTTAACTAAAGAATCTAGATGAGATCAGCTTAGTCTGAGGAGCTCTGCAGCTAATCTCCTCTCAAGTGTTTACTGAAATAAGATCGTCTTCTGTTTGATCTCAGCATCATCAAACCTCTACAGTTTGATTGCGTCGAATCAAGAAGATCCTTTAAAGACTTGAGGAGAAAAGCACACAACCTGTAGAATATGCCTATAATGGCTATCACTTTTGATCAATATTTTGGTTTTCCTTTATACGCCGGGGAACATGGAATGCCCAGTGTCAAAGATGGTATCATTCCTGCTTTATTTCATTCTGACGAAGGGTTTTCTGCATAAATGGAAACCATCATGGCGGGAGATATGAGATGAGGATCAGTGACAGCATTTTATTAGGAGGAGTGCCCATGGAATTCTTTTTAACAAAATATTTGCTACTGAGGGTGAGCAGCAGTATCCAGAGTCTTTAAAATGGCACTCCATGAGAGACATAAGCGTAGAAATGTCAAGACTAAAAACTCATTATTATAGAAAGCAATTCCACACCTGTGGAATTATACACCGCCTTGTTGCTCCATACACAGATGCTGTTAAATTTGCGCAATGCAAAGTACATCGTGGGTAAGGGTAAAGAGGGTGCAAGCAGCAGCAGTGGAAGAAAAATCTATGTTCTGAAATTTACATCAGCATTTCACTGGCAGTCTGCCCATGCTGAGTCAGGGAAATGGAAAGTGGGTTTTGGGTGGCATGTTCTAGAGTAACTGAAGCAGTGGCTAAGCAGAAGTGATGCAGTGGCTTGGGATTAGGCCGCTGCACACAACTTGCTGCCGAGGGAGAGAAAGGAAAGGGAGGAAGAGGAGGAAGCAGTGTAGGGGCTAGCTGATGGAGGGACTACTTCAAGGCCCTGGGTTAAATCAGAGTTTCACCCCAAATGTATCAGAAATAACAATTGGCTAAGGCTGATTAATCCACCCACTACTTCTGGAAAGGAAGGCAGGTGTGGTTTTGACCTGGCGTAGGCCAGCTTAATTAGCAGAGGATTTTTATAAAGGAACCATGATAGACCTGATTTCACTGTGGACTCTGCCTGACCTCCCTGCCATGTCAAAATGTAATCAAATGTTACTGCCTCTGAGGTTTGGGATAATGTTTATTTGCACCAGGCGCCATGTAATGCAAGTTTGGCAAATGCTAATATTTGCCGTGTGACCTATGATGGCTCCAACTTTGCAGCTAGTTTGTATTTGGACAGAGGAGGCATGTCTAAGAACAGCGATAATCGAGATTAGAAACAGCATTGGTATGGCTGGTGGATGCCCCCTCCTCCACCGAAGCCCACCCTTAGTTAAAATGCCCATTAGTCTTTATTTTTCTTATCTGTGTTTTTATTAAATCAGGTTAGGCCTCTGTGATTTCAGAAGAAGAATAAACCTCTTTTACAGTGTAATAGACAAGATAGGACAAAAATGAGGGAGAAAGGAAAGAGAGTATATTATACATTGAGTTACTGAACCGCTCTAAAGAGCTGGGGTTTAATGAAAGCCTACAGTTCCAAGTCAATTCACCTGTTGGGAATCCTAACAACTACTTTGAATTCAGTATGACTCAGCTGGTTTTTCATGCAGAGGAGGCAGACTAGTGTAAAAATACCAGCCATCCAGTATCTACCTAGAAATGTTAGAGGTGATGGGGGTGCATTTTAGCATCAAGAAATCATCACCATTAAAAGATCAGAGACACGTGTGTCTGAGATGCTGTTAGGATGAGTGCATGGATTATACCAGAGCAGAAACAAATGAGACTACCTCTCCAGTCACTGCAGTTTTTTTTAAAACCATATCCCCATTTTCTTAATAAGATGATCAGCACATTTACCAAAGTTTCATTGCTTAGATTGTTCTCAGATTTTTATTTGTACACGTTAAATCTCGCTCACTCCCACCACTGCACTTGTAAAACAGTCACAAAATTTAATTTACTGTTATGATTATTTCATGATTACTAAACTAATGTATTTTAATTGGAACCATTTTTGAAACAAATTACGTACGGCTATAGTGCAAGGCAAACAAGCTTTTATGTCCACTACATCAGAGCACAGGATTTGCTTCGCCTTGCTAAGGAAAGATCTTAGTTTTGACGATGTAGATAAGCATGCCTGAATCAGTTGTATTTGTGGGCAGCCCAGTCATTATTTGCCAAATACAAAATGCAGTTAAATAAACTGTTTCATAGTCACGGCAGGAGCCGAGAGGCTGTGGTATCCGTGTACGTCCAAAAACAGGTGGAAAATTAGCAGGATTGTACTCGTCAGCTGAAACAGCTCTTATACATGTCAGTCCAGGTACGTAACCCATTCTCACAGCAGTTTGTAGCAGTCACAAATAATCTATTGTTTTGTGTCCAAAATTGATTGACTATTAACTGTTGTTGATTAATCACGCCAGCCTTAAGTTCATCTATGCAGACTGGTTTTGATTGGGCCTGTTTTGTTTTGGAAAGTTGTGCTTTCTTCTTATTTGGTATTCAGTTTTTAATAATCAGTAGAATTTTAATTTTATATCAGCCTCCTCTGAAAACTGTGTAGACATGTCAGAGTGGGCTCTTAGATCACACTGATCAGAGCAGTGGCATCATATGACACACATAAAGGGTCCTATAGAATACAAGAATTTAATGAGTGACCGGGCTGTGCCAGGACGAGATACAAAGCTGCAGATTATCTCTGTGGCAGCTGTATGTTTTGGTTCTTATATACTCTAGTTGTAGTGGCTGTTTATCGAAAGTTTTTACATCTCACCCATAGATATCCTGTCTGTTTCTGTTGTAGTAAACAAAAGCCAATTTTCCCCTGAATGGAGCAGGTTGAAAAATGACTAATTTCACCTTCCTTTTCATCGCGTGTTAATTTGTATTTTGGCATACAGAGCTGTTCCTATTGAAACCTTTGTCCACATGATTGTCACTTTCCAAGGACAAAGTGATGGCGCATGTAAAATCAGATGTATAACAACGAATGCACAGCACCGCCCTGATAATGCATAACATCCATCATAGCCGGCAACAGCCAGCCGGGTTAAATATCTCCTGCTTGCAGTGAAAACAGCCTAGTGGATATTATAGTATCATGGAAACAAATGGGAGCTTTAATGTATGCTGTAAATTGAATTACTATTTTATAAAGTAGGTAGAATAAAGATAACATCCACAATAAAAGCAGCAAGAAGTTTTTAGCCGCAGCTAGAGCTAAGGGTATATGTGTTAGATTGTTTGCAAGGAAGAGAGTTCGTCCAACAAATACAGAGCCTGTTTCAGCAAATTGTTGCATGGAAATGTTGATGGAAAACCACTCAGTTGGTTTCCTGATATGCTGCTATAGGATTTAATATTTGAGATATTGAATCGGCTACAGACATTGCACTGAAATAGTATGCTATACTATAATGTGATCAAAACCATTTGAGCTCATTTTATATGTAGCCACTTGTGGCTCTTGAGACAAAGACGCTTTGAGACGAATCCCATCCCGTGTCCCAATTCCGCAGGGAAACAACCGCCGAATACTGAGTTGCACACCCTCAACGCTTTTTAACCGACAATCGGGCGAGATCAAGGGTCAAGGCCCGCGCTTCGCTTCACCTCGCTGAATCATGATGTATGATGTTTCATATAGCCAAAACTTCTCCAGAACTGTCACTGCTTCCCCAATACCTGCAAGAGTGCGTATAAACATAGACAACCTGCTACGCATATAGGCAAGTAGATAGATAAATATACGCAGGCGACTCTCCACGCCGCTAGACACACAGGAGGAGAGAAGTTAAAGGCCATGCATATAGAAAACAGCACAAGGATACACCTTACATAATAGTATTATTAATGAGCAGGCCAGAAGCGGGCGGACGAGTAGGATTATCAGACTTAAAGCGCCAGGTTTCAGTCAGTAAACATCAGCAGAAACATATTCTGTGAGACAAATGCTTCCTGGGTGCTCTTTTGTGCTCAAAGATATAATAGTAGTTATTGATCAATATAAACTTTAAGGTCCCACTAGATCATTTTACCTGCCTGTCTTTTCAATCTATAATACAGGAAATGGGACAGTAAAAGCAGGCTAAGTGTATGGCTTCTATGGGACAAGAGGTGTTGAGAGAGTTGTGGATTTTATTGCTGTAAGCTTGCCGGAAATGTGTGTGCTGCATGAAGTATCGGCAGATATGCCCGGTAGACGACATACACTCTCTGTGTGTGAGAATAAGTCTAGCCAAGAGCAGCCCACCTAGATTAACTTGTCGCTAGTCGAGAGGGCTGTATCTCATAGGGGTTGTCTTATCCCTGGGCAGCTCTTGGGCCTGCTTAGCTCTTTTTTTTTGTTATTTAGCAGCTCTTATCTTGCCACTCTACCCAGGCAAGTCAAACGAGAGGATAAGTACACAGCTGCCATTCCAGCACCCTGCAAAAAAGTACTGAAGTTACATTCAATCTCAGCCTTAATTGAAAGGAGTAATTTTCCAAAACGGTATGAAATAATCTTAAAGAATTTGTAAATTAGTATATAGTTATGGTTATTGCAAACCAGTATTATTTTCACGCTCAAAGGCTTTTCGCTTTATAAATATTTCTATTAAGTGTAATTAAAAGAGCTCTGCTCCTAACAAACCACCTGCTGCCTAGAACGGTGCTCCAAACCAGGTAAACACCTCAGCTATACCTTCGTTTTATACAGCCTATGGTTTACAGCACAGCATAGCTGTGCTAATGATGCCATGCTAACTAGCTGCCAGCCACTGTGTAGGCCCACTGAGAGTTGGCAGCACTCAGGAGGCCCGACACTGACAGGAGCTGGCAAGGAGCGGGTGAATGCAGCTTGAGGAGTGGCGGAGTAATTGAGATGTACAGGTCTGTCTGATCTAAAATCTCCAACACTGCATGTGGTGATCAGATGTGCAGCATGACTTACTCTTCTAATTAATTTGAATCAGCAATTTCAGAGTTACAGTATGCTTGTTTATCACTATGACAACACAGACGGAGAGTCTAGGTCGCCGGAGAGTTTTGAGAATCGCAAAACAGAATGCAGATGTTTACACACAAGGCAAAGTTTTCATGTCTCTTGTAATTCTAGTTGGTAGATTTTCATCTTGATTGTTCTTAATGAACAGTCTTTAGCCATATGCCTACAAAGAAGAAAAGCAAAGATTAGAATTGTGTCAATTAGAATTTAGATTTTATTACTGCCAACTTGTAACTGCGTTTTGTAAGTGGTCCTGACCTTACGTGTTGAATCATTATATTAATGCAGGCAGCTCGACCAAACTGCACTTTTTATTGCTGATTTTTTATTTTTTTTGATAAACAGCAGAGACTGATTTTTTTTTAGCCACTGGGAACAGCAAAAACAACCCAAACACAATGCATACTTAATATATAACCGAGTGTTCACAGCACTGTCATTTGTTTGGAGTCATGTTTTAGCCACCAGGATCCAATATTCACTTGTGGCTTTAAATGAAGCACAGTATCCTGAGAAAATATTTGTCTCTTTAGATGCTAAATGTGGCATCAGTTCACTAGGTGGTCAAGTATAACGGTCTCAAGGAGGCTAGGTGTACAGTGGGTTTTCACCGAAAGCAGCTGCCTGCTGTGGATGAACCATGAGCTGAATCTAACGACGATTCAGGGGTGATAATTTCTGTAGGTTCATCATCAGAGTGACGCCTCACCTTCACTCATTTGATAAAACATATCGTCACGCTGACTACACTTAAAATGAATGATGTTTTTACACAGTCATAAACAACTATGCCGAGGCTACACAACCCTACAGGAAATACTATAGATATATGACTGTCATGGTACAATAATAAAAAGACTTTTGGACCAGTCTCAGTTTGCAAGGTTTAGGAAAGATGGTGTGGTTTGATTAAAATGGCTGTGGAACGATCATGGATTAAGGAACTACAATGATACGGTCTGGCAGGAAGTGAACAGAGGTTCTGTTTATTCCTACGACATTGTGACCACTAGATGTTCTGGGTAGATACTCAGAAGCACTTATATATATTGATACATCTGCAATATTCGTAGATATATTAATTAATTACAGCACACTGAAGCTAATTATGGGTTTAGGTAAATAAATCAAATGGAGAATTACTAATTTATGATGATTCAAATATATTGATTCAATTAACAACATGAAAACTCTATTTTAGAAAAATAACAAAACTTGAAATCACCATTATTATTCTAGTGTTATGTCCCACTTTCATATAATGGTGGTCGCTATCTCTGTGTCTTTTCCAGCAATTCAGAAGAAAATACTTCATTTTAGAAACAAGAAAGGAAAATAGATCCCTCATTATTCTAAGGTTGGAAAGAAAAAACAGAAGAATGATAAAAAACCAAACCTCCTAATCAGGCTTATCAAGGGTTAAATTAGCTATCACAGAAGATAGACTAAAGCTGGTATCATATTCACATTATTTTATATTTTACCGGTAAAATTGTTTTGTGTTCCAGGCCATCTATGGATAAATTAGGTTCGGCTTTGTAATGATATTCATTAGATGCACTAATGTATAGTCAAAATATATTTTCAGCAGTGTTTACCAACGATGACAGAAGCAACTGGCTGTTTGAATGGCCATTCCCATGACTTGGCTGTCTGACCAAGTCTGTTCACCAATTGTAATTTCTGTTTTCTTGGTGAAAGTTCGAAGAGTAGTAGGACTTGATTAGATGTTACCGCCCACCCTCATTTGGCTCAGCCTCAAGGCCTCAATACAATGACAGGATGTGATACACGTGCGTCCCAGGCTGGGCAGGCTACGACATGTGTGTTTTAGCGAGGACCAAGCATCAAGTTAAAAGAATCTATTGAGGGTTAGGCCCCATTTGTAAACCAGATGAAAGGAGTTTGATGATTTATTTCAATCCATATTCAGAGCCGCCTGGGTACTACGAATATCTTTGACTGTTTATTTTAAATGTCTTGAATTTTTTATGAATTTCGCTAATGAAAGGATTGAGTAAACAATGGTGTCTGGCGCGACTTAGTTTTTTTCCACTAGATAACTCTGAGAATAGGCTGACCCCGGCAAGCACAAAAGCAGGCATTAGACATGCTGGCAGACTCTTTGAAGATAACCGCCGGGGACTGTCTCCTTGAGATCGTGATGACAGTGCAGTAGTTTTCTTGAAAAAGTAAATCAGAAAAAGCTTTCGTGCTTCAAGGAAATACCATTTGATGGGTACCCGTCCGTGCATCAGCAAATTTCAAGGTGGCGCTGTATATTACCTGTTGGCCTTGACAGCCAATTGTTCAAACAGCTGGCGAGGTCAGAGCTGAGGTCCCAGAACCAGCCTGGCGACGCCAGGGAATCCAAATAACATTTTGTTTGGCAGCCCAGTGTCGCTGAACGGAGGAGGAAAGGAAGGGAATGGAAATGAGGAGGGAGAAAAAAAGAGAACAGGAAAAAGATTAATATTTTTAAATTTGTGCGTCATAGAGATGTATGGTCCCCACCTGAGGATAAAGGCAGCCAGAAAGACGGTGATCTCAGCCGTGATCTTTCATCAGCTCCTGATGTCATTCATAACATAGAGTTTGCCTCATACCCAAGGATGTCCATAAGTAGTAGGCAAATATCCTCGTCTGTTTTGCAATACGAAAGAGTAGCTTCTTCTTTTAAGTATATATACAAAAAGAGAGTCGAGATGCTAATGTGTGTGTGTGTTTGAGCGTTTCATTCTTCTGTGCAGATTGTTGATCTGTTGCTCCTGGAACGCCTGAGACAAGCCAACTGACATCCGCCACTGGGCGCCAAAGCGCATCATGACTCCAAGGCTCTAGGAAATCAGGGAGAGTGAGAGTGAAACATACATCAGGGCCGAGCAGAGTGGAGAGCAGCAGGGCAGAGGTTAGCTGGACTCGGGGGTTTGAGGGCTCTGGTGCTGGGCTTCAAGTTACATCCATCTTGTTCCAAGACCTCCCTGGAGAGTACAGTATGTGTGAACATGAGAAACCCTTTGGGGTGAGTTGACTTTAACCAGGGATAATCTGCTCTCCATACTGCCACACAAAGCCAAAACACAGGGGCCTACATACTGTACATATCTGGGTAATTGTCCAAAATCAAGTTAAGACTGGAATCTGACTTAACCATATGAAATATTATTGAGCCATAGATGTAATATCCATGAAAACAGCATGTAAATTTTTTCTGAACTATAAAACAACTAAAAACAAGGCAGACCACAGGCTGTAGAAACAAGGGTCTCTAAGCCTCAGGTTTCCTCTGTGTACGTCTACGTAACTGGATTCATTTGTTGTAAATTTGCACCATTGAAGCAGAATATCAACAATGATGAGTCCTCCACCCTCCAACTTGTGGCCCTGGTCTTGAAGAGAGACCCTGTCTCAAAACCTAGTTATGAGGCTGTATATTGTTTTAGTTAATATTGAGCTCCTTTGGAATAAAGTTGCGTTTTATCAGATTGCTTTAATTTTTAATGAAGTAATTAACACACAGCAAACCTAAGGCAAGGTAACGGTAAGGCTGCAACCAAATTATTTTCATGGTATGACAATTCTGTTGTTTAATAATAGATTGGTTCTTCAGTGTAGAAAATGTCACAAAATAGTGCAATATGCCCGTCATCATTCCCTGAAGCCAAAGTGAACATGTTCATATCGCTTCCTTTTGTCTGATCAGCAGTCAGTAACATTTTGAGTTCACTAAAAGAGAAAGTGAATTTTTGGCATTTCAAGATTTTCAAGATTTTTTATTGTCAATTTCCTCTATGTTCAGGACATACAGAAAAAAAACCTTTCTCTCTCCCTTAGTAAAAAATATGTAACTCAACCTATATACAACAGTGGCGGTAGTGCAATAAATGATTAATCAATTACTATCAAAACTTTTGCCATCAGTTGTGTGTCAATCAATTAATTGATAGGTCAGCTAATCATTTCAGCACTAGAGTAGCCCACAGGTTGGTTTTTTGGTGCCTGTGGAAATGAACTGAGGAGATAACGGCCACAACAATCGAGCCATGTGGATTAACTGTTCTCTGTTTCAGAGAAAGACAACGAGACAGTTTAGCAAAGAGCTAGTGATATAGCCATGGCTATCCTTAGCTAAAGCTAATTTACTTACCACTCTCCCTCTAGCTGTCAGATGTAATTGAAAAAATGTCAGTTTGATTAACCAACCTTAATAATTCAGTTTCTTACTCCACTTCAATTGAGGCAGCAGCTAAATCCAGTCAGGATAGAGAATGAAAACTGAGCTAAACTCCTGCTAAGTCGAACTAGCTTAGCAGAGTAGCTTAACCACCGCTGGAATTCATATGGCTTGGTGTGGTTAAGCTAACTTTATATCTACAGTAAATCTTAAACTAATATATTGTACTGATTACAGTAAACACATGACAGACAGATGACTGCTGAAACAGAGATTTCTCTCTGGTCCCTGTAAACTGTGGAATGTAATAATTAAAATACAGTTTACTTTATTAAATAGGTCAAACGGACTAGAAAACTGAAAGAACACATTTTGTCGGTAGCTGCTGCATTTTCCGCTCACATTTTGTGAAGATCAAAGGCAGAAAGCAGTATCTTCACTTTTTAGGCATTATGTAGGTTGTATGGTAATGATTTTCGGGGCCAAATAATCAGCCAAAAATGGCATAAAATGAAAGAATTACAACTTTTCTGTGTTACACAGTTTGCCAGCCAGCCTGAAAGAATCCTTTTCTCTCAGCTTCAGGGTTTCTTTAGTGATCTCTGCTGTTGTCAGGCAGTAGGTTGTAGCAGGACACCATCAGGTGCACAACCTCTCCCTCTGTAAAAACTGAAGCGGCTGTTTTCCTTAAGACCTCAGTAACCATCTCCTGAAGCTGCTGTTGCACTCCCCCCTTCATTAATGTTTTCATGCTTGCCGAGTACAGGACTGAATTAGCACTAATTTTCCTGTGTGGAGTGAAAAAAATGTTATATGAGCTTGTCTCTGAGAAATATGTTTATTCCAAACCTGCACCATGAAAGTTAAAGTTTCAGGGAGGGCAGAGAGAGGGTGCCGTGCTCGATAATTCCAGCGAAAACAAGCTGTAAAAATCCTGCAGTTGCTCAGAGGCCCTCTGTTACCCCATCCAAAAACTTGGGGGACTGAGATCTTTATTGCCTCATGACAGTTGAGTAATAAAGCTAATAAATTCTCTGCCTATTCATGTGTTACACTCATGTAGCTTTTCTAACAGTAAACCTATCCATAAAGTCAGAACTGGTTGAGAGATATATTTAACTCACACCCTGCCTGTTTTCATATCTATATTTTGCACAGCAAAGGGAATTAATTGACATGAACAATAAAATAAAACAGAACTTGGCTCAAGTGCTTGTTGTATTTCAGTCAATAAAACATGCCAGTGGTCCGTTAAGTGAGGAATGAAGCCCTGTCTCCCAGATATGAGTCAATAGCAACTGCAAATTAGTATATGGAGACAGATGGGTGGAGATTTCCTGCAAAAGATACTGAAATGGCTGTTTAGACTATCACAGAAAAGTACTTGAGAATGATTTTGTACATTTTCTGTAGGGGACAACATTCTTAACACTGTCTGGGTTTTCCTACTTTGGTAAATCTCACCCAGCTGGTACTTCAAGTAGTCAAAATGAATTATTCACAATTGTGCACAAGTCTGCTTTTACCTGGATTCAGTTGCCAAATACACAACACATACTGAGTGCAGTGATCTGAGTTCGCCTGCATTACACCCCATCCAGTTTCAGAGCTGGAAGTGGACTTATTCAGTTCTGCCAGTTTGGATCTTAGTACAGTGTATTGTTACGTTAGGTTTCTGTGCAACCTTGCCAAGAGGTAACCAGGCCAGCAGATAAAATGCAGGTCTAACTGCTCTGCTTTTCAGCCGCAGATTTGGTCACTGATACACTTGTTTTCTGTGAAGAAGCCTCTGCGTTTTCTAACAGGAGCTCTCAGATGTAATGAGCTCAGCTGTTCAAGGATATCTGCTGTTTTAGCTCATCTGGGAATGCTCCATGTATGACCCTCTGGTCTCTGAGGCTGTGGGGTTTTTTTTTTTTTGTGGCGATGCCAGCCACACCCCTCCTCCTTGTGCCCACAGCCCGCTGCATCCTCCCAGTCTTTGCTGTGGCACAGCAGTGGTGGAACATTCTGTGGGGAGCCCGGGCCCACACGAGCCAAATAAGCAGTTTTGACCAATTAGAGAGTGTTTTGAGCTCAGCGTTCGGTTTGGATGGCAGACTGAGGGGTTCACAAAAGTGTGAAAGCATCGGAGCAGTTGGAGGCAGGCGGGGGAAAAGGGCCACCAGCACATCCTGACCATGAAATGTCCATGAGAATGTGTCACTGAAAAGCCCAGAGTTGCTTCATTCTCTTGGAGAGCTGTCCCTTGGTGAGGCAAGGCTCAGGCGAGGGTTGCTGTGGTGAATGACATATGCTTTCTTGATTTCCTCCGATCCATCCTCTTTGATGCGGACGGGAAACAGAAAAGAGATGTGTCTGTATGAAGGCCATGTCGAGCATGAGTGGATTTGCAATGAATTAAGGATGGTTAAAAAAAGAAGTGCTTACTGGATGCGAACTACAGTGCAGTGGGGATGAACTCGGGCCTTGATACACTTGCACCAGGTTGTCCAGCTGTAAGCCTCTCACAGCAGCAGCTATGAGGAGGACGAGTCCAGAATGAGCCAAAGCGTGTCTTTTTAATAGAGAAGGAGGCTGAGAGATAAAGAGAGATCCACCGACAGGCGTGAAATATCTGCCGTGGGAGAGCTCCAGCTCTGACTCTATGATGACCTATCTCACCACTGAGAACAAGTAGCTATTATGCTAGAGAAATGGGCATGATAGGACAGGCTATGGGAGCCCTGCCTGCTCCCCCTTAATATTCTAAGTTTACAGCCGGTGAGGTCAGAGTTCACATGCAAGCCAGCCCTCGAGGCTGTTTTTAGATTCACCGTATCACACAATACATCTCTGTTTGAAATAAAGATAATATAGATTCTGGTAATATATGCTAATTTTAAACATGTTTTTGCTTTTCTGTTTCCTGTTCATTGTTTGTACTGTAAACAGTGAAAAGCCAGTGTATGAAGGTGGTTTTCATACTCCGTACTCCGCGTGCATCTTCCTCCCTCTCTCTCTCTCTCTGTGTATCTATCTTGCCCTTTCCCAGCTGTGTGAAATGGACAGAATTGCACACAACCCAGGAATAAGTCAGATGACAAGTAAAGGGCAGCAAGCAAATATTTTTGTGCACTGCTGCAAATAAATCTGTTATTCTAAAATCTTTAAAAAGTGAAAGAGCCACAGGAAGACACATCTTCAGTCCTAAGGATCAGCATGATATGTTTCGAAATATTGTTCCTTGTTTTAAAAGAGAGCTGAGATGAGCTCAAAGGTGTAAGTGAGTTTTGTGCACCCTGCTGGCAAATTGTTTTCAGTGTTTTGTTTTATATAAGATATTATTTTAAGACTGGAAACATGATAAAATGACTTGTTGAAATAGGATTTTTTTTTTTTTTTTTGCAGTAACTCTTCCCCTTCTTCTCCTCTGCCAGGAAATGTTCCCATGGTACTTCAGCTCCTCATTGGGTCCCCACTCACGCAGGCTGGATTATGGATGGAGACTAGAATACTTATAAGGCCTGAGTTCAGTGCTGCACCACAGACAGAGCTGGCCTACGTGTCCCCTGTCTCCCCACCAATACTGCGTGTCAAAACAACAAAATAAAAGCCACAGTAAACAGCGTACAGAGCACTCCCAGCCCAAATAGCTTTTATTTGTGTCAAACTTATTGTTGAGGATCGGCAGACGGGAGCAGAGCAACCTCCATCAACGCTAATGATGACAAACGAGCGAGCTGATGAAATTTCACGATGATCGTATTGAGATGTGAAAACGAGAGAGGAGTTTATGTGCAGTGCGTTTATGAGACTTGAGGGGAAACTGTGATTACAAATGAATATACTCGACTTATTGTCCGCAGCCTCCCTTGAAAACAATATCGTTGAAAAAGCTGTCATGTGCCCCGTTTGTAAATGAGGTGAAAACGACTAGGGCTCAGACTCATTGTTGGCATCTGGTTTGTGATCGCGGCGCTTATATTCTCAGGCGAGGGAAAGTGGAGGAAGGCTGTGGAGGCAATAACAAATCCACACTCTCATAAAGGGGCCTCAGAAGATTAATTCCAGTAGTCTCTGTTTAGATCATTATACATGTTCCAAACCTTCGCTGAAGTCCTTGTGCAGAGCTCTGGCGGTTGGTGGTCAGCGGGTCCACCCTGCCGCTGTAGGAACACTAACACGCCAGCTCACACCACACCGTCCTCCATTCTCAAGTTTAAAAGTAGCACTGGTTTCCCAAATTCTCTTGGCACTTTATTATAGTGAGTCTTAGTTTATTGATGGTAAATGCTTCCCAGGACCCAGGAGAGGAACCCAGATTGTTCAGTGTGGAACATGTAATTAGATTTTCATACTGAGTTGTTGTTTTACTTGTTTCTCTTTGGTTTGAATTAGCATTATCACATTTTTGACTGTGGCAGCTCTGGCTCTCATGCTAACCACTCACAGAGACCTCAGTTACTGCGTTTCTTCTTTTGTTCTCCACAGAAAGTGATGAAGGACTTCTTAAAAAGCACTTTCTAAATAAATCTGACTTGATTTGACTTGACTTTTCTTGACCAAAATCCTCTGGGCTTTAAGCTGGTTAAAAGCCACGGGCTGATGTTGGTGTTCACAGTGTCACAACACTACATGTCACAGGTGCCCAGTGCCCACTCGAATTTCATCAGACATCCACAAGCACATGTTAATACATCAGAAAAGAAGGGTTGCGTGCATGTGTTGATTAAACATCTCGACAGCTCACATCTGACTCACACACAGACCAGTGGGTCACGACCTTCTGGGATTTGGACTTGAACCTGCATCACTTCACTTAGTCCAAGTTGACAAGAATAGACAGTAAACAGCACAAACTTGTATATGTAAAAAGCAGCCAGCTTTGTCCACATGTGACATACTTTAGTGCTTTAACCAAGGCAAAGAAGGTAAAACGGGGAAAACACTTGAGGACACAGAGGTTATGTCTTCAGTATTTGAAGAGAAATTTATACATAGTCAGTTTTAAAGGCCTTAAACTCTCAGCTTCAGAATCACTGTGATGGTTCAGTGTAACAGGGAGAACAGAGCCTCTGTCAAACACCTGTTGTTTCTCTGTGTAACTGTGGTTTCTCAGGTTCGATCTCCCTCTAACTGAGTGATAGTCAGCAGCTTAAACTGCTGGAATCAGACCCAGAGAGTTCAGACTGATGCTGAACTGGAGATCAGTTAAAAACCAGCGCTCATCTCTGATATCCAGCCAGGAAACTGATGGGAATATAATCAGAAACAGAGTTTGGTGTGTTTGTTACAGCCACAGCACTTCCTGCTCTAGAAGCCGGGGATCATGGGTAATATATACTGTTGGGCTGTGTTTCAGTTCAGTGAGTGGGACTACACAGTCAGAGCTCCTGTCAAAAATAGTCTTTGTTTTCTGGACATGAAAACTTAACTGCTCAGACTTGGAGGCCAACAGGATTAATTACCACTCATGGCTGCAGAGGGCGCTGCTGCTCAGTGAGGTTACATTGTGAGGTTTAAACCTGCAGTAATTGATTGTTTTGGCCTCATGGAGGCAGCACAACAAGCTGTAAAAACTACACTGACATATTAAAAGATGATGTAGTGACTGTGGTAACAGACATCCAGGAGACACTGAGCAACAGCAGGGATGTTTTCCAGTAGCTAATGCTAGCTTACATGCACAGAGCACGTGCTTTACATCCACATGTAGGTTTTTCTGTGGTGACATTTCAACCTCAGCTGCCTTTCCTCAGGCTTAACCACTGAAGGAGTGTTAATTTACCATTTCACTCTGCACATATAACACTATTATTTATGACTGCACCATGAAACCAGAAGCCACACGTCAGACTTGCTAAGAGCCAAAACAACAGCTCGCACCTTTTCTTTTTTTGCACTATTATCAGCATCACGGTGGAAACTCCATAAAAACAGAATAAGTTAAAATGCCGTGAGCCTGTATCCCCAAAGTCGTGGAGTAATAATGAGAGTCTGTCATCCTGCTGTACCCTGGCCTCTTCAAGTGGAGCAGGTAAATATTTAGTGAGGACTGTGATTGCTGCCGGCCATGGCCTATTCATCTCTGTCACCAAGTAATAATGGAGAGCCGTGAACACTAATGTGTGAGAGGGGAAAACATGAGAACATGCTCTGCGGAGAAAGACTGTTTGCATTGCTTCAGTACAATTGACTCCATTCCCTCCATTGTGCACTAATGAGTCTTTATCTTGAGTTAACACTGAGATCTGGAGTTGTTTCAGTGATAATATTTAGCTGTAAACTGTTTAACAGTACAAATAATGCTGTTTGTGCTGATTAGTGATCCCATTCAAAAGGGGGCTGTCAGTGTGAAAACACGACTCCTGCCAGAAAGAAAAGCTTTATAGAACAGACTCGTGTTCACGGGTTCTGTTTTCCATTAAGAGCATACAAGTAGCTCAGTGAACAGCCATGGCTCTCATCCAAGGAAATGTTTCTGCAGGCTTCATTAAAGATGGATCACTTCAAATGGTGATGTCGGCTACGCCAGGTGACTTTCCTATTGGCTTCCCAGGGGTCAGCTGCCAGGAGGATCCTCCTGTGCACTTACAGGCACGAGGTAAATATACATCTGTGTAAACAAGCGTGAGTGACAGTCTGAAAAGGGCGTCATGGGAGCACGATACAGAGCCATATGTGGATAAACAGAGTAGAGGAGAGTCCATGTTTGTCTGTCAGACAGAAGAATAGGGAACACGTTCTGCTCGCAGGGTCAGTGGGAGCGGCTTCAAATCCTCCTTTGTGCTGTTGGGCCTGCGTCGGAGACAATGTGGATAATGACGGAGGAATTTGGCGTGGGGCGCAGTGCACACATACACACGGTGGGAGCAACTCGCCCCGGCCCCAGGGAGCCCATCCAGCCAGCTGTCTCAGCTTCTGTCTCCCCGGGGCCAAAGCCTCTACACAGATGATCCACCATCAAGAGACATGATTGATGTCACTGGATACATTGTGTGGGCTGTTGAAACTCTCCAGCCTCTGATAAGAAGAAGCGTAAATTAGGGGATTATGAGACAGATAGCAGGCCACATTGTCTGTATCTGTGTCAAGAGGCATCAAATGGCACGCTGCAGTGGCTTTTATTGGCACGGAGCAGTGTTAACGAAAGCTGAACCTGTATTTTTACATCTCAATCGACATGTTTTACAGACGGGAGCATTTACTTTCAAGTCACACCCACTTTCTCAGGCCCCACAGGAACATAAAGACATTTTAAAACAAGTTTTTTTAGACCATTTTTGACATATTTTTGAGTCCAGCTATAAAGAAGCAAGTCATTAATCACTTCCATGAGTCCAACATTGTGTCACTGTGTCAACCTGGTCACTTTCCAACTCATATTCTTTATTTATTGCCATCATTTAAATGAATGTCAGGTTTACAAGTGTGTCCTTTGCTCGTAAAAGTGCCCGATGCCTGCAGCAGCTTCTCGTGCAGCTAACGAAAGCACAGCAATATGGATCTTGGCACATTAACGTGACCCTGTGATGTACTGTAGAAAAGATCCTTTTTTCAAGTAAACCAAGAACAGTGTCGAGTGGATTATGAATGTATACCAGACAAACCCTTATAGGAATATTCTAATAATAACACAGGGGTAGAGGAGTCCTTCCTCTGACTGCTTTGGGCGTATTCTGGTGAATCAGAAGTGATTCAGGATTTAGATCGTTTTCGTTTGGTGTGCAGGCCACAGAAAATGGATACAAACAGTTCCTTTGCAGCTGTTCCCCAGTAAATGAAGAGAATAAAAACAAACAGCAGCACTTTTCATCAAGCAGTGTAAATGTTTGTGTTTTGAGAAAATCATGCCTGACACACATGCTGTGCACGCTGCTGCAGATCCCAGAGTGGGGCCCAGGGACCTCCAGGGACCCTCGGAGGTGGCACAGAGGAGAAATAGTTTAGTTTGATTGTTATTTCACCCACTGATCACAGTTTGGATCAGACCCCCCCTTCACTGCTGCTTCAGAGGAAATGATTCAACAATGATGTGAAAGGAATAAAAGGAAACTGTGCGCTGGGCTGTGATTTATTGATGGAAGATGTTATCAGATGTTTGTCTGTGGCCTCGTTTTTCTGTTTGGGATGTGAAAAGTTTAGGAGCCCACGCGGGAGCCTGTCAGGACTCGGCGGGGAGGGACTTTCTGGACACTAACATGCGCAACAAGTCCAAGGTCGCAAGAAGTGCATGATGAGAGTGAATGACAGCGCGGCGTGCAGGAGCTCGGACCGGAGGAGGACTGCAAGCGGATCATGAGGGGCAACTTTTTTCTTCGGTCCACGCTGCTTCTTGGAAAGAACGTGTCGCAGTAAGATTTCATCCGGACTTTGGAAGCGCGCCGCTGGAAGTTTTCCCTCCGCACGCCCCAGCTCAGAGGACAGTCCGGAGACAGAGAGTCGCAAGATGCAGCGGTTCACCCCCCCGAGGTTTAACGTTACTTCCGCTTTTAATCGCAAAAGTAACGGCGAAAGTTTGGAGCTGCTGGGAGCGCAGCAGGTGAGCAGCAGGGCATGAGATCTGGGCTGTACTTCACTGGAACGGAAGACGATGTGAAATGGTCCCGACTTGTCACAGAAGCTGGGAGGACATAACCTGAAAGGAGCGTGTATCTAAATTAAAACCAGAAAAAGAAGAATCCGGGTCCAGTATGAGAGCGCTGAGTTTACTGTGCGTGGTCGTCGGGCTGTGGGGGTCCGGCCTGAGCAACAGAAACTGTCCCGACCTGATCGTTGACAGCTGTCACTGCTCGGCTGAGAGGTCCAAGGAGCTGAGCAGGCAGCACGTCCGAGTCAAAGTTGTGTGTGATGATGTGGACTTGATGGACACCCTGCAGCCCAGCTTCGTACCCAACACAACAGTTTCCCTGTAAGTAGGTGTCATCCACAGTCTCATACCTGAACACAGATCAGTTTACCTCAGGAGTGGGTAGAGGTTTTTTCTGGTGGCTCCTGGAGAGAGCTCCCTAAAGGGCCCCTAGAGATCCTGAAATCCTAGTGAGGGGACCTGAATTACATTAAGTGATTTAAATTGATTCCACAAGGTTAAACAGCTTCGACACAGTTCATCAGTCAGTCTCCTCTACAGGATAAACTGAGTTTTAAAAGTAAAAACCAACATTTGAATAAATCCTCTCGTGTATTATCCCACAGAAATCTGACTTTATATTGATAAAACATCACAGTATTATTCACCTGAGAATAAACCTCAAAAAGAAGAGGAAAATTAACCTCAGACACATAATGTAAAGTAACAGAGTAAATTCCTGAGGAAATAAAATGAATGTATTATAAATAAGAATGCATTGTAAACCTGGCTGCCACTTGTGATGCTGTCGTCATGGTATAACATGACAAGGAGCTCCTTGTAAACAGGCGTGTGTTCTCCACCTTGTTCAAAATAAAGTGCCTCTAAATAGAGCTTCATTATACAACATAAATGATGTACTTTTGATTATGATTTAGTCTCTGAGTTGATGATTAACCACTGGCTGATCAACAGAAAATTAATCAGCTGCAACTTTGGTAATCAATTCATTATTTAGGTCATTTCATTTAAAGCACAAGAGCTAAATATTTTTCCTGCTTCCAACCTCAGAAATGTGAGAATTTTTTTACTCTTTTGATTTTTTACTGAATAAATGATTAATGACAGTCAAAAGATTTTTTTAATGCTGAAAACAACTATTATTATTATTATTATAACCTTTATTTAATCAGATACATACATAGAGCATCAAACAATGACACACATCTGTAAAATGTTTCTAGATTCAGTGGGATCAGACCTTCATATTTTAAAGTTCTGATCAGATCAGAGGTCTGCTCTGATAAACTGTTAAACAGAGGCAGCTTCAGTCATAGACATAATAAACTGAACTCAGTGTGTACAGTAGTTCTCTTCTTGTTAGTGAGGACTGGCCAGTTCTTTCATATTATACAGAGAGATGATGATACTGTTAATACTGGAAGATGGTTGGCAGCAGCAGCTAGTCCTTGTAAACCATTGCAAAGTCCTGATTGGAAAAGAAAGGCACCTGTCTTGTGTTGTTAGACTTTTCACATCTGCTGGAATCGTTTGCCTTTCACCGTGTTCTTTAGGGATATCATTTGCATTGTGCTTAAAGTTATTCAAACATAAATTTTGCGCTTCGACAGGGACTTTGAGAAACCTCCCTTAGTATTCAGATGTGCCTCTCTCGTAGATGAAACAGCACTTCAAACACTCAAGAGGTTGATAACTTTCCCCCCTCTCTCTCCACAGGTGCACAGATTGCTAGATTAATAGACTGTTTTATTCTTGGAAACTTGAGGTCTGCCTTCACAGTGTAAAAGCAAATACTAAATGTAAAGGCCCTTGACAAGTTACAGCCGACCACTCATTCTGAACTACGAGCGCAGTTGATTAATGGTAGCACTTTGCTTACTGCAATTTATTTGGAGTGGTGTTTGCTTCCGTGTAGGCAGGGTGCTTTTGTTCCTTTAAGTGGAGAATGGTTAAAGGCTTTGTTTTGTTTTCAACATGCGTCAGAGGGGGGGCTCTTCTGTAGCTTGCAGGTACTAACAAAGTTTGATTTTTAAAGTGTTCTACATACGTAAATAAGACTTCATCTTTTGGATTCTTGTGGAGAATGACACCTTTTTTCCTCAGCTCACTTGAGAATTTGGACGTAGTGTGAATGCTGTGTTATGAGTGGACCAGTACAAGTAAGCCAGTTCCTCACTCAGGCCTATTCCTTGGTGAACTAAATCCTACAGCCGAGGTCTAGCTGGCCAGGAAGCAGTTTTCCTGCGTTAGGAAATGTGACCTTTGTCAGACTGAAGTGGCCTCCCTGCTCGCTCTTTTGTTTAGATGTGCTGTGCAAATAAACAGATATGTCAAGGGAAGTATGCACATACCGATGTCCCCCTGTAAACTGCAAACAAATCTCCCAAATGTCTCCTCGCGTGCTCTCTTCATTTTCTCCTCATCCTACCTTCTTCGTAGACAATGAGCTCCTTGCAGAGCCATTTCCTCAATGACAACTCAAGCACAGTGCGTCACAGTAGACTAACCCAGATCCAAATGCCACCTCTAATTAAAGACACAGACTGGGCTTTGTTGCTCTTCTTTTTGCCTTTTATTATTGTATCTATTAAAGTTAATGAGGAGCAAACCCTGCAATAATGCAGCACCTTACAAATGCCAAAAAAGCAACTGAAGAAACAACTGAAAGAACATTAGCATAAATAAGAGATGAAAATAAACCCAATGCAGGAGTGTGTCAGTAACTCTCTGTGCAGCACAACGCCCTCGGTTAACACCTCTGCCCGTTTTCCTTATCGTCCACTGGGGGTGGGGGTGGGAAGGTGGGGTGCAGGGGACAGCTCCATTGACCTTGGGCCCTATCGGTGTAATCGTTCCTGCAGCAGAGGCACCTTCTCTCTGCAGAGAGTAGCAGCTGAGATTGTAGCCGACACCGGTGTCAGGCAGCGCTCCAACAGGAGGACGCACTGCTTGTCCAGGGGAGAGGGGGGACAGATTGTGGAAGAGACAAGGGAATAGAGTTAAGACAGGACATGGAGAGGCAGTGAAAGAGCTGTTTGAGGAGTAGAGGGAATGACAGAGAGGATGCTGGGAAAGTGGGGATGGGAAGTGTTTGGTAAAACGTCACTTGATAGCCGAGACTGAGGCTGATGGAGATGATGTGACTGCTACAGACTGATTGTCTGGATGGGGAGGTGCTTGTCACGCAGTCACAGCTGATTGTAACTGAGCCTCAGAGGCTCTTCACTGCTGGAAACTGCATGCAAAGACATACACACTGTGCACTTACATAACTCAAAACGTAGAAAGTTTGTACTACAGCTGCTGCTGTTTTGCCTCTTGCTGAGCTGTTGTGTTGCAACCAGACCCGGGTCACACTGTATTTGCATATTTATTCTTACCTGCTGAGTGTAGCCCAGTGTGTGTGTGTAGGCTGTCCTGTGTTACAGGTTAGGTTCACCCTCACCACTCATGTAATTTTTGTCCACAGCAGGCAGCTGTACGCTACCTGCCCAGCACTAAACAACAGAGAGACAAAGTTAGCAATTAAGAGTTGAAGAGTTGGATGTTTGAGTTGGTGGAGGCCAAAAACAGAGCTAAAACAGAGAGAGTACTGGACTTACCTGAGACACAGCTCTAAATAAAGCTAACGTTGCTCTGTAGCTGTCTGTTGTGTAAAGATATAATTATTTGCTATTAAGTTTTATGTCCACAGCTTGTTTCTTCTTCCCCCAAGTGGCCAACAGCAGTTATTGCAGGTTTAACTTTATGCCCCTTGGTACTGTTAAATTCGACGTCATCGTGCTGATCTGCTTGTTTTCATTGTTTGCTCCAGCTGTGTTGTTGCTGCTTCTTGACTAATTTGTAGTGGGACTGTGTGTGAGCTGAGGTCAGACATCTGTTCCTTTTTCCAAGAACTGGTAATGTTTGCTAACAACTTTGCATCAAAACATTAATTAGTTGATTTTGTCCATTCATTCGTCTTTTACAAAGTTTCCTGTGATGAAAATTACAGTACATTTTGGCCTTGTGAGTGCAATATCTCAGGAACACCTTGAAGGAATCGCTACAAGTTTGGCAAAGATGTTCACTTGGATTCAAGGATGTACTGATTAGAATTTGGAGGTCAAAGGTCAAGGTCACTGTAACTGCATCAAACACATTTTTAACTGCAGCTGGACTGGGTGACAGAGGCATAAAACCATGAGGCGGCGACTTAGTTATTTTTTATCTTAATCCTTTCTGAATTCCTGTTGCAGCAGAGATGCAGTTTTTTCTGATGTGCTGTACTTTCAGCTGCTGAAAATGATCTTCCTCTGGATTTGTGTACGTTCACTGACAGAAACACACTAAGCCCGGTTGTCTTCCATTTGAGGGAGAGAAAACGAGGGCATTTGGTCTGGGCCAGAGCCAAATCTGGAGGTGTTTGGCATAAAGTAAAGCCTGTTCTGTGGGTCCTCCTCATCATCCTCATCCTCTCAGAGACAGACAGGAGGGGCTGTTTGTGGTGTCTAGAGGGAAGTGATCAGGATGAGGCTGCAGCTGACTCTAAACCACTACAAGAACATGTCAGTCATCATGCCAGTGTGGAGAAAGACCCATGAGACACCACAGGAAGCATGGCTGTAGAGTAGCTGTCGATTTTAAATACCGTGCTGCGGCATCGCATTTGGACAGTGTGTCATGTGGACTATCACCGTGTGCTGTGATCAAAAGGGTCAGAGGTTGTATTGATCAGAGTGCGTCCTCGTGAACAAATGTGTCATGTCAGAACACACTTTATTTTCTTGTTTCTTTTCCCAAAATGGATTCCTGCATTCTCTCATCTTATTTTTTGTACTGCTATAAATATAATTCTGTATATCCCCCCCCCCTCTTATTCACTCCCTCTCTCTTATTTTCCCTTGCTGTTATTCCTTGGGGGCTTTTTTCTTGTCTGCCGAGGTGCTGTTTGTGCTCTACCCTCTTCAGAGTTCTGAGTACTTCTGCATGAATATTTCATTGACATGCACACATAGCCCGTCCATATTCTCCTGTGCATTACCTCACTTACAAACCCCGTGAGCGTGCACAGCATCGAGACTTTCAGAGCGTAAAATGCCTTAAATGATATGTCACACATATACATAGAGATCTGGCTGTTAATCTAAAGAGATGTGACCAAAATGACCCTGATAAAATATGTTGCATCTAACATCAAGCTGTGAGGAGTCATGCCAGTCACTTTCTCTCTCTGACTCTCTGTTAGCTTCTCTCATGCTTATCTCCACTGATATGGAAGATTTAAAAAAGGCAAAAGGTTCATCTTTAGATGAGTGCACTCTCCAATATCAGCCCCAGAGGGTGTTATACTTTTAGATCCCCAGCACTTTCCCCTCTGTGATAGCTAAAGCCAAGAACATCTGTGTTATCTGTGTGTTCAGGATCGGTGGGGTCAGGGCCGAGGTGTAACAATGCTCTTTGCTCGAAGCTGCCGGTCTCCCTAATATGTAGCTGTGATTCACCAGCAAATGATCAGTGTTTTGTCAAGGTTTCTTCCAGGCATCTGTGGACTTGTATTGATACATCACTCAGAGATTGTGCAGGTCCGCTGGCCCTCAGATTGGCTGTCTGGAAAGCTCTGTAACTACTGTTCATGTGGCGTGCTTTAAAGAAACAGCTGATCAGTTCTGCTTTAGACAGTAATGATTCACTGATGGAGAGTTCATGACTGCTGGGGGAGAGAGGAGTCTGTAAATTGTGTTATAGTCTCAAAAAACCAAGAACATGTCGAAACCCAGACTTACCATCTAAAAATATTAGGTAAAGATAAATACGGTGTTGGCCAAGGATAATTCTCTTCTGCTCTCCCTGCCTCCTCCCTGCACCGCTGAGTAAATACTGATGTTACTTAAAGGGTCATAAATTTGAGAGAGCAGAGGAGGCCAGCGTAGAAGCATGTTGTCTTTTCCCTGTTTTCTGACTCATTGTAAAACAAGGTGATTAAAACCCTGATGTGTGCCGCTTCTGTTCACAGTGGAGAGCATATCAGCTCTTCTGCCCGTCTCACAGGAGCCTTGGCACGCCTTTATCAGCACTGTGTGGTGGTGTGTTTGTGCACACGACTGTCTGTGTGCACATGCATGCTGTGTGCTGAATCCAGGAGTCACAGTGTTTGTGTATATGAAGTCTTGACGTGTGTGTGACGTGTGTGTGATTACACTTTCATTTCTTTAAGAAATTCAGGAACAGGGTTGGGGTTTGATTGCATTTTATTGACTGGAGTCTGATCAGATCCCTTATCAAATCCATTTTGGTTTATACAACATTTGTGAGTCATTAAAGATATAAATACAGAGGCCTGTTATCACCGTTTATTGGCTGAGAGGACAGGTTACAACAACATGAGAGGACCAGCATTAGATATAAAATATTGATATGAAAACAAGAAGTTGAAGTTGATATAAACAAAGATAACAAGAAATCACTCATCAGTCGTCTTGAACTGCAAAAATCCTCATAAAGGATCCTTTGCTGACCACAGACACATTTCTGTTTTGATTCAATGTTACTCAGCAGAACACACTGTGTGTATCCTGACAGTGAGGCCTGATGATGTGACTACAACATGTTGATTACATTTCTTTTCTCATAAAACATCTCAAAGCCAATTAAAAAAAAAAAAAAGTGCTGTGCATTGTTTACGTCCATGTTTGTGAGCTTGAAGTCTCCTTCCAAACCTTCTCCTATTGCTCCAGAGGGCTACTAGTTGTTTAAACTCTAAGGGGTATCTTTAACCAGCCAAGAGCCAAATGGTTCATTATGGCATTTCAACAACTTAATAATGTAATGTGCTACCAGTGATGTTTGTAATTCCAGTGAGGGAAGAGTCAGCACTGGCTAAGCATAAGAACCCTGCTAACATTATGTTAATGGTTTCTGCATCGGCCTGATGATAGAAAAGAGTGAGGAGATAAAAGGTTCAGTAAGAGATCCATTAGTGTTAGACCTCTGCAGACTCCAACTCTACCAAACTCTGTTCAGGACTACATTTCCAATATGCCCTCCTGTCAGGAGGATGTCGCTGTGAGCTCTGTGGTGGCACACAATGTGAGAAACAGTGCAGGTTGATAAAGCTTCTAATCTTCTCAGTAATAATGTCTTTTATAGATGACTAAATCTTGTTCTATTCTTCAACACTGCAGCACCAGCTGTGGCAAAATCCTTAAAATTTCTAGCAAAGTTTTTCATTTTTGAAAACTCTGTATTGCAAGTGTGGAAGTAACAAGTTTTTTATGTACTTATACTTTTCAAAAATCTAATTCCATTCATACCCACATATTTTCTTAACACAAGTGTTTGACTTTGCTACATTTGAAGTTAAAATTGTAAAAACCAAAGTCACAGCTATGATTAACTGTGTGAGAAAGCAGCAAATGGAAAAAAGAAGCCAAATCAGCAGCTGCATTTAATGCACCACCTGGCAGCCATGGCAAGTGTCCCAAATCAAGCACACCTGCAATGTTGCAACAGGTGCATGTTGGGTCTGGTTACACACTAAATGTTAAAATCCTTCAGCTGTGACTACCATCAGTGAGGTGTTCTGCTGTTTTTGATCATCCCTGCTGTGACTGCAGAGCTCATTCAGCGCTGTGCTTGAAAACTTGGATGAGACGAGAGAGGCTGAGTGGACTGGTTAGATTTTGTGCTGAGAATGAACGAGCAGAGTTGGATTTAGAGCAGATTGCAGTGTTCAAGACTCAAAGCGACAACATGAGGGTATGATACTGACAGAAACAGCTCGACAGCACCACACGTGACATCCTCCAAAATGATCGTACAGTTCAATCAACATGCTCTCTGGTTTCCCAGTACTCTTTCCACCCCTGGTCTCTGCTCTGAAAGGTGACGTCCCAGGTGGCATCGCCTAGAGACCACGTGAAGTTCTGTATACGTACAGCTGTAGGTAACCCTGCAGCAGTGTCTGTTTCCCAGCCAAGGTCAATGTTAGTAGATATGAAATATGTTATTTTGGTTTGCTGTGTCTAGTAACTCGATCTTCTAAAATAACAGAGGGTTTGGCTTTATGAAGAGAAGTGGCCAGAAACCTCGAGGCCAGCGGATCCACATGTTTGTAATAGTTCACATTGTGATCTTTACTCCACTTGGTCCTCATGATTGGTGCGTTAGATGGCATCTGCTGAGGCTATTTTTGTTTCTGTTCTCCTATAATAATATGTCTCTGGTGCACGGCAGCCTGGCTAGTTTCTAGAGCGGTGACTTTTAGCTGGACCTCACAGAAATATCCCAGCTGTGGTGCGGATGGAGAATGAAAGCCAGAACTCCTGTTTTAAGGGAAGAGTTGATATGGATCTCGCTCACTGTGTTTGAATCACTCCTACTGTAGCCTCAGAGCCGGAGGACTGAATCAAACCGTAACTTTGGAATGATTAGATTCAGGGCTGCAGCTATAAATGATTTTCATTATTGATGAATTTGTTGATTATTGTGTCTCTAAAATATCAGAAAATAATGAAAAATGCTCATCACAAGAGCCTGAGGTCAAACTGTGTGTTTTGTTCAACCAACAGCTCAGTGTGTGTCCTGAACGGTGCAGCAGATCCTCACACTGGAGAAGCTGCAAACAGAAAATGTTAAGTATTTTTGGCTGGACCACAACAGCAGGTCCGGCCCTATAAACATGAATGTCCATGACTGGGTGAGTGATAGAGTTACGCTGTTGGCCGGCCGGGTGTTGGACTAATTTCACGTGAACAGTTTCTATTACTTCACCTGGGAGTGTGGCTCTGGTGTCAGGTGTTTGCAGAGTTCTGCCTGTTGTGAGATCGCGCACGGCAAAAGCGAAAACTGCCGGTGATATAGTGAGTTAACACCGACTGATAACGCTGTCAGCAGCCCGGCAGTACCTCACTCCACACACCCATACAGTTGAAGCTCTTAGATGATAATCAGTTATCAAAATAGTCCCAGATGAATTTTTTGTTGTTTGACTAATTACTGTAATAAGATTTTTAAAATGAAGATGAATTATTGTATTGCTTACAAAGGTTACATTCGTCTAAAGTTTGACTTTTGTAAATGCTTATTGGATGTTATGGGAAGAAAATGAACTATCAACCCTTTTCAGTACTTTAACCTGCAATTTTGAGCCCACAAAATTCACACAAAAAACACCCTCTGCTATGTGGGAGAATTGTGAAAGTGCAGCATTTACTAGATATACCGTACATGCCTGGCTATGGCTGGCGTAGGAACAGAGTAAGCAATGACATAGACCATTTGCTGCAGCCCACAGAGACAATACTGAATCCCCTCCCTCATTGAAAGCAGCTTATCCATGGAGAACATAATTGATAATGTAAATAGAGCTGGACGGTTGCTCCAGAAGTTTGTCATGGGCTGTTTACATAATGTTCAATTCTGTTTTTCCTGTGATTTCCTGGACGTTACGCAGAGGCCTGAGATAGGCATGCAGAGGTCGACAAGCAGACACACGCACACACACACACACACACACACACACACACACACATTCTTGTGTCCTAATTGATCAAATCTTTAGCTTCCTTTTTTTGTTTTTTATTATTGTGTCCAGTTTGTGCAGTGTGTAGTCTCCACCGTGATATTTTCAGTGCACACTAGCTCTGCTCCCAACAGTCTGGCCAAAAGCAATCACACCCTGTTCCTTCTAATGCATTATGGGATCACTGCTTAATCCTAGGGTTAAAAATTAGTGTCTCCATTTCCCCTGCAGCCATAGCAGTAGCCCTGTCGTCTGGAGGAGACCGGTGACACATCCCAATTACCCTCTCTCTAAACCTGGCCAATCCATAAGAACCCACCTTGTTAGAAAGATGGTGATAGAAGAATGACTGTGATGTGTGTGTGTGTGTGTGTTTGCATGTGTGTGTGTGTGGTCATATGCTGACAGGAGATACGCATAATCACACATGCAAAGAAGGACTCAGGCAGAAGCTCACATGGGCATGTACGTATCCACAGCGTCACAGAGACAGAGCAGCCCTACAGTGGATGATTTAAGAGCTGGCTGGAGAAATCTATATTTTAGCAGATATGAAATCCAGAAACACGTTCAAGGTGTATTTAAACTGATGAATAAAATTGTAGGAGCCTTTGGTAAATCATTAGCTGCTCACACTGTTGTACTGTGGCTTAGAAAACTGTGTGTGTGTGTGTGTGTGTGTGTGTGAGGAGAGGAAAAAGAGATTTCAGATTTAGACCAGCAGTTTTTGACTTATTAAAAGTGGCTGTCAGGAGTTCAGTACTACTAACTACTATCACAAAAACTAAAATGAAAAAGGTATTTTGATCCAAGCATTCAGCCTAGAAAGCCCCTGAAACATTGGTTTTCTATATTAAGAATATAAATCATGACTATTTAGTCAACAATAAGCATAGTTAAACCTGCATTAACTGATTTTTTTGTGTTCAACAACACTGACTAAGTGATTATCATCTTATGAGAGTTGATATGATGCATCAGCAGCATGTGTCATTTAACACATCCAGCAGACAGAGCAACATTAGCACTGATTTTCAGTAGTTTTACTAGCTACACTGTGAACCTTAGTCCAATATTCAGTCTCCTTTTAGCTCTGTTTTGGTCTCTGTGTGCTGTTTGATGCTGGACAGTGTACAGTGTGTCTTTAATAGATTTTATGCTGAAAACATCCTCCAGTGCTGAGGTTGAATTAAAACAGTAAAGTTGTGGTCATAACAGCGTGTTAGAGGGTGCTGAAACACAGATTCATAAACTGAGAGAAACTGCAGAATGACTGAGTTTCACAGCACTGTTGATATCGAAATATTAATTAGTGCAGCTTTAAAGTTAGAAAACAACATCCTTAGGTGTTTATTATTAAGGCTTTAAAACCTCTAAATCTCTGTGAGATAGTCCCTCCATCTGCGTGGTTTGATTAGATTTACTTGTCAGTGAGACGGCAGTGTGAGAAGCAACCACACAGCTGTCATCACAATTTAACGGACATAAATTGTTAAATACAGATTGGAGTACAGAAGTATGTGATGTCACCTATTTCCACCTGAGCCCTGCTGACTATAAACCTGTGAGATCAACACAGACAAAACAACACAGACAGAGCTCTGCCATGAAAACATCTGCTCTAATTTCACCCATCACCTACAGTAAGAAGCTGATTTAGTCATTTATGACTGCACTATTTTATTTTATCTTATTTATTCTTTGCTTTATTTAAGGCATAACCAGTAAATGTGTCTTCCTTTTCCTATAACCAGTCACAACGTTCTCATCTCTCCTGTGTCTTACTGTGCTACTGTTCTGTCCTGTTGTATCTCTGTGTTTCTAGCAGTAACTGGCTCTAACGTACTTATGTCTTAGTGTGGTTTGGTTATCAGTTATCAGCTGGCTGGATGAGGAGAGCACAGGCCGCAGTCTAACAAGTCACTGTGGGATTTTTTTTTCTAACATAAGAGTGGACTGTACTGTAGTGTACAGTGTGTGTTTTAGTGTTGTTGTGCTCCTGTTAAGCTAAAGTTTGTCGTCCTAATTTACAAGGTTCATGTTTACAGTAGGATTAAGTCTAAGCGTTAGGTTACAGGTTAAAGTGAACCACAGAGTAGGGAATAAGAACGATCAACAGAAGGACCTCACACGTATAGTAATACAGGTGTAGGTGTGTGTTTGTATTCTCGTCTGTGTGTTAAGGTCTGAGGGAAAGCTCAAGTCCCAAGGCCCAGTGTGTTGAATAATGTGACAAGATTTTGTATATGTGTGTGTTTGTGTGTGTTTGTGTGTCTTTCCTTGCCAGACAAATGCATCACCTGAAGAACATATAGTTTCTCATTCCACCGTTCAGCACGAACATAATTCATCCAAAAAAAGAAAAAAAGCAGACGTGGTGAAGACTGTCACTGAAATAATCAAAATGGAGGCGCTGCATCGCCTATGAATATTAATTCATCACTTAAAGATCCCTGTGGTGCGTTTCATTGATTTGTTTGCTGTTGTGATGTGAGCAATGGATGATTGAATTGTGCTGAAGCTGCGTTTCTTTAAGCTTTTCTATTAGGCTGATATTTTGACATGGAGGAGCGGAGGACGGGGGTTGGCTTGGATCATTACCTGCCTTAACCACGAACGGCCATAAACAAGACAGAAACGTGGCCGGGATGAGTAATTTACAGCCGCAATCTCATCAGACATAAATCCTTATCTCTTGCCAACATATTGACAGTCAGCGGATAAACAATTTATCAGCCATTTGAATAAGTAATTTCCTGCAGCTTCATTTTTGTGATATTTACAAATGTACCTCCCTTCACTCGTTCTGCATGCTCACCTCGTCTGCTCTCTCTCATATCTTTTGCTCCTAAACAGAAACCTGAGTAACAACAAGATCTCCCTGCTGAGGAACGGCTCCTTCTATGGCTTGGCTGCCCTGGAAAAACTGTGAGTACTTAAATCAAGCTCTCTTAACTGTTTTGTCCTCCCCAAGTCTTAATAGCTGTCATCACAGGAGTGGTGTGGCTCTATAGCAGGGAAAAGGCACAGGGGGGCATGGTGGGAATGAGGAGATCCTTGTCAGGGGGTTCACCCTGCAGGAGTCTTGCCAGTGGTTTTCACCTCTCAGCCCTTGTGCTTAACCTCAGTTGCAGCAGTAAATGTCTTAAAAGGGATAATATATAGCATCATATAAAGGCCTGATGCAGAGTGAGATCAGGGAGCTGAGACAGTGTGACTGACTGCACCGAGTCCACGTCGATGAATCTCTCAACACGTGCAGCGTCCCAGAGGGCTGTATGCGAGCAGCTTGATGATGAGCTCTATGATGGCGGCCCCGGCTCTCTCCAGCCTGCCCCCCTTCAAGTCAGCTATTGATTGCTTTCACCTCCGTCCGGCCCAGTGATCGCTGCTTTTCTACCTGATGGTGACACTGACGTCGGCTGATGAGGAGGAAATCAGAGAGGGGCTGAAATCACACACAGAGGACGGCTTGATAACTCGCTCCCTTTCAGTCAATCATCCTCAGATGTATGCATGCACACTTTCGCTCACACGTCGAGGCACACACATCAATCTCACACACACAAGCTACATCACTGACTGCTTTGAATATTATTACAGTCAGTTTGGCCCCTGTCTCCCTGACTGCTTGACAGTTAAACTCCGATTGGAATAATGTCAGTGGAATAATTTCTGCTCCTCTTCGACTCCTTTTTGGGTGGCTGTGTCGCCGGTTGACTTACAGGATGATGTCACCTGTCTCCCCGGGCCTTATTAGTGCCATTAAACCTCATCCCTCCAGCTCCACTGGAGTGATGGAGAGATGATTGCAAGGCTTTTGAGGACACTCAGCCAAAGGTTTATCATGGCTGACCTCTCGGAGCAGCAGTCTGCGTGCCCTATCCCTTCCTTCACCTCACTCTCTGGGTACAGCCTGTCCATCCGTCCTGCCACATGCAGCATTTGGCAGAGATATGTCTGTCGCTAGCGGTTGATGCCAAGCCAGGTAGCCTGAGTGAGTTGAAAGTGGCGGCCAGCTGTTCTCTCATCTGGCCCGGTCGACTGTCTGCCTGCCTGCACGGCTGGCTGACTGACTGGATCTGAGGGTTGTGGTGAATTGGCGGCTGATTGACATGCTTAATAACGCATGTGTATGTGTTTGCATCACTCTGCAGCTGTGGACTCAGTGTGCTTCGACAAACAGACCTCTTGTGTCAGGAAAGGAAACACAGTGATCCCAGAGCAAGGGTTTTTTTCTTTAGAGTTAGTTTATCCAAATTAAACATATTTTCTTCTGGTGGGATCTAACCATGCAGATAATTTAGGTTTAATTTGTCTGGGTTTTGAGGCATTTTTCTGCCTCCACCCCAGGGCACTGGAGGTGAAAGGAATTTCATTGCTCACAGTATTTTAAAGTTTCTACAGCGATGCCAGCAGCTGCATTTTGGCACAGTGGTGCTTTGAGCTAAATGCTAACATCAGCGTGCTAACATGCTTACAGTGACAATGCTAAGAGGCTGATGTGTAGCAGGTAAAATGTTTACCACAATCTTAATTTAGCCTGTTAGCATGCTAACATTTCCTTAATAGCACTTAACATTAATTACAGCTGAGAGTCATTAGTTTTCCAGGTGTTTATATATAATTCTGGACAAATTTGAAAGGTTGCAAGGATCACTACTGTTGTTGAAATGCATCCTTAGGTAAACATGAATGTCTGTACCAAATTCCACAGCAAGCTGGATCACTACATTTCCCACAATGCAACCAACGGCTACTTTCTGTTAGATCCCTCCTGCTAGGTAAACACTCATATTGTTCAAACCCCATGCTCCCAGTACCCACAGTTTGTAATGCAGTGTGTGTGTGATGGTGGGGGGTTTAACTGAAATCTGCCCACACTGCTGACTTGAATGTGCTCGAAGGCTCTGCAGTCTCAGGGTTGTTATTCATCTCGAGCTAATTAAACTATCCTCAATTTTACCACAGGTGTCACGTGACACACTCAGTTAGAAGACAGTAAGGTGTGCTGCAGCACTGTCTTCCTGTATAGGATATTGTGGAGACTTTAGCTTTATGTGTAAAATCTGTGGAATGCTCCTTAAACTGTGATTTTTTCAAAGCTGTGAGAGCCATGAATGTAATTCCATTTACCCCCTTCTGTAATCTTACATCCAGGCCATTTTTTTAGCACTGCAGCTTCCTAAACCTCAGTAGGTGCTCCATCCTAATACTTATCAGCACAAAACACATCAGCAACTTTATTAATTCTCTGAGGAAAACGCTTTTAATGTGATTTTCCTCTATAGCCCGAGATAGTGTCCTCTTAATGGAGACTCCCTGTATGTTGGATGATGGCCTGAGTCGCCCCATATGGACACAAGCCCATTACCATCAGCCAAACTGGGTCCCATGGGAGCAAAGCCGGAACAAAGCCCATCACTGTTCTCTGGTCAGGACACTGAATCCAGCTTTTGCCGCTTCATCATGGGTTCCCACCACAGAAACCCTCAGTGTGTGAAGAATCTGTGTGAAACGGATGAGGCTGGCATATTTTTCTGCTCTCATACTGATTATATACTGCATCAAATCTGACACTGTGGTATGATCATATTTTTATAGATATACTGGACTGAAAATATGTTTAATTAAGCAGAATAAGATTATTTTTACTGGACCTATGTGCACGATGATTCATGTAGAATGAGTTAGCAGAAGAATTGCTGCAGTGTGTCTGCCTACACACATTTCACACCCTAGGATAAAAAAGTAGAAGATTAAATTAAACAGAAGATTGATTTTAGTGTCACACAGTTCGACAATAACTTTAAACTCAAAATTATGTATTGATATAAAAGTATTTTCAGGCTGTAAAATGTACACTGCTGTTGAAATAAGCACACTTGTACTGGCCACAGGCATATTATGTGTCAGTGGCTTCAGAGACAAAGTATCTTGACAATAGTGGTTATTTTTATAGTTACAGTAGTGGATGTGACAGTATTTTTATTCTTAGCAGACTGTCTAAATGTTTTTCTCACTGAGAGCAGCAGGTCTATTTTTCCATCTGTTTGACCGAACGTTATTTGTCTGAGCCTGAGGAATCTGGAGGCCGGCTGAATAGACCGGACCTCGTCTCAGGGCAGCGACAGTATCAGAATTCAGAATGGCGTCTGCAGTAGCTCATTCTGAAAAGCAGATGACAGAGGTGTGAGGAGACGTCCTTTAAAGTTCTGCAGCTCCTGTTGTTTCCCACCAACGAGGCGACGTTTATTCCGTCTTCCTGCTGAGCGCGTCTCCTTGGGAGGTGATTGATGAGGGCGTGGCAGGCGGCTGAAGGACGCTTCCTCTGGGCTGGTTGTTCATAAGAATGGATGATAGGGTGAAGCCCAGACTCGGAAAGCAAAGAGCAGGTGGGATCACATGATCGTAAACCAACTTGACCCTGGGGTTATCCGCAGCGGGTCAAAGGTCAGAGGTTAGTGGCAGGGACAGCAGAAAATAATCACACTGTTATTGACCCATTGGAGTCAATAATGGTTGATTAAAGCAGGAGACCACTGTCACAGTGTGAGATTTTAAATACATATTAGTATGTCTCTTCTGTCAGTATCCTTATGCCATAATGTCAGTGTAGAAAATAATGTGTTCTTAACTGAGCTACCTGATTAGAAAAAATGAAATGAAATGTTAAAAGATGATTATTTTAGCTGTAATGCTCAAACCTTTTCATTTTACATCCTTTACTTATGTTGACAATTTTCTATTAAGAACACTGAAATGGTGCGATTACTTCATCTCATTACACCTCCAGTACATATTTCTAACTAACTGCCTTTTCAGGCTCTTAATCTGTTCACTAATGAAGTCATCTTTCCCTTTAAGATGATATTGTGTGTTAGTGTGTGCATGCTGCGCAGTAGTTTGGATGCTGTTGCAGTGGTAGTCTACATTTTCCAGATTTTCCTTTTATCATGTAAAATCATGGCTGTTTTTTTCTGTTTACCTAAGAGGGGACATGAAGTAAGTGATGGATCAAAGCGAAGCCTTGAAATATGAATGGTTTTATTGTTATTTTACAGGAGACCATTGCTGGGTCACAGTTGAGGCGAAACATGTGAGCACCATGGGTGTGACCAAGTTTGGAGAGACAGATTCTTCTGTCTCGCCTCTGCTTCAATTCTCTGGGCTGTTAATCACAGATTGTCTCCCACAATTAAAAAAGTAGCAGATGGATGCTGTGAAGTAAATCATGATTTAATAGAAACATTTCTAATCTTTACTTGCAGCTCGGGAGTACAGGGAGTCGTTTCTTTTTGTTGTTGTGTTATGCTGTTTAAAAAATAGAGAGCAAGAGGGCTTGCATCAAAAGCAGCTCTTGGAAGAATTTGCTTCACACTCTCCTTGACCTTTTGCTTTGTTCTGATAGAAATATCTCACACTGATGAGAACAGTAGTTCCAAAATAGGATACAGTCGTAGAGCTGTTAACAAAGAAACTCTTCTCCACAGTTCAGGGTTTCTTAGAACCTTTTCTCCATCTGCTGTAAAATTGCTTCTTTTGGTTTCATGTGACTGTTTTAATTTTGAGTGTAGGCTGAAATGAAGGTGTCTTTACTTTAAAACTCTCTTCTGCTCTTCTGAGGGAGAAGTGAAATCTTAGAAAATCACAGCAAATATCCCATAAGCACTGCTCATCCACCCACCAGGAATAAATTGCACTCCAGCAGTGTTTGAGAAATGTTTAATCATCGCTCCAACTGGGTTCACACTGTAGAGGCGTTTAAGTCGTTTCTACAGTCTCACATCTTTTCTTTAAAAACCGGTGCCATTTTAAATACACTGTCAAAATAAAAATAATAATAACTTCAGTATTTATGCAGAATATCACTGGCTTTACATTGATGAGCGCTGACTGTTTCAAATAGGCGATTTAATTGTGCGGTGTGAGTTGCCAAGAAGGTTGAATAATTAATTTATGCCCTCAGGTCCTGTACGTAATATTTCCATAATGCAAACACACATAGAGGAAGGTCCATTGCTGTTTGATGCTCTGGCAGCAGGAGCTACAAGGCTGTCACAATGCCTGTCAGCACATATTTATTTACAATCCAGTAGGTGGTTATCTGTCTGAGTGAAGTGTTTGCTGCAATTCAGAGTGTGTGGCCAGGCCTTCCCCCAAAGCGTCTGCAAACTGACCCATGAATATTTAACACGTGAATAAATGGTTTTAATAAACACATTCCACATTAGCATCAGGGTTAGTGCCAACGTACGTTACGCTTAGTCAAGTTAATGACAGAGCCAGTCAGAGTTTTCACAGGGAGGATGAGAGAGGTGAAGTCAGGAATTTACTGCATGTTTTTCAGTTGTGGTGCTGTAAGAAACACAAAAAACAAATGGCTAATTTTATTGTTCGGTGACCTCTACAGGCTGTAGGACATCGTGACAGGAGCAAAGGAGGACGTCATACTTCTTCCACCACTGAAAGTCCACAGAATAACAAAGTGGAGGAAAAGTCTAGGAATCATCAAAGTCTGTAGGATTTATCCATTTATCTGATAGTTGTCAAGTTAAAGAACCAAAATAAATAAATAAATACATAAAATCATCAGTCACCGACGTTGGTAGGCTTCATCCTCTGGTGACCATGAATGTCTGTGCAACACTTCATGGAAATCCACTGAATGGTTGTTGAGATATTTCAGTCCCAGTACTTAACGTGGCTAAAGAACTGCTCACTCACAAACTGAGCACAATTTTACAACGATATAAAAAGACAATAAGAAGCTGGAACCAGCGAATATTTAGATTTCTCTCTTGGTTAAATAACTGAAACAGTCAATCAATTATCAAAATTGAACAGGATATGAGTCCAGTCTGTAATATGATTTATGTGGGAGTGTGTGTGTGTCTGACCTGATTATTAGCCCACTGACACATGTGGGATTCTTCTTGTTAACTGGAGACAAGGTGCCTTTGTGTACAGTCGTGCTGATTTGAACACCAACACGCCTCTGAGAAATATGATACAAGTTATACTAATGAATGTATGTCCTCGTCTCATTTCATTAAGTGCGCATACAATGGAATACATCATGCAGCATCACTTTCCATTTGGATGAGTGCCCAAGTGGCGGCAGGAAGCTTCAGTTTTTATTTGCTTATGTACTTCATGTAGAATTTGACCTTTTGAGAATCTGATGGTATTTTGATAATTACATCTGCACTGAGATCCATTTAATGAGACTGTGCATGATTAAATACTGTTTGCTATCAGAGAAAAAACAGTGCTCTGTCTAGAGGCTGCGCTTGTAGCATGTGTGTGGTCTGGTCAGTGTGTGTCTGCACATTTCTACTCACAGTGAGCGTATGTGTGTGTGCACCTCCATGTCTGTGTGATGTGGTAATCATCTAGATTCAGGCAGGAATCTGCCCATTAGTGTCACATAGTGAAGGCTGATATCCTCGGGGTCATATGGCTCGGGGAGAAATTGAGCAGGCTAAGATATACAGTGCAGTTTAAATTAATTGGGAAGCACTTCAGTAGCTTTTCAAACATTAACCACAAATGGTGGGGTTTATACTGAGGGTTGCTCCTGCTCTTCAAACATGCAGGGCTGTGGGAGTAGAAAATGGTTATTGTTTAAACATTCATCTCATTTGAGCTGCTCCAGCTGTATCTACAGTGGATATGTGGGGCAAGTCTCCCCAAAGGTACTTATCATTTGTTTGTATGTGTGTGTGTGTCCAGGGTCTTTGTTTACCTCAACTTAAGAGAGAACCGGGTCTTTATTTGAGTCAGGCTGTTATCAGAGCCAGTACTTGGATTTTATTTCCCCTGTTCTATAAGTATATTTAATATACTGTTGTCAGAGGACTCCCTCTTTTCTGATTTGCTCCACTTCTCTGTTAGCACGTCGTTGCTGTACGCTGCTGCTGTTCTATATTAAAACCCTCAGGTGGCATAATCTCCTGTCTTTCCTCTAGGGCTTTTATTGTGTAGACAGGAAGTGTAGAGTCTCATTAACAGCAGCATGTCATGAGAGGAGTACTGTATTTATGTTCAAATGAGAAACTCAAACTAACTGTGGGGCATTAACGTGTTGATGCACTAATGAAACTGAAGTAGTGGAAATGAAGATTATGCAGAATTTACAGCTGGTGATGGTCTTTATTCCTTTTAGTGCCAGATTTTTGACTAACTCAACTTGTGAGCATGTGTTTGGTTTTGTAGAGGACCCTGCTGTAAATCTCTGGGGTCTTGTCAGACAGGTGAAGTTGTATGTTAATGTCAGTGTTTCCTAACTGGTGGGTCTGTTAACAGCTGATCATGGTTGTGTTGCACATGGATCGAACTCGGGGTGTGTTTTGTGTTTTCTTTGTTAGGGTGCAGGTTGCACCAACATCATCCACAATAGAAAACAATGACTTTTTAACAGTTCAGTTGTTACTTACAGTGTCAGGTGATATCCCAGTGTCCTCCTCCATATCTACCACTCCACTTTTTGAGGATCGTCTTCTCACATTCAGAAGTTTTTCCAGACACTTGACATATTCCACATCTTGTTAGCGTAGCATTTAGCCTGTCACATGGTTACATGTCACCCTCCCACTGTCTAAAACTATCACTACGATTAAACGGCTGAAATAACTCCAATGATGATTCATGTTGATGCATGATGAATCATTGTGGAGTCGTATATGTAATACGTCAGATTCTGATTTGGACGTTGAATGCCATGGCAATGGGCAAAGCTTTGACACTATGAAGCATTCAGGTCATATGACATTGAATATTTGAATAGATTATACATATATTAGACCTCATGACCGTCAGTGCTGCTTCTTCCTAAATGCAAATTGTGTTGCATCATGGAAAAATAAGAAAAGTTCAAAACTGTTCAGGCGATGGAGAAGGAGACATTTTTACACCAAACAACAGAAAATATTCCACTGAATCAAACAGGACTCTGATGCACTTCAGAACTAGATTCCAATACAAACTTCACAACATGATATACACTGTGCTTCACTAATAATTCTTAGAGTTTGTTTTATCCTGTTTGCAGCACCAGATGTGTGGAGCTTACTGACAGAGGACTCTGCAGATCATGCCAGACAGTTAATCACAGAAAAGGATGCTAAATTCACTTTCAAATAGTTTCCTCTGATTGTTGAAACTTTTTGGCACTCATTCTCTTGTATTATGCAGCAGACCCCACCCGTCTGGAGCCTCAGCAGTTTATAACACACAATCATAATTTATAACATTTATTTGTAGATACTTGTTGGCTCAGGTCTGATGACTATAAAAGGTTGTTGTGTTGCCCACGATGCCATCGTTTGTTTTATGTGGCCTTAAAAATCACCTCATACAGGAAGCCAGTAAAACAAACAAGGATACAGTTGACACTTGAGGTAATATTCTGTGCATAACAGGACTCAAATGTAATGACAAAAATCATGTTCACTATTATTATGATAGAAATATATGATAACAATTGGAAGTGATAATTCAAACCAACCCCATTCAAACATTAAAAACTGGAAATTGAAAGATTCAGTTTTAATATTCTGATGTAAATGTTCTGTTGATTGGTCAGGTCTGTTGGACTTCTTCTGAAAGTGTCCCACATGGTTGTCTCTGCTGTTGGTTGTTTTATGTTCATTACAGAATTGGATTCAGTGTTTCCTGATCCCTGAACAGTAGCACACTCCCTGTATGTAGACTCCCTGAGCAGTGAGCTCTGCCCCCCCCCCCCCCCGGTAAGGCAGTCAGTCGATAAGGTGGAAAGTTTTGAACATTCAGCAAATTCAGAGACGGCGGAGCAGTGAGCTACGAGACAGTTTCAGGATTAAAGGAGGCGCTGCAGGCACAACGGATGACCTTTTTGACCTCCACCCTCTGCCCACTCTTTTGTAGCATATTGTACATGATCAAAGACAACTATGGATGAGAGCGGAGATGAGAGCTAGCCGCTAGCTGACCTGACTGGACCAGGAGGTTAGTCTGTCAGAGAGGCAACTTCAGCGCTCAAGGTGTGCTGCTACACCTTGCTGTGTGAGTGACGAATCCTGGAGGATGTCTACAGAAAGTCAGCAGGAATATAGAGTTGTTTGTTCAGCTGTATGTTCAGGTGTGGAGTTCAGACCAAGCACACAGAGTCATTCAAACAGCAGATTAAAAAGAAAGAAAGAAAAAGAAATACGGGGTGGGGGGGGGCAGTTATGTTTTTACTCATATTTATAAGTCTGGCCACAACCTGGTCGGAGTTACGTGTTGGGAGTCCTAATGATGCCGATAAAGTGTGTTTTAACAATGGACCAAACAATTTAACACCAGACACAGATCATTAACTGTAGATGGGAGTCATTTTTCTGCTGCTAATGATGGCTCATCTTCTGTATGTGTAACTAATGCTTTACATCGAGCAAATTAACATCAGTCATTGTAAGACAATCACAGCTGAGGCTCTTCACTGCAGTGGTAGTGATGTAGACGTCCATGCCTCCAGTCTCCAGATGAAATGAACATGACTGTAGAGCTCCTGTACTGTAAATCTCTCTTTCTGTGATAAATGTAGTGAGATGTTTAGCTTCTGCTTTGATAAGGTAAAAGGAGCGTTTTGTTACCAAACTGTCCCACATGTCAAGTAAAGAGAGTTCTAGCATTACTTTTATTTTCACTGTGGGACAATGGCTGTGGCTCTGATAGTCCTGTTGGTCTTGTTTTGTTTCTTTTGGCTGGCCCTCATTTGGCCTCTGTGACTGTTAATTTAGGGAAAAAAAAGGTTTGGGGCTGAGTTGAGCCACATTGTTGCTCACATTTTGGAAAAAGGCAGAACCTTTCTTCTCATTCTCATCACACTGGACACACAGTACAGAGTTAGAGGAAACCAGGGACACAATTTCAGGAAGTTTTCTTTGGCCTGCAGAGAAAACCAGAGAGGAGATTTTTCTGAGATCCATTTTTAGTAGCGTCAGAGGTTTTGGGGTAGGCGGTGGGGGCGGACAGGGAGCGCCTGGCTGAAACCTCAACATGTGTGTTTTTGCCTCTTGACTGGATGTGGTCTGGGTCTTGAGCATGCAGGAAATAGTTTGTGCTGTCCAGCTAACAGGTGCAACATTACTCACTAGCGAATGTCCACACCATTTCACTGTTGGAGTAACACATGAACAAAGCTAACTTTTAATTCAAAATGTATCTAAGAATAGCATAAATAATTTGGGTGAACTATGCTCAAAGCTGTCCTTGTGCAAGACCTAACTTTTCCTCATTCATATAGCCTGAATAAGTGAGTCCTTGCATTTATTCCCAGCTGATAGCAAACAGTCATTGTCTGGAATATAAACATCCTCATGCACGTTATGAATGAATCACGTTTCCTTGGAAGGTGCAGGTGTGTGTGGTCAGCAAGCATGAGCTCAGTGAATAGCATCTAGAAACAATGCCTAAATAGATAGATAGATAGATAGATAGATAGATTAAAATAGTGATCACCGATTTAACTTTCGTCTCTGACTCTCTCTATCTCTGTCTCTCCTCTCCAGGGACCTGAAGAATAATTTGATAAGCACAGTGGAGCCCGGGGCCTTCCGTGGTCTGCTGGCTCTGAGGAGACTGTAAGTATGATGAAGTCTTGTAATAGCCTTCTCCAGGGGACACGGGGACAAGTCGTCTGGCTTTAGAGACAGTGAGAAGGAGTGTCTTAACTGCAGAGTGGGGAGAGTACTGAAATGTTTAACTGAGGCAAATGTGCTGAAACTACAATGTCTGGCTTTTTCTGAACTTTCCTGATCCAGACGAAGCTATCTGAGATGTTTGGGAGGTTTCATGTTTTGCCAGAGGGCACATCATTTTCTCCATTCAGAATTTGGGGATTAGAACCACTCACCTTCTGCTGAGATTGTAGGTGCTGTTTATGTGCATTTTCAGTTTAAGCATTGAAAAACAATCCAGGGAGGAAATGCTGGAAATTCACAAAAAAACTTGAAATAACGCCAAAACGTTTTTAGACTTGATTGATGTAGGAGAGTTTGTATATCATTAGAGGAAAATGCATGTAAAAATAACATAATGTGACTTAAACGTCTACTACCCACAATGAGGAGGCTCTTTTAATAATGTCATCTCATTGTACCAGTTTATAGACACCCAGCTGGAAAATTAGCTCCATCAGCTGTTTACCAATGCACCCAACTTGTAGACAGCTTAAGTCTGCAAACTGACACAGACATCAGTTAGTTACACAGCTAAACATACCTACAGTTTGCTGACATTAACTGCTGATAAACTGCTACAACCTGCAGGTATTTTTATCTTTGCTGTTTCAGTAACTCATTTTCAGGAACAGTTGTATCATGAACAAGCAGAGAAGCTAGGAAGGCTAATAGAGTTTAGCCTACTGATGCTTTGGCTGTCTCCATCTGTGATGTGACCTTTACCTTTGCAGGTTGTCCCAGCCACCATAAGCTGCTGAGTTATAATATCAGTTCTGTAAAAAGTTTTTTAGAATGTTTTTTATTTGACAATAGACAAACTTTGACGCAGAGTCTTACAGAGTTATTTGCAATGCAAACATGCACAAAGCTGCAGAAAGGAGCCGGGTACGATTTTTCCCCTTTGTTTTTGGTGAACTCTTCTACTTGAGTAATTTTCTCAGCGATTACTCTCATCCTGGCTTTCTACATATAGGCTTCAGAGTGAGTGACATGATTGCAGCCTGATAGTTAGTGGGATCTGGGCTGGCAGGGATGCAAGCGGCGAGTTAGCCAAGCTGATTCGGGGCGCGTGTGCACCAGGCTCGGGGAGCAGCAGAGTGCTAATTTAAGTGCTCCCCAACTGGTGATTACTCGAGTGCTCTGCTTATTTTCCCACAGCTGCTCCAGCAAAGCAGCTCTTTAATTACAGAGTGCGAGGGCACGGAGCCACGGACGCGACAGCGCTCAGCCACTCGCATACGGAAGCACATGTGTGTGTATGTGGGGGTGTGTGCCAGCAATGGTTATGTGAGGGGTAAAAGGTTACAAAAGGTCAGGACAGATATTCCAGGATGTTGAATAGATGAATGAACTGGTTCACTAACAGCTGTTTTAAGTTCCCTGTGTTTTAAGAAGGCGATCATGCATGAAAACACACACTAACACAGACACATATTTGTAGATGATTCCTGTTTTTCTCTGTCTCTTGTTCCGACTACAATATCAGTCAAATTTATGTTTATTACATGAGCTGCTGGATGTTCTTCTCTCCTTACCCTTTTTTGTCCTTATAGGGACCTATCCAACAACAGGATTGGCTGTCTCTCCCCTGAAATGTTTCTCGATCTGGGCAGCCTCTCAAAACTGTGAGTAATCCCTACATCGAAAACATGAATCACGCTGCTTTATATTTAATTTGCACTGTATGGTGTTTGATAATGCCTTAGTGATGTATAACAAAATACAGCAATTTGGTTTTATTGTTTGTGAAGAGTGGTCTGTTTCTGAATGAACGTTGTCTCTTTCCCACAAACAGGAATTTATCTGGGAACATCTTCTCCACTCTGACTGTGGGACTTTTCACGCACCTCGTGGCTCTCAGAGTGCTGTAAGGCAAACACACAGCCTCTGCATACATGCACACAACATACTTTCATTTATCCAGGTAGTGCTTAAAAAATAAAATGGAACCTCAGCTGTTATTGTTCAGTGTAAAGAGGGAAAGAGTCAAGAAGTTCCAGGCTGTTTTCACCGTAGATATTTTCTCTCACTGTGGCAGGCGTAGCACAGGTGTAACTAATGACATTAACGGTGGCTCTGCTCCACGTAGGTGAGCCAGTAAGCCCTGCCAGTGAAGCGGCATGCACAGTACCTGCACCCAGGAGCTGGCACACACGAATGGAACAAAACCATCGTTAATTTTTATCAATTACACCTGTGTTTTCCTGTTATGACACGTCGACAAACACCCACTGAATGACTGAAATCAGTGCTCAAATCCAGTAACAGTACGCTGTACGTACTCCCATCAGGCACTTCCACACTGAGACTTTATTCTGCGACTGTCAGCTGAAGTGGCTGCTCCTCTGGGCTCGAAGCAACTCGGTGAGGATTGCGAACGACACGGTGTGTGTGTTCCCCACCCACCTCCACGGCCTGGAGTTTCGCAACCTACGTGAACAGCAGCTCAGATGTGGTAAGGACACACACGGGTCATATTTATTTATTGGCTCTTAAAGTTCATGTAAATATAAGGAAAGACCAGGGGGTTAAATGTGATGAAAAGGCCTTACCTTAGAAGCATTTTCTTTGGCAGCACAAAAGACACATCTTTCAACATGTGAAATTTTATTCTTAAATGAAAATTAAATTAAGATTCATTTGTAACATTCTTACTTAATTACAAACTTTTTTCCTGCATCAGACTGAATTTGCTGCATCAAAAATGATATCCTACCCACAGTCCCCAAATAATGCTCTACATAATTAGCACTTTTGTTAATTAGTTAATTAATTGATTCCACCTGGCATCCCAGGTGTAAATTAGTCCTTGAGTATAAGGCCAGAATGGAAGCCAGCAGGTCTCCAAGTTCTGAAATTGACTGTCTCACAGACTTTGTCAGATAGGATGTGTCTGAAAAGTTTACTTTTCCTTGAGGGGACATGATTTTATCAAGCAAAAACAATGGAAGAATAAAACACATCCAAATTATTTTGTGTTTCTTTTATCATTCATAAGAGAGGCTGCAGGTTCAATCGTCAGTTTTGAAGGAAATATAAAATATGTAATGAATTACAGTCTTAAGGTAGGAACAGCTCTCGTTACCTGAAGTTCAACTCTCTGAATGATTACACAGAAAATTTGAAGTTGAACTTTTGTGTTTTCTCTGTTTCAGGTTATTGAAAATGAAAAGTCAGCTCTGTCTGAGAAAATGGTCCACAACAGCGATTACGTCGTCATCACTGTCAAAATGGCGACCGCTGAGCTCCCTCTTCATCTTGGGGGAGGGGTTGTAGTCTGAGGGGCCACATCAGGTGAACAGGGCAGACGAGTTCAGATCTACATTCGGAGGACGACTGCACGAAGGCCGATGTTGTCCATTTTCTCCGACAGAGCTGACTTTCAATTTTCATCTCCTTCTACCTCAGGCCACAAACTTATCAATCAGCCCGCGTACATGATGTGACTCCCTCGATTATTATTATTGAATCATCAAACCTCCAACCAGTTAATCATTACATTATTTTTCCTGAAAGTGAAGTGAGAGAAAGGTTTCTGGACATTTTTCTAAACTCTGACAAGAAGAATCTATAAGATAAGAGATATCTCTACACTTTAAGAACGTCGCCTCCTGAGACTTCTCATTAGCAACAAACAGTTTAATTTCACTAACATCACATTTTCAAGTGGTTAGCACAATGAGAACATGATTAAGTAGATCTATACTGATAATAGGTTTCCCTCTCCACTCTTATCTCTCCACCTGCTGTGAACTGTTTGACAAGCCTAATATAAAGCCATGATTTAGTGCTAAATTGCCAGCCAGAAAACCCCAGGCAAAAAGAGTCTCATAATGCAGTCTCTGTGTGATCTTTGCCCCAGTTTGAACCACCTGTGTTAGCGGCTGCAGTTGCCTTAAAACCAGAGGAAGGGACTTAATGCTACAGAGGTTGCTAGTTCAAATCCCCAGATCAGAAGTGGAAGTCTGTGTGGGAAAATAAATGATCTTTGCTCTCCTCTGCCTCTCAAATGTGCTGTCAGGGTGCTTTCAGTAAAGCTCTTGAGCTGGAGTAGGTGTTCCTCTGAAGTTGCTCAGTGGTCAGTGGTAGAGGACTATAGTTGAACTGGGCAGTTGCCAGGTATGAAAATGTCTGAATATGCAGCAGGCAGCTGGTGGAAAAATCAGGTGTGCTCAGCAAAACTCCCCTATAATTACAGTTTTAGAAAGTGGAGGGGTCCTTCACACTGTGGTGTGTGTTGGCCTGATCTACAGCAGAGCAGCAGAAAAACAAAAGAAAGAATGAGAGAAAATACAGAGAGAAAAGAAAGAAGACTGCATTGTAAGACTGAAACTTATGTGTCCCCTGAGTCTGGTTCTGCTCGAGGTTTCTGCCTCTTAAAGGAAGCTTTTCCTCGCCAGTCGCCTGGTGCTGCTCAGGGTGGAACTGTTGGGTCTCTTTTTTATAAATGTTATAATATCAAGAGTACAGATCAGACCTGCTCTGTATGTACACAGCCTCCAGATAACTTCTGTTGTGAATTAACCATATATAAATAAAAACTGACTTGACTTGTTTGATTTTTAGAATGCTGGTGTAGTTATATGTCATTACTTACAAAACTGACTAAATATGAGTCTGAAGACTAATGGCTAATGATAATCCAGCTTTATTTTTGAATAATAAACCATGCTCAAAATGTAAAGGAAACAAATAAAAGGAGGTGGAGGAATGGGCTGTCGCCTTAAAGAAGATCTAAACTAAACAGAACCAAAACAAGAACCAGTAACTGGACTACCAGTGATCTCCAACCCAAACGAAGCCCAGCACTCTGAGACATGCTGGTGAGCAAACAGGAGCAACTTTAGAGGAGCATTAACAATGATTTTACACAGAACAAAATGGCCTCTTTACAGACTAGAACCTGTTAGCTGCAGTAAAGAGAAATCCAAGAGTCTTTACTTTCTTTTTTCTGAAAGCCTGGTTACAGACAGGCAATCTCCCCCTGCCTGCCTCCCTCCCTCCTCCCTGTCTCCCCTCCGTTGCTCTGTGTCCATGCTCTGTGCTGTGGTCCACAGGGGAATTGTATCTCATATGTGATAGAATCATCCTCCTCTTCTCCTTACATCTGCTTCACGCAGGGGATACAGCTCTGGAATGAGAAAATGATTGGTTAGTGGAGGAGTGTGTCTGTGTGTTTGTGCACGAGTGTGTGAGTGTGAAGTAAAGGGACATTATATGAAGATGCACTGTATGCATGGTGTTAAACAGTTTGCAGAAAACTAACGAGGAGAAATGTGTCCCAGTCTGCAGCATGTTCCCACTCCCCCAGCAGTTTGTCAGACAGTGCCGTCCAGAGACGTCTGCACCACAGACATTCTGCAGTTCTATGTTATCCTAATTGTATGTGTTTTTCATTTACATGGAACAATCCAAAGCAATTACAGGGTAATTCTGCGTAGTCCACGGACAAAAAGCCATGAGTGGAATCCAGCGGCAGGACGAGGAAGCCTCCTTTCAGGCCTTAAAGCATCCATTATGGGATTACAGCGATAACGTTCTGGGCTTCCTGCTCTTGCCATGCTTGGATCCTTCCACAGCACAACTCCATCTTATTCATTCACTTGGCAACAAGCTATTTTCAATTGGATACAGTGTGGCGCTCTAACAACCATATTTTTAAATGTTATTCGATGGTTGTTATTTTCATATGGTTTCACTTTGTAAGGGTATGTCGTACACAGGCCAGGACCTTGTTAAGGCTGTGTGGATGAGAGAGCGCTCAGAATCTGATGCTAGCGCCTTGTTATCAAGAAAAATGATGGGATGGGATGAACAAATGCCTTTTCCACTCTCACATACTGTTGGAAATATTAATATTTCTCCACTGAGATTTTCCCCCATTGTTTATATGAAGATGTGTCATAGAAGATGCATCTGTTGCAGCAGCGGCTCCACCGTGATGGGTAGCAGATGTCTGCACCATACATTCCAGCAATGAGCCCCTGTCCGTCCACCGATACAGGTCGGGTACTGCCTGCAAATGAGGGGGAATGGAGGGCTGCATTCAGCTTCCTGCCAGGATCAGGTGCTTCCTGTGTTGAGGTCAGGGCGGGCGTCTGTTTTACTCATCTAGCCGCAGCTCTCTGGGTCTTGAACACTGCTGTGATGAGAGCCACAGCACCAACACAGAGTGGAGCATGTTATACGCTGCAGTAAAACCTCTGCTTTCTATAGTAGTATTTATTGCATGATGACACAGCAGTGCAATTGCCCTTTATGGGCATCATGTCATTAAATTAAATTTCACATGCAGCCCATGTCTTTTAGCCCGAGGTGTGCCTCTAATAATTTAATGATATAAAAATATCATCAAATGTAACTCAACATAGTCTGTCATATTAGTCTTTGATGTTCAGTCACTCACCTCTTTTAAATCAGTTGCTTTGAGAGAGAGATAATGAAGTGACTCTGGAAACACATGCAGGAGAATCAGTGTGAGAGTGAGGATGTCGACTTGTTTCATTCTCAAAACTGTTTTGGTTTGGATCAAAGTCAAAATTGAAAAGTGAAACCTTTGTGTGTGAATAAAGATGGAGAGGTGGTAATAAACTTTACAGCAGCGTGTTCAGACGTGCCATATATTTTTACAGAAGAACGCTCAGACTTCAAAATCCTGACAGTTACGGTAAATACTTAGTACAGCAGCAGAGAAATATGGAGCCTGGCGTGTAAATAATTCTAGACTTTTACCATTACTTGTGGCTAATACATTGATAAATTTAAAATGCCTATATGAATTGAGTTGAATTTGCAGTTAAAGGATCATTTTAAAATTCAATTAATAATTCATCATTTAAATAGATTTATTAAATAGATGATTTCAGGCAAAAGCGATCTCCTGATGGAAAAATGCTGAAAAGAACGTTGTCTTGTTTTGTCGATTCATTTTTGATAAACAGTTAATGCTAACACCATTTTAACAGCTCCTTCACAATAAAAGCCTCCCTGTGTTTGGCCATTTGAACATCAGTAACATCTCAAGGAAATTTCTTCACATTTTCTTCTACAAATGTTCACTTGGACCCAAAGATGACTCAAGAATTCACACACTAATTAACAGCAACTGGAAGGACTCTGATTCTAGTTTTCCTGTAAATCTTTTATGTGTGTGAATGTAGTCTGAATCTGACTAATAGTGGCCAATTAAAATGCCATAAATGGTATCAAGATTGACATTGATTTCATTCAATTATTTTAAGAATTTGAGCAAAGCACGAGGTGACAGTGGAGAGGAGAAACTCCTTTTTAATAGGAAGCAACCTCAGACAGAACCGGACTCAGGGTGGGTCGAGAGGAGAGAGAGGAGAGAGTGAGATATGTTGTGTTTAAAATTTGATTGAACTCTGTAAGTCTAAAATTGTTATGGTGACACACCCCAGGCTCCATTTAAAAATACTGTGTGTGCTGGTAGCTGGTTAGCTGTATCCTAACAAAGCCTTGGTCGGCAGTCAGGGTGCATCACTGTTTGCTCCACAGACTGAGCCACACCGCTAATGAACTCTCATACTCTCTCTTTCACACGCACACAGAGGCATACACACCATCATGCCTCTCTCCCTGCCTCCTCTCCTTCTCCCACACACACACACACACACACACAGCCAATAAGTGCATTTTGCTCTGGCAGTGTCCAACGGGCGAAGGCAAGCAGCCACACTCTGATCCTTGGCTCAAAGCGTTTGTTTCAACAGTATCAGCATCAGCCAAGTCAACAGTCAATGGCCCCCACGCTGTTTCTGCTGTGTGTCACCCGCAGGAGATAACAAAGCCTCAGCCACTGATGCTGAGGTCTATCATAGAGTCTTAACACTCTAACAGGGTCAGCTCCAGTAATTACACAGAGATGTCATCGCAGAAGATCTAATATTAGTGACAGATTTTTAATGTTACTCTCGAAAGCATGGCACTTTTGATTATGCACCTAGGATTATGAATTACTTGTGTAGAAAATTGAGGTCAAAGCCCTGCATGTGTTAATAGCTGTTATTGCTTTCTGGGTGCTGTATTACCATAAACAGTCATGGGAGCTATTCTCTCCTCAATGGAAATGTGAAGTTGTGGGCTGTAGACATTCAGCCACATCAGCCAACATGGATCTTTCAGTATATTTTTTTTTTCAAACCAATGCCTGAAGCAATAAAAGACTTTATGACCCATGTATCGAATTGCCTGTCAGACGGCGAGCAACATCCACAATTGATTGGAATACAAGCGAAGGCAAAGTGCTTGCTTACGCTGCTCTTTGGAGCATGTCCAAGGAAATGTCTGGCCTTGTATGAACGAACGCACTCAGGAGGTGGTACGGTGGGCTGCCAAGGTGCTGGGCTAATCCTGGGAAAAAACCACATGGTCAGTCCATGGCAACACTGATACATCTCCATGGCTTCATCACGATTTTAGACATCGAGCTGTCGTATATATCCCATTCTCAGTATGATGGGATTGATCAGGGACTGAAGGATTTTCACTAAAACTTAAACCCCCTCCCATATTCTGGCACTGGACTAAACACTCCCCTGCCTTCTAATCTTATCCTTACCGTCGGCGTATTCTCTGGCAAAAAGGCTTCAGGACTCGGCCCACTGCTAGGTAAGTAATCCTATCACTGGCGTTGCAGCAGGTTTCCATTGTGAACATGTGAGGAGTCAAGGAGAGTCCAGGGGAGCGCTCAAGGCTGCTCTCCTTTATCAGCTGCTGTTCATCTCGCTCAGCAGCAGCAACAACATGTGGGACTGACGGGGGAGGAGTGTGACCTTGACAGAATGAGTGTGTGCTGCGTGTTTGTGTGTGTCGATGGTATTTTTGGGGGCATGTTTGTGTGTGTGTAGGTGTATTGGGTAAGAATTTGTGTGTTTGTGGCAGCGTGTGCAGGCTTGATATGAGTCAGATTTGATCACCCTTCATGCATGTGATGCTGTGTTTGTAGATGTTAACACCACTGGCAAAATAGGCGAAAGCATACAGAGCACCCATCCTATAAAACCCCCATTCTTAGTGGGAGAATGACCTCCACACTCTTCCTCTACCTTCCTGCCTGAGGAAGGGGGGGAGGGGAGGTTTACAAGCTGACCTTCCTGTTTGAACCTCTCCTCATCTTCCAGATGGACCTCTGGAGATGCCCCTCTTCCAGCTCATCCCCTCTCAGAGACAACTGGTTTTTCGTGGAGACCGGCTCCCCCTGCAGTGCACCGCCTCCTACGTGGACCCATCAGTGGAGCTGTGGTGGCGTCACAACGGCCACGTCGTGGCTACGCACGAAGACCGGGGCGTCTACGTGGAGGAAACCCTGCTTCACGACTGCTGCCTGCTGACCAGGTATACACAGAGGAGAGAGGGGGAGGGAGGGAGGGAGGGAGGATGGGGGAATGTGAGCTGGGAGCTGATTAGCTGTTGGCTGGCCTGTTGCACTGACTCATACTGTATACACACACTCCAATGGATGTTTGTAAGTCCACCTGAGCAGATAAAGTCAAGCAAATAAGCTGCTCCATAAACAGCCTCATCATGTTACAAAGAGAAACACACACACAACAACAAAGAATACACACATATACATGTTCATTCATTCAGATCAGACATGTTCACTGGGCTCACGGACACAGATGTAACACACACACACACACACACAGATCCACCCCCCTCCCTCTCTGCCTGCCTCTCACTCACCCATAGGAGCTGTGATTTACCTTGTGTTATTGGTGCCCTTGATAAGGATCTGAAAAGACAGGACAGAATTGGCTTGGCAGTGTGCCAACACCTCAGAGCAATCTGCGGCTCGTCTCTAGAGGTTGGCCGTCCAGCCGCTCCCTCAGCGCCGGCGGAGCGCTGGCTGATCACACGCTAAGAGGAACAGATGCTGAATCATAATTGTGGTGATAAAGTGCACCGGCAACTCTGGCTTTCGCACATTTTTTTTGATAGAAGACGTTGCCGCAAGCCTCCATCCTCTTCCTGTCTTTGTTTTCTTCATGGTCTGCAGCGCGCATGGGTGTGTGTGTCTGTGTCTGTGTGTGTGTGTGTTATAGTAAGTGCATTTGACGTAATGCAACAGGCAACACAGGGCTCAGATGCAGGAGCACATTGCTGTTGATTAGTTTAACTGCTGCCTGTTCTGACTCGGCCTCTCTAACATAAATATTGATGGAGTGCTGACAGAAATATGTTTCCCTGTGTCAACAGGGCCACAACGCCTCTTGTTGTGTGGTTTATTTGGCAACAAGAATGCCAGCTACTTTTCCGCTCCATTTCTGGGAAGGTATACCATTCCCCTGGCTGCAAACGCCACAAACAGTCAATATTTTTTCTTTTCATTATGTACCAGCTCACTGTTTGACATTCTCAGTGATCCCTGTGGTGACTGCACTGCCTTGAATAATTAGATTACAGGGTAGAAAGAGATCTTTTAGTGATGTCTCAGTGTCTTTGTGTCTCAGCAGTGATGTTTCTTGGCACAGTTTATTTTTATTGAGGTATTCATCAACAGGGGTCAATACAGTCCTTTGTCACTGGCTTCTCATTGCCGAACATTATCAGCAGAGGTGGAGAATGAGCCTAAAAGCACCTCAGGCTACAACACATCAGAGCACATATTATTTTTAATACTGTCTGCATTTTACATTAACAGTGGGTCAAATGATGTGTGTGTTCTGCACAGTGCACCACCAACCCAGCAAAACAATGTTATCCACAGGTGGAGTTTTTAGCATTTCACAGCTAAAGCTAAATACAGACAGAAAAAATAAAACCTGGTAATATGCAGCTGTAATGAGAAGTCACTGGTTTCATACCCAGAAGCTCCTCAGAGAGGAGAGGGGTCCTTATTGTCCATTGTTGGGTGTTGGTGTGGGGAGAACCTCTTATGCAACTGACCCTGTGTTGGCTGTGCACTGTCTGTCAGCTCCTGTTCCAGCCTTCTGCTTCTGCAGCCCCATCATCACAAACTCCCCCATCCCTCCCCCATCCCTCCCCCCGCTCAACAACGAGCCCTCCAGAATTTTGACTCTGCTTTTCCAGCTCGGTGTCCCAGTAGAATATGATGAATTTCTCGTCGCTCCTATTCTGATTAGGGCCCCTGCTTGCAATCACCCACCGCTCTCCTCTTGTATACACAAATAATGCAATTTTCTCCCCCAAGTGGAAACATTTGGGTCGTGTTGCTCTTGGCACCTAAAATGTCTCCCTCCCGTAGAAAACCTGCGAGGAGCAGACATCATTTCCATAGCTGATGAGTTTATAACAGAGCTCGGTCCAACAAAAACAATCTGCTGTGCCTGGGCTGAACTTCACCCTTCGCCCCGTGCTCTATCTTAAATTGCAGTGCTGAGAGACGTGTGGGGGAAATTAGAGTCCTGTGACTTCACTGATCCAGCACTCGTTTTAAAAAAAAGAAAAGAAACGTAACTAATGTTCTGGCCTTTGACATGCCAGACGCTGTCAATGCTCGTTTAGCCACAGTGGACAATATATTAGTCATTACGGCCGGTGTTGATGTCGTTCACCTTGGATAAATGTCCTCTGAGTCAGTCAGCCTCGCCCTGCATGCCCCATCAGAGGGGAAAGACTGAATACACAGGATTTAGCACGTGGCTTAAAGCCCTCATCTGGATTTGTCGCACAGTGTTGCAGCAATGCGGGCGGAGATGCCAAAGCCTCAGTGAAATGACCTCTTTGAAGGTGAACCCAAAATGTTTTGCGGCTGTTTTCTCAGCTATATTCTGCTTATCCTGCTTTAGGCTGCATCAGGCAAACGGCCAGTGTACACATTCGAAACACGACAGGATCTTTTCTCAAACAGGCGTAACACTATGAAATATTTTTTTAATTTCTGTGTTGTAGGTCTTTGTGTTTTCCTGTTTCCTCCCACTTTTCCACTGTGCTGTGTCATTATAGGCCCTTATTTGCTGGTGCAGGTGGGCCGATAAGCTGATCCGTTTACATCGCTCGCAGTGAGCAGCAGCAGAAAACCAGGCCCCGTGAGGCCTGATGGTTCTGCGATGTGGGCCAGACTCCTGCTGAGTAATGGTGTCAGGCCAAACTCCCAGTGTTAGCTATGCCAGCGGCAGCAGTGGGACCAGCCTGTGATTCATGTTTCATTAATCAAACATTTTAGAGCCCTGTAGCTAGCTGCAGCAGACACTTTGGATGTATCTTTCTTAATCCTCTCCATTTTTAATCAGGCTAATCTTGCACAAAATGAAGAACCTGGTTTGGAAATATCACTGAAGGCAAAGGAAAGAGGAAAATGTCTCTCGCTGCCTCATCCTTCGTTTCTCCGCTCATGATCTCTCTAAAGCTCTCTTTTTGTTTTTCTTATCTAAAACTCTCTGCTCCTTGCTCACAAACATAAACTTTCTTTTCTTACTTCTCCCTCTGCTGTGTTTTCTTTAAATCTCTGCCTCTGTTACACTCTTTGCTGCTTTTCTGTCTTGAGTTTAGCAGACTCTTCACATGCTTTTGTGCAGCATCAGTTGCTAAGGAGACCAAATTTGATTATGTCTACACATATACAATTTTACCCCTGGGTTCATCACGTTAGTGCTTGGCAGTTTCAGTCAATAAAGAGGAAATAACAGCTCTTAGTTACATTGGATGAAGTTAAACCAGGATAAAGTGACATGTAAATTAACAGTCTACATAAGATACTGTGTAGAGTAATGGATAGAGTGGGTTAAGACGAGGAGCTAGTTTGGTATGGATGCTGCTACAATGGGAACAGTATATTCACTATATCAGAGAGAGAATTATGCCTCCACTTGTGTACATCTGTATATGTATTGAATAGGCCCATGTGTGTGCCTGCATGTATGTTTACATGCAGAATGTATTACACCTCTTTGCATTTGAATATTAAAGAAAACAGCCGACGCTTAGGTTCAAAAATACACATGTACAATCCAAAGCTGTCACAGGTTTTGATAAAACACAACTTCACAAACTGTAGCAGGCAGCAGGCCTGTGTGAAGCAGTCGGTTAGAGGAGGACAGACTGAAAGTTTACAGTCACGTAAGCAACATTATGTAAACAAATTGTTAAATATCAGCATGTGAACATAAATGTTGCTAATGAGTCCTTTGGGAGCTGCTCCACAATGGTGCAGTGTTACCGTGGATGTAGGTCAGTGCTTTGTGTATGGCTTATGTGTGCCCCTGCATTACTGCTTTTCACATACTCATATGTTTATTATGTGTGGATGACCTTTTTTTTGGCTGCTGGACAGCTTCCTCTGCTCTCCCTGTTTTGTCTGGGTGCAGCAGGTTGCTGAGGGCGTTTGTGATGAGGCTGCAGGAGAGTACACCTCCAGGGGTGGGGTGGTGGTGGGGAGGGGTATTTCCCAGTGTATTTCCCAGCATTCAGACAGTTGGCCCACGCTCAGCGATGATGTAACTGTCCCCTCTGCACACCATTCATGGTTAGAGAGGACAAGTGCAGCAGCTCTGTCTCACACACTTCCATGCATGTAATCACACACACTGACAACAACAACCACATCGTCATTATTACCACCACCACCATCATCATCATCATTAACATTACCAGTGAGTGTGTACCGTAAAAAAAAGTGCACACTCACTCTGTTTTATTTCAGGTACTGCACAATCACACCTGTTGTTCCAGTCCTAATTTATTTTGTGAACATTAATCTGAGAGAATAAGAAATGACTGATTTAGGTTCAGTTCCACTGTTCCACTGTTCTTTGAATACTAAGACACTTACAACACTGAAACCAGTCCACTCACCAGGGACCTTTAGTTTACTTTGAAGGATACCTGAGCTCATCACTTATTTTAATTGGCTGCAAACAGGCAGCACCACAGATTTCTTTCTTGCTGGGGCATGTTGGGACCTTAATTATTTATTGATGAGGTTATAGTATTTGTTTTAAATACATGAATAAACAAGGCAGGGTAAAAGGAAATATATAGAGATCAATGTAAAACAAATGTAGAACCTAAGTGCAGAAACAAAACTCAGCTCAGATCTCTGCAAACAATGAACACAGACAGGTACAGCAGAAAACCACTACAGAAAGTAGTATCTTTAGTGGAGTCCTGCTCTCAGACCAGCTCCATGAAACAACAAAACACATGGTTTGTTCATGTCCTGTACAAAGACGCATGTTTGTTCACATGGAGCCTAATGTTCAGATTATTCTCAGTTTAGAAACACCTCAATCAGAAGAAACAGGATACACCAAAACATTTTAATACCAGGTGTAAACATGATCATCCAACATCCAGGTCATTTGTTGGTGACTTTGTTGTTGGTAGCTGTAGCTCTATCTAGCACCAACCTAGTGCTGTGGTGAAAACACATTTCCACTGATCCTGTGCAAATTATTTCCTCTTTCCTTCAATCGAGTGGAGTCTATAGAGGAAAGTCTTTAATGCTCACATCTCTCAGTGTCTGTATTGTTAAATCAATAAGTAAATTGGAAAATCTTGGCTTTATATACAGTAATTCTAACACGGAGATCTGGTATTTCCTGCCAGTTTCTTTATCCTGTGCAAAATGTTTTATTTAACAAGAGTTTGAGGGCTATTCTATGAATTACTGAGGTCCCAGTGTAACACTAGTCCTGTGCAAATAGAGTCTGATAAGCATGACTAACAGATTTGGTCTTCCACTTCACCTCTCAATATGTTATCTATATTATCTGTTTAGATTAGGTTTTCAGACAGCACATGTCCTCATTGTGGTTTATTATATAACTGTAGAGAGAGGCTGATAGTTGGACTGAGCCCAGAGGGTTTCAATTTGAAGCCCATCCACACTTGAAAATCAACTTGCGTCCTGTGGAAGAGGGAGGATGTTGTTTTAAAGGGGGGGAGGTGGAGAAAGAGAAAGAGAGTTAGAGATTGAAAGTGTGTGATGTTTGTGTGTGAAACAGAATAAGCATGTGAAGGAGAGGTAAAGGTTACAGGGTTACAGTGTAAAATCTCTCCATAAACTAAACATTAGAGTGAGTTTGACATGCAGACATCATCACAGCCACGTTAGAGAGTGACTCATTCTTACAGTAAGAGTCAGCGAAGCGTGCGAGCGTTCTCACAGTTTGTAGAAATCTGTCTTAATGACAGCACTTCACAAGGCCCCTGTCCAAACTATTAAACGACTGGTGCAAAAAAATCCTTGTACACTTGCTAAAAATGCCCAGAAGTGCTTTTCTGGACGGCTGAAAATATACTCATGCACATGTAAAACAGCTCACATGTATTCACATGCACACACACATACACACACTTGCTCTCCAGCCCAGAATGTCATCATCTCAGTCAAGCGTTCAAATCTGATTTAGGGCCTTTTAGAAAAGCAATCAGAAAAGAGAGCTTTAGTGGAACACAGAAGATGAAATCAGGACTTATTATATTCATTTTCATAACTCGCCCACAGAAAGTCATTCAAACAAAGTCATGGGTCCGTTCGGTGCAGGAAATGTTAACAGCATCCTCTGATTTCTGTTTGCCTTCTCTTACAAAACAAACAGCAGCACAGATGAATTCACAGCGTTTGGAAATGTTAAAGTATCTAACTGTATAAACAGGTTACCTCTCTGCTGAGAGCTGATTAAGTACTGACTGACTGACAGCATTTGATGAATTAACTGTTTCTTTTTACTGTCTTTAGGAATCATCTTCTTTCCTTGCATTTCTGTTTTTTATCCCATACTGAAGATAAGTCTCACCTTTCATCAGTTTACTCAGGCTATTTTTATTTTAAAGATTTTAAACGATCTCCATCCAGACGAGCGTTTTACTCCACATCAGAAATAATCTCTATCCACACTAACACATCTGAAAACACATATCACATGATCATTCATTTACACTTGCCATGCATGTATCTGTCTACTCTGCAGTTGCTTCGTTGCAGAACATACCGTGAGAAACAGCAACGGCGAAAATTAAAAATTAAGCCCAACAGCTGGTAGCAAAGACACCAAGGTCAACAACACTTGTAATTTGTTATCTCTGCATTCATTACTGATAGTTGAGGTTCCTGGTCAAGGCTAATAAGAGTAGTGTGATAGGAGTACTGTGGACGTAAGGCATAACAGCAGCAACAGTGATGCGTTTTAAAACTAAAACATATTAGTGTGGATGTCGCTTTAATTCTGTTTTCAAGGTGCATTCACACCTGAGCCGTTTGTTTCTGTTCAAACAAAACCAAACAACCAGGCTGAGACTGAAAAGTTGGGTCTCTGCCCAGCTCCATGTAAAATTCGGTGCACTTCATTTGTGTTGTGAATGGAGGGCAGACCACCCACAGGATTTTATAACAGTATTTCCATTTTTCCCAAACAGGTATTTACAAACAAAATAAACCTCTGTCCATGTCTTTTTTTGGTACTCAGTCATAGTCCACTGAGTTATACTTTTTTATTTCAGTGTATTATTATCATTTTTCTAGCAACCATCAAAAGAATGTGTTAGCTATACCTTTGGTCTATGTTGTTTACCTTTTCATGAACTCCCCCCTGTGTAAAATATACTAGACCTATTGGGATATCAATATGCATTAGTTTTTTGACCTCCTCTTTTATACCAGAATCCCTGTAGTACTGGAGAATCCCATAAAATATGCGAATGATCCCCCATCATTCCACACCTCCCCCTGCACAGAGCTGTTCAGGTGCTCTTATCAAGCATTGACACTATTGCTGGGGTTCTAAATAACCTGCTTTTCAACTTCCAAGTCAGTTCTTTCTAGGAATGACTTTCAGTGCCTTTATGACAACCAGCACATAAATCTTCCTGCATCTTGTCCTCAATAATTGCCTTCATCTCTCTCTCATCTCATTTTTCTGTTACATAAAAAGTGTCTTCTGCAAAGTTAGTTAATAACCTTCAACATAAATGAAAGATATGTATGTGTTGCTCTAATACACTAATGAAAAACTGTTCCACATCAAGTCTATGTGACTTTTTATGAAGTAACCAATAGTGCCTCACTGTAGGTGTCTGTAAAAGACAGAGGACAGTACAGACTGGTGTTACAGCTGGGAGAAAGACATAAGACCTTTTTCTTTGCTCTTTCTGAAACCAGTCTCTACACACAAGGGAAAAAGCCTATGTAACTGACATTAAAGGTGCTATATGTAAGTTTTTGCTATTGCTACATAGCCAACATTAGCATCATCAGATGTTTACTTACCAGGTTAGAAGAAACAATGCAAATTCAGCATCAAGCTTCTCCAGCAGTGGAATGCAACAGCAGTGTCCATCCAACATGAGAGGATGAAGACGTAGCGCTGCCCAGACGGTGTATTCTAGTCTTGATGCTAACTTTGGCTATGTAGCAATAGCAAAGACTGACCCGAAGGACCTTTAATTATTTTCTCTATAACATGTTACATAATAGTGAAATATGCTCATTTCTCAGAGCACAAAGCAGCAGATCCTCACATTTAGCATTTTTGCTTCAAAAATTGCTGGAACAATTAATCAATGATCAAAAAGTGATGAATTTTCTGCCAACTAATCTATTAACAGAGTAATCATTTCAGCTTTGTTCATTTAGTTTAGCTGCAGTCTAGCTAGTAATGCTTCTAATCTGTTATTTCTTTGAACGTTGTGACACAAGAGAACATTAATACACACATATGAGGCAGTGAAGTGCAGCATGACTCGCCAGTCTCCAAAATTTAATTTCCCCATCTGGGTTCATGTTGCCTGATGACGCAGGATGACATCACCAAAATGCCAAACCAATGAGGTACATGTCAGTCCTCAGGCTTCATGTTTATTCCTCTTGTTTTTTTGTTTCAGAAAGGACCAGTAAACAACCATTTTTTCCTCTGCACTTTGCAAATGAACCAAACTACAGGTGTGAATGCAACCTACATTTATTTAATGAGAGAAGAGAAATAAGTCCTAATATGTGTTGGGCCTTTTCTGTTTTTAGTTTGCATCCAAACACATGCAGTTAAGGTGAATCACAAACCTTGAATTCAAGGCCAGGAGCTGTGAATGTGTTTGGGTGTTCCACTGCCTCTCACAAATTACATGCTTAGCGAAAAAGCCTAAAATAATTGTACTAGTAGTAAGAATATTGAGAGCGAAAGGGGAGAATGAGAGAGAGAAGCAGACAAAATGAAGGCATTTAATATTTCTGAATAAATATTTCCCTCACATCCTCTGAGAAACGTTTTCTGGGATTACAGCTTCTCCACATCAGAGCCGCTCAGCCACTAATCATCTTTACTCTGAAAGATTTCACTTTCTTGTCCAGTCTTTCACTTACAATTTTTAATGTCAACTGTCACACATTCCCATTTGTAGAACATTGTTCCCTAAGTTGCATTTAAAACTTTTTACAGTGGGTATAACTGTGACTTGTATTATGAGCACACGCAGCTTAATTAAATCACAAAAAAGGCATTAGCTTCTTGAGTACACACAAAGCAAAGTGTATATTTGACTACAACTGGATTGTATTTGGAAATTAAACACTTGGCATTTCTCAAAGAGGTAGTATTTCCATGGTGATAATGCCCGTTGCTTAGCAATCTCCGCCGGCTTTACTCCTTTTTTTCATAAGGAGTAAAATCCTCAAGATTAGTCGCCTTGGCAAATGGCCTGCATTGGCTCTTTGTCACTGTTTCACCATCCTTTGTTTAATCAGGCATTTTCCATTGAGATAGGAATCGCTGTGACAAAGTAGGAAAGATAAGCATGAGTAATGATCATCTTAAGTCACAGCCAACATTTTAAGCCACTGCATACTCATACATGCACGAGGGTCTCTTGAATAAATTAGATCTTCTGAAGCACACATTTTTGTACCTCTGCCCTGACGAGGAGCTTCCACTGACTACAGAATCCTTAAGATGTTGCCCCAACCTTCACCCTTTTGCTGTATGACTAACTTTAATCCTTAGCCTAATCCAAAAATAATCCAAACCATTTTAAAATCAAGTCCTGACACAAAACTAATCCAAAGACTATGTTTGACCTTAAACCTATGGTCAAATCCTAAACTAGAACCTTGTACAAACCTTTTGAAGACATTCGATGCTCATAAGAGGTTGTTCACCAGCACAGACACACACTCGCAGTTTTACGCCTCCATTCTCCTCTTCCAGCGAGGTCATCCTGTCCAACATCGACGTGGGTATCGCTGGCATCTGGGAGTGCCTGGTGACCAGTTCCCGTGGCAACACTTCTCAGCAAATGGAGATCGTTGTTCTGGAGACGTCGGCGCCATACTGCCCCACTGACAGAGTCACCAACAACAAGGGGGACTTCAGGTGAGTCACCTCACAGCAGTCACGCATTGTGCAGCTGGTCGAATGTGTGTGGTCATATAGTCTCATAACACTGTCAGCTCTATCCTGTTGGTACCCTTCAAATAAAAAGGACTGAAAGGAATAGTTTAACATTTTGAGGAATGTGCTTGTTTGCTTCCTTGCTGAGAGTTAAATGAGAAATTGATATCGCTCACGCTAGTAAATATAAAACTACTGCCAGCTTAATTTAGCACAAAGACTGGAAATAACTGGAAACAACAAGTGTACAACTGGTTTTGTTTTCCCCTGTTTCCAGTGTTTCATGCTGAGATAAGCTAACTGCCTCCTGGTGGTAGCTTCATTTCTGTACAGATATTAAAGTGGTATCAGTCTCTCTAACTCTAAGAAACAAATAGTATATGAGGTGCAATCAAAAAGTTCCAAGACTGCTCCTATTGTGAAAGAACAGAACATGGCATGATAATGCACAGCCAGCAGGTATAAGCAATAATTTTCATGAGTCAGTACTCCCCCATTATGTTGCATGGTCAACATCTGGACCTGTGTTACACATGCTCTATTATAACAACACACTCGTTGCTCCCCACCTGCCCTGTTCACCTGCCCTACTTTCACAGTCTCAGACCTGCTCTATATGTACAGTGCCTCGAGATAACTTCTGTTGTGAATTGGCGCTATATAAATAAAATTTGGCTTGACTTGACTTGAGAACTTTTTGATCGCACTTCAATTTTCCTTGAATGTTTTCTTTCACCGGGTCAAAAATAACTAAGGTTATATAAATAAACCAGAGCCTTGAATCTTAAGTGTACTTTTCGTTTACCAGTTAGCTCTGTATCATTAGTGGCAATGGACAGTAATGGCTGGTTTTCAAAGCTGATACCAGGAGGTCTCCTGCAAAATAAGCAATCGTTTAACCCCACTATAATTTAATCCACCAGAAATATTCCTAATTACAGTCTGCCGTGCAAAAATTAATACTGTAATCAGAGCGGTCACTATATTTAAGTCTGACTCTTGGCGGTGTCGTGCTGATTTTTGTTCCACCTGACAAAAATCTGCCACACCTGGTATGCCTTACACCAGGCTCATTAACCATCAAAGACAAGAGGTGAGAACATATACAGTAGAGCCTGGACAGTTCATATATTTTAATAATAATTGGATATGTGATATGAAAACTCTCACAGACATTACAGCTCTGTGTAGTCCAGCTTTATAGCAAGACTGTAAAAAAGGGAGAGCACATATTCCCATGACTGAGGTTTCAAATAAAAACAAGAACAAATACTCCACATCTCCTCGCCCTCCATCACTCCTCTTTTTCCCTGTTTACTCCTTGTGACCACCTTGAAACCTTGTACTTGTACACACACAATCACATCCTCCACCTCTCCTCCCCTGTGGGTTTGCTGTCGTCGTGTACACCCCTTTCTAGCTGCTGTACTTTACAGCCTGCTTCCAGTGCAGCAGGCACAGAGGCTTTGTTTCTGCCGGAGCATTGGAGTAATGGGCTGGAAAATGAGCCCACGTTTTTGTTGGGGGCGAAATTAACGCCATTTATTACTAAGTAGCTGCTGCTGCTGCAACAATGTGGATGGAAAGAGGGAGGGGGAAGAAAAGAGAACGGGGTGTGGAGCAGAGGGATGGCAGGTCTCTACCCTGGGAGCAGACTACCTGCCTCCTGAGTGCCGTGCTCCTTTATTTTCATTTAGACAAAGTCAAAAGTGCTGCCACATTAAGCATTACTTCAGCTAAGTTTCTGCAGGTTTTTGATGTTGCCTTGAGGAGAAAACTAAAACACATAAGAGGCACGTTTCTCCCCTGATTGTGGACAAATTGACAACTCTTTCCTGAGGCTGCAGAACACCGAAAAAAAGAGCTTTAATCTACAACAGCACTAAGAAACAAAACCTGGAGTCCCTTTATTACCATGGAAATGGAGGCTAATGTAGTGGACTGTGAATGTTTGGCTGACTTTTTACACTCAAATGAGCTTTATTTTATTGAAACACTAACAGGCATTACCCATAAAATGAAAATTTAAAAATCACCCTGGCCCCTATCACAGGTTGGTCAGTAGAGCAGCTCCAGGACTTGGCTCTTGATGACATTATTGAGAAAGTCTCATTTCTTGCTTCAGAGGAGACTTCACTGAACTTTGCATGGCCATACGAACAACACTTGTAATTACTGTTCAAGGCAGAATTTCCCCTTTAGGAGGATCAGGTTTTTTGCTTCAAATGAACATCGTTCTCTAACATTTTTCATCTTCCATTGCTGGTTTGCATTTTACTTAGCACTGTACTTTGATAGAGCTGTGAGACCTGCAAGAGGCAGATAGAAATTAGATATAAGATCAAACCACTACATGTCAAGGTGTCCTGACTTTTAGTCCTTAGTGTTGGTCATTTTAATCGTCTATGCCCCCCCCCAGTTTGTGACAAAGCCTTCTGTTTATCTATGTAATCTCCAGGCCATATCCAAACAGCCACAATGACAACATCTGGGTAATTTCTCAGAAGGCATTATACTGTATCCTCAGGCAGTTGGTGCAGTGCCCCTTTAAGTGCATTCTGTCATTAAACAAAAAAAAGTGTTTCATTGTGCACAAAGTGGAAAGACAATAAAAATGATTAATAATGTTTGTAAATAAAGTTAATTAAGTCAGAAGTCATCAATAACACAACACATTGTTTCACAATCAAGTATCAGAATCTGGCAGTCTTCTGTAAAAATAATTAGAGCTAGCTGTAAATCAAATATGCTAATTAATAATTTCCGAAGTACAGGGAGTATGAAATTGCCATCTGGTGCAGCGAGAGATTCTTAAATTCACTTGACTCCTGATAATTTGGAGATATCTTGTGCGGCAGGTGGCCAAAGACTCTAGCTGGGATCCTGGCCTTCCTGCCCTGCGCTCCTGCCACCTTTGGCTCTGCCCCCCACCCCTCTGGCAGCGCTCCCAACCCCTCCAGCCAGAGGGAGAAGAAGGCGTGGCGGCGCTGCGACCGGGCTGGGCGGTGGGCTGAGGAGGACTACACCCAGTGCCCATACGCCAGCGAACTAACCCGCGTGCTGCACGAGCTCACCCAGGTATCACACACATGGAGGACTTGTTTGAGAGCTGCTGAGAAAACAGTTTGAATTCATTCACAGATTTGAATCCACAGGGTTTTGTAATAAAGTTTACTATGATGTTCACCATGTTGACTCTTACATATTTGCCAACCCACTCAGACAAATGGCAAGATTTAATAACTTCATACTCCCAGAAGACAGAAACTAACATCTCTACTATGTGTAGCCTGCAGGTATTTGCAGATCTGTACATGTATGTCTTTATATACATAATATGAAGTGACTGACGACAAACTGACTTCATTCTACATCACTCATGGGATTACTGAACCACATTAAAGGAATCACGTTCACAAAACTACATGCGTGACATGAAATAGCATCACAGTGATTTATTATTTATTATATGTTGTCAGAGCTGTTTCGTGTTATGTCCCTGCTGAGTTGTGATGATGGACTGTGTGATCATCCTCTTTGAATATTGTTGCATATTTTCCTTTTTATTCCAGATAACTATAAATACCACCAATGCTCAGCCTTTAGGCCAGCAGTTAGTGGCCTTCACCAGCAGGGCGGCGCACTTCACTGATGTCATGGACGTCATCTTTGTCACACACCTGGTGGAGAGACTGACGAGGCTGGTGGAGAAACGCAGAGACGTAAGAGTGACAACACATTCACTTTACACCATGAAAGCATGTGATCTAAGACTTAATGTGGCCATGACGAAATAAAGCAGCGCTGTCGCCATTTAAGGAGAGCTACTCATATTCATACTATCAGCTGCTCCTCCCATTCTTACAGTAATCATGAATATACTTGCTCACAGTTCTCTGAAAGCACTGATTTGCCGTTGCCTAAAAGGATGAGATTTATCAGGAAAACTGTTGACTAGCTCATCTTGAGCTAACAACGGCTCCTCAAGTCCTAATTGAGCAAACAGAGACGGACGCCTCGGTGAGAGACGGCAGAAGCTTCCTGAGAAGACACCAGGAAACAAGCTGTCGTCCTGGATTCAATCCTTCAATCGATTCCAGACAGCTTAACTTTTCACCTCAAACGCTTTCCTCTCGCCCATGGCAGCGTTGGACCTGAATGACAATTATGGTTATGAAGATGCATCTGTTTTTGGGCAAGCCATGTTTTTACCTTAGGTGAACCTCCCCTCTGTCTATGACCAGAGGCAATGGGAGGGCTTTATGTAACGCTGAAGGTCAGGTTGTGCGAGGCGAAGGGTGCTGAGCTTAGTCAGTGAAAAGAATCAATATTAGCTCTCACTTGTCCAATTACTCATCATAGGTCACTCGGGAGGAGATATTATTAGGAGATACTTTGAGTTTTATCATTCCTAAGACAATGCTGAGGAGACCACCCTCATTTCATCCAATAAAGAACAGTCAAATGAAGCAACAATGAAAAGTACAGTAAGTAAATAGCGAACTGCCATCTCAAGGAAGCGATTATGCCCCATTGGAGCTGCTAATCTAAATTAAATCTCCCTATAATGAATGACGCCACCATTGCCTCCCTCACAGTTCTGACTGGAGATTATAAATGTGCCTGTTGTTGTGGATATGATTGATGTGCATGATGAGTCTGCCTCTTTGTGTGTGTGTGGGCTTTGTAGGTACAGTGTGTGTAACTGTGAACATTTGCATACATGTGTGCTTGTGTTTCTGCAGCTGGGGGATTACATATCAGACATAGCCAGTAACATGATGCTGGTGGAGGAGCACATCCTGTGGATGGCCCAGAACGAGGCCCGGGCGTGCACTCGGATCGTCCAGTGTGTGGAGCGGATCGCTGACCTGGCGCTGACCGGAGACAATCAGGTCATTTCTAAGGTATGGCTGGACTGCTGCACAGCTCCACCCACACTCACAGCCACCGCCAGTCAGGGCAGAGGTTGATCATCTGACTAAACGTCCCACAGCTTTACCTTTTTTTTCTTGAGGCTTAGAATAATGAGAAGTTAATTTGGCCTGAGCAGATAGCTAGAATAAGTCAAGAGAAAGATGAATTGCTTCCTTTCTTTGTTTCTTCTCGCTTCCGTCTATTTTTTTCCCTCTGCTGTCACTTGGGATAAAAGCATCTGCTAAATGACTAATATAAAAATCTCTCCCCTCCCTTCTCTTCCGCCACCCACCAACCCCTCCCACTCTTTCCCCCACTCCTAATTCTTGGCCTCGCTCCCTCAGGTATCTGCTAATATAGCTCTGGAGGCCTTTCTGATCCACCCGTCTAACTTTCTCGGTCTGTCCTGCACGGCGCTCCAACGTCCCCCTTCGTCTGCCCCCTCCCCCCTCCCTGACAGCCACTCCCACACTGACAAGGGCATGGGCAGAGAGCGTGATGCCGTGGGGGAATCGTTGCTCAACTTCAAATGCCACACTGTCAACAACAGCGGCTCACCGGCCAGTCAGCTCAGCAAGGTAAGGCCCAAGTTAATAAATGGTGTGAAACTTTCTGAAATATGCTATTCTATTTTTTTGCTCACCTCTGTTGGCAAAATCCACCGGATCCAGCCCGAGGTCAGGAAATGGTGTTCTTTGAATGTTTCTCTTTCTCACTCTCAGTGGGTTTTTTTTTTTTTTTTTTTTTTTTTTTGAAAGGCCACACACACTTTTGTATTTTTTGACAGTCTGTTCAAATGCAGGGATGAGAGAGGATGAACAGAGGATGTTCTAACAGAGGAGAAAGAAAGCAACTGAGAAAGAAATAAAATATGAGATTGGGAGAACAGCTTGTACAGCAGCTCGTGGGCACAATAAAACAAATTCTCCAACACCACACAGTGGAAGCATGTGAGAAAGATTACCACCTGCCCTTAAGTCTGTTGTTGCCTATTTGTCCCGGCACGATGACACCTTGTTTGGCTTTTCTGGCACGCCATAGATCAGCTGGTGATAGGTGGGGTTGTAGTGGAGGTAGGTTCAGCAAATAGGACGGTAATTTGGGAGTCAGTGTGTGCTGGCCCCTCCCCTGTGATGGATAAGATGGCCTTGCATACCCGTCACTTTAAATCAGCTGCAGCCCCACCATGGCTCCAGTTGTGTCTGTCCCAGATGACAAACACCACGTCAACAGATGAGAGGCACTGTGCATCTGCAGACGGCGGGGAAAGCGCTCAGCTCACCTGACACTGAAGTGGTACAGTTCTGCAGCATCTGAACAGTTTGCACCCTCTAGCTATTCAGCCCGCCGATGAATTCATCAGCGTGCGTGCGGGCGAATACGCTGTCTGTGTGTGTTAGTGTGTATCAGCCGGTGTGTGTTTATCTTTCAAGCTGCATGCTTATTTCATTTCCCTCATCTTCTTCTTCTCTGGTGAGACAGTGTCAAGTCTCTGTGGTTTTGTCAGCAATTATAGCACTTAGTTCTAGCTCCAGGCTGTGTGTAGCATGCATGCATGGATATACATGTATGTATCTGGGAGATGAGCTAAGTCAGCTGTATCACAGGGAGGACAATACTGCAGATGGACTTTAAAATTAGGAGCAACATTTATTTTGGTGAACACTAAGAGCCTTTACTTCACAGCTCTGACAGACTTCATTACACTCTCAAGTCCAGTCCAGAAAAAACAAAAATCAGTTGATTTCTCTGTGCTGAAGCTGGGTTATTGGGCACAACCCCAAGTCTTCTCAAGTCTTGGCATGCTGTGTCTTTGAGTAGCATATTTGAGCATGAAACTCCCAGTACGATGGATTTGGCTTTTGACAAACTGTAAATACGAGAGGATGTGTTGACGTGTGATGCTCTCCAAAGCTTCTCTTCGCTGCCTAATCGCAAGTAAGAGTCTTAGTTGAAAAGCAGCCTAGAAAAAGCTGATGTTTAAGAAAGGACGCTTCTATCTGGTCTCTTCATTATCGTAATTCTGTTTGTGTTTGTCATGAAATGTTTCTTTCTACTCAAATGTGGCATTTTGTCAGACTGTGGTGTTCTGGCACATCAATGTGCTGCTAAGACAGACTTTTCTCCAAATATACTCAGTCTCTACATGTTTGTTAAGACAGGAAATCAGCCATTGCCAGGCTTTACAACAGCATGAAGATATATTTAGTGATATCTCTTGGCACAAGTAAAAGTCATCATAATTACAGCTGGTCTCTAATAAGTAGGTGAATTTTGTATCTGGGTCCAAGTTAGAAAGTGGGGAGGTTTGTTAAGCTCTGAGTCTGAGGTGAGTCTTTCTCTTAGGTCGTCATTTAGCTAAATATGAAATGTGTATTGCAGTTTTAAAAAAAACAGGAGCTTGATTAACTTAACTTGCTTGAACATTTATCTAAAATGCATCAAATCAAAGTTTAATTTTTTGTAAGTCGAGGATCCTCAGCTTAAACCTGCCAGTGACCAGTTCATCTTCAGACGCAGCTCAGTGCTACAAAGACAGGGCAGCGATTTATTACACTGATGTCAGTAAATGATAGAGTAGAACTGATACTGTGTACACCATGTCAGGCTTATTTCAGCAGTTCATCACAGCAGGAGTAAAAAGGAGTCAGGCTTGAGGAACAGATGCAGTGAGAGATTCAGATTTGATAAAAAGCTGAATCCTGGACAGAGGGAGAGTTACATCTCAATCAAGTCTTTTTTATATAAGTAAATGACTTTGTGTATATGAGCTCAGAGGAAGCAGGTGTGTGTGTGTGTGGGTTGAGCTCTGTTTTTCCTTCACTGCATCAGATGAATTTCTCACCCATGTTGAGAAATTATAACTCAAACACTTCAACATTTATTCAGTTAACACCTGTTGTGTTCATCACACTGAGGTTATATCCATACCAATACGTTTTAGTTTGACAACTTATGACTGTTACCATGGTTACGCCTGGTGGTGAATGCATGGATAACAAGTGTTTGCATCAAGCGTTGCTGACCTCTGTGTCTTTGTTGGCAGCTGTTAAATTCTTTTCACCGTTGCCGTTTCTCGTAGTATTTTCTGCAGCTAAGCAACCAACTGCAGAGAAGACAATCTACTTCCTGTTTACACTGGCACGCACACGCCCAGTGTGTGCATTTTCTAGTGGTTTTCCGTTTTGTTATACAAAAATAAATATGTGCTGCGTAATTGCTTCTCCAGATAATCACTTATATCCTGAGTGTACCACCTGTATCACCAGTATAAAGCAGTGCTATTATGAATACATTACTGACTTAAGAAGGTGGTGGGGATTATTACTGGATCACTGACTAGCTGGCATGAAGAAATCATAATAATAGTAGGGCTGCAGCACATTAGAGGCTGTAGCCATATTGTATCTCCTTTAAGTTAATCTTGATTTAACAAGGCACGTTGACTAAGAACATCACATAAATGAAGTGGCCAATTTACAACCTTAGTCTGGGGGAGTGCTTGTAGGTGGAGAGAGGGTAACACACATTCAATTTCAATCACACTCAAAAGGTGCTTTGCTTGAATATTGTCACAGTGTGACTAAGACACTGTATTGTACATATAAACATGTAAACCTAAGATGATGATAGTAATGCAGAGTCATTCTGCACAACAGTCTGTGATTAAAAGATGTCATTAGTACCCTCTGTCTGATCGATTTTGGCAAATGTCTGCCATTATTCTGCATTTTGGCATTTTCTTCAGGAGGTGCAGCCAGGTTTTTTTCTGGTGGCAGTCTTGCCTTTAAAGACTTGATATATTTGGATCATTTTTAGATGAAAAAAGTCAGCTTTTGGGTGTGAGATAAAGAAGTGTAATATTATTTCCACCTTGTTTAATGTGCAGAATGAACAGAGCTTGTCCTCTCTGGGCGATTCACACTCTCACACCTGCGAGCTGCCCAGTTTCCTGCTCCTTCCTGCTCCTCAGGAGCAGTTGTGGGGTGAGGAGCAGCGCCCTGCTCGAGAGCACTTTAATGGTAATTGTTGAGGGAGACCAAAGTGACTTCAACAGCCTATAAAATGTCTCTAATCTATTCAAGCTTTCACTACGCTGCAACAATATCTTGAACCCCCCCATCCACCCACCCACTGCCGCACCTTTGACAGGGCATGTGGGAAAGACTTTGCCAATTACTGATAATCTGGGAAAGTCTCGTAGGTCCAGTACTTTAGCACATGCTCTGGTAACCTCTCTTTCTCACACAGAGATGAGCATACACACCCAAAGAATTCATATCCAGCTCATTTTGTGCTGTTTCATTTTCAGGGAAGTTGAGAAAATGTGCTAAATTATGAGATTGCATCATGAAGCGTGTGTTACCATTTTTTTTCTATTAACCTTCTGTATTCTTTTATAATTATGCCTCCACACAGACGATAACGTTCGTCCATCTACTTCTTATGAAGGTCACATCTCAGGAACGGCTCAAAAGAATTTCTTCAAATTTGGCACAAACACTCAGTTAGACTCACAGATAAAGTGATCACAATTTGGTCATCAAACGTCAAAAGTTGTGAACATGATATCTCAGGAACGCCTGGAGGGAATTTCTTCAAAATTGGCTCAAACGTCCTTGTACTTGTACTCTTCACTTCATATGCTTTAATTACACTGCTTCAGAATCCTCACTACATGTATTATGTGTCTGGACAGAGATGGATGTAAACTGCAGCTGACTTTCTTTAGTTTATTCTTTAAACACTGCCACATGCAGAAATAGATTTCAGGTTGGTAGCTTGATGATATTCTTTGGCCACAAATCATTAGACAGGACATCTGTCAGTATCCCTGTTTTTCCTTCCATGTCTTGTGTATTTGCTGCCGGGCAGAGTCTCTGCTATGAGCTGTATCAGCTGAACACTCAGCCCCTAAACTGCCAGTATTTTGACAGATATTCTAACCATTCTGTCACTTACATGGCCTCGAATTTGTCACTAAAAAGGTGAACTTCCAAGAGTTTCATGGTCGAGTTCATGTAGAAAGCTGTCGTTCCTTTGCTGCCATGTGTGGTGACTCCACTTCAATCAGGAGAGACAAACTTAAATGAATTTATTTGACAAAATTAAAAGGAGATGCGAGGAGTCTGCAGTGATTAGACCCCCATCGTGTGGCTGTCATTTAACAGGGATAGTCACAGCATGAGTCACACAGAAAGCCTCTGATGGAGTCTAGACACAGTGGTGGTGAGAGTGAAGAACAGACCAGCTGAAGATCTGTAGATGTGATGTTGAGTCTGATTTCCTGAGCTCAGTAGAAGGACAGCTGGTTGACATCGATCTGACACTGACACCAAAATTAAAAAAAAAAAAAAAACAGCACAGAGAGCACCAGTTGAAAAACCTGACAGCAGTGAGATGATTGGCTCACAGAAGTCGTGGCAAAATCTGATTGGCTGAACAGAAAAGTCCATCGTCAGTGAGCCAGTTAAGTTGGAAGAAGGATGTACAGTAGACAGTGCTGCTTCTTATCCACCTATGAGCTCATTAGGAGCCTTGTACTTATTATTCTCTCTGCAACACACATAGCAGCATCTACCTGCGTCTGTGTGCGTTCACTGGTGTATTCCTGCTGAGTTTCTGAGGGTTCACCCACAGCCATAGATTTATTAATAGTCTGGTGAAAGATAAGGGGTGGCCTGACTTTACCTGACTTGACGTTAGCCTTGTTTTACAAAGTTCAGTCTCCTCCTCTTTTGGCCTTTGCAGGGTAATGTCACGTATAAACAGTACAAACTGCTGGTTGCCGTTCATGCTTGTTGGAGGAGTTGTGGAGGTGTCTACCACCTGAACTCCAGTTGTTACTAACCGGTCATTCAGTGTGTTGTCTAGTTTATTCAGTCATCATAAGGTAGGTGCTCCTTTTAGACGGTGGCAGACAGACTGAGTAGGTTAGGAGAAGCAATCTTTATCTGTGGTTTGTCCAGTCACTGTAGGTCTCAGTTAGTCTTAAATGTTTCTTCAAATCTACGTGTGAGGTACGTCAGGAGAGTGTTCAAATCAGACTCTATATAATCTTATATTTGAATGCTCAAAGCATCAAGTGTCAGTGTTGCCATGACAATAAGTAAACCACACATCATTCGGCTGAGACAAATCTCATAATTCTTGGTCTCACGGCACGCTGTGACACGGCAATAAAAAGAAAAGCAAAATACACCAACTAGTGTTTGTAAAGATGCATCAAATCAGAAATGAGGGAAATCTGGACGTAGTATCAGATAAAAGCAAAAAATAAGATGAGCAGTTCTGCTGTTCTGAATCAAGAATGAAGGTCTTTTGTGTGAAAGCAGCCATCTTTCTTCCCTCCAGGAGTGTGAACTTTGTGCGAGATAAATACATTTGGTATATCAGGAGCACATAATGCACACACACACACTCTCCCCTATGACTCATCAGTCAGCCTGTCTAACACTGCTCAGTTTAACAGCACACTGTGAAGACTGCAATAGACACACAGCACCACAGCTTGTTATCGAGCAAATGAGTTACTGTGAAAGATATAAACAGGCAGTAAAGAAGGAATAAGCTGGAAAATATTCGAAGTTGGATGCTCAGTCATCACATACGTAATCAGTGATTCTCCTCCAAACTGAGCCGCTGTAGATTTGGCAGCAAGTCAAGTTTAAACCAGTGGTTTTATTTAACTGCATGTACAGCACAGTACGTCTATGGAGGTGACATTGGCATACATGTCTTCATTGACCTGCAGTGGCCTGTAACAGCCGTGTGGAACCAGTTTCTTATTAACAAGAACAGTGGCACACAAACTTTTTAAGAAGGGGCTTTAAAAGTGATTAATAGTCCAGCTCCTAAAAACCCACAGACTTCCCCATAAACTTCTTTTCCAGGCTGTTCCCTCCAACCTCATGTAACTGACTGACTGGCTGAGCGATCTGCTCTCTGTCTCACTCTGGCAGAAGCTCAGCACCGTTTAGAGCCATTTTGGGTCCAACTGGACTAAGACACACAGCATATGGCCCTGCCGTGCCGACACCTTGACAAAGAGAGGTGTAATAAAACACTGCCTCACAAACATCGGCGCCTTACGTAATGCACTCTGGTACAAAAGTATTCATCTCCTGATTGAGTTTCTGCATTTACACACATACATTTTGACAAATGGTGTTAGATTGTTATAGAGGAAGGGAAAAAGAAAAAAGAAATCTTAACTTCTCCTCCTGGGTTCAACATGAAGATTAATAATTAAATAATACATATTAGTGTTCCTGCTGATGTGTGAGGTGTATTTAAGAAGGGAGAAATGATTGTTGTTTAAAAAAAACGTCAGGGGCTTTAATAGTATCTATAAGGTTTCATGAGCCTCCCAGTGGTCCAATTCAATTCAATTCAATTCAGTTTTATTTATATAGCGCCATATCACAACAACAGTCATCTCAAGGCACTTTTCATATAGAGCAGGTCTAGACCATACTCTTTAAAATAGGTATTTACAGAGAGAGACCCAACAAATCCCACCATGAGCAGCACTAGGCCGGTCCAGTGGTCTAATGTAATGAGTCCGGCTGGGACTGTATGTCATCTTTATGTCTCCACCCCAGTCACAGCCGCAGCCGGAGGCTTTATGTTTTCAGCTTGTCTGTCTGTCTGTCTGTTGGCTTTCCTTGTGAACATGATGTCTCTGAAGCACCTTGACTCAAGGATGAACTGATTAGAATTTGGGGGTCAAAGGTCAAGATCACGACTGTGATTCTAGTTGCAGATGTTTCTCGTCACTCTGTCAAATAAACACCAAAATACCCAGGTATTTAACACAAGTCCAAGACCGGCTCTGTTCAGGAAGAAGATTTGTATGCCTGCAGCTAAAATTGTTGCTGTGTAGATACACTGGAAGGGTCTGCAAAAGATGCTAGCAGTATGTTCGCATGCTAACATTCACTAATTACCACTAAACACAAAGTACAGCTGAGACCAACAGCAGATATTTGGCTGTAAAACAAAGTAGTGGCCTTTTTTTTTTTTTTTTTTGTAAAATGTGGCCTAACGACGGCCCCAGATGAAAAGTTAAGGGATCACCAAAATTATTACAATTCATCCTCATGGGAACTGGATGTCTTTACACAATTTTAGACAAGACATTTCACTCAAATGTCAATTTTCTGGTGATTCTAGAAGAAAAGTCAGATCCACAAAGTCAGTAGGATTTCAGGCCTGACCTGATTATCCATTTTACTGAGTTTATTGAGCTGGAATTTTATACTTGACATTTGCATTTTTTCCCCTCTCAGATTCCCAATAGAATTTTATTTTCTCATCTCTGTGTGAATCTCACCTGCTTATTAATGTTACAACATTGCACAGATATGAAAATGAACACATTTTTCTACAGTCGTTGACTCACTCAGTTACATTTGATCGCAGAAAAAAATTCTGATCCAGCACATCCTGTTTCAAATGTCTCCTTAAAACCTAATTGGTAGGGATAAATCTGAAACTGCAAATGCTTTGTTTACTGATCGTTTCCTCATCAAAAAGCGTACGCTTCTCCCGCCTCCTTCCCCTCATCTCCTCACACTGTAGTTCGCTGGCTTTGACACACTCACTTCAAATATTTGTGAACAAATTCTTGCAGATATTGGATTAGATAAAAATTGCCACACTCTTGAGGTGAGTGTGTTTGAGGTGAAAACAGGTCAGGTGAGGTGATGTTTTCAGTGCTAGGTTGTGTATTTTTAGGTGACTGACAGTTTTCACAGAGTGATTATGGTGCAGTTGCAAAGCCTGTATTAGGTGTGGACTATTCAGAATAGTCAAACACAACATTTTTAGTTTGATTCCTTAAAACAGTGCTTTTATTTTGGAGCCCTTGTCACAGATCTCATTTCTCGGAGCTGTCAGCAGTTAGGCTGATCAAAAAAGGGATTCTACTTTTTCAAATTGATTCATGAATGAGTTAAAATTTATTTTGGAGCACAATCAATCATAGAAACAATAAAGTAAGAAACTATGTTAAAGAAGAACTAATAAACTAATTACACACAGGTGGGAATTCACCTTTTTTTTTGCTATTAAACTGTAAGTAAAGCTGCAGGGGAAGTTAGAGAGTAGCCTATGTATGACTAAAATCACAGAAAATAAGGACAGATGAAGAAATCTGACAGGTACACAAAAGAGTGTGAGAGACAAAGTTCTTATCCAGCACATACTGTTTCTGTTTAAAACCTAACTGGTGGAGATAAATCTGAAATAACGAATGCTTTGTTTATCGATTGTTTCCAAAAACACAGTCATCACAAAGCGTCTGTCTTCTCCTGTCTCTTCCTCCTCGTAGCTCGGTGGCTCTGACACACTTTGACTCTGCCTCACATCCAAAACAAATCTGCAATTAAAACGAGATTCTGAAAAAGCACAGTCTCCAACATCTTTTCAGCATCTTGCCGGATTACTGTGTGTCTGTCGGCTGACCTTTAGTTGGTATCACACGCTTTAATACCACAGTGTCACTTTGTTTGGAACAGATTCGGAACTAATTATCCCTAAATTACACAAACATATGGCATCTTATCCTATTTCCCAAGTCAGTGAGCATTATCCTTGAACTGAATTGCAGAGTGTATGGTTCATTGAGGATGACAGTTTGGGACAATATTTACCACTTTAGATCTCCCTCTTCCTTGTCATTGACAGGTAATTAGTGGAAGCCTTTAGGCTGAACGGGTGGAGTACCCCCCCCCCCCCAGATAGCCTCTCTCTGCTCCACAGAGCTCCACTGCTTTTTAATTACAACCACCCGGCTCTGCGTGGGTGTGTGTTTGTTTTTGTTTTTAAGGGGAGTGTATGTGGATATGTTTGTGCTCTTTGGTGTGAGGGTGTGTGTGTGTGTGCGTTAACCTGCCCCCCCAGGTTAAGACTCTATCTGGGGACACTGGGTGTAGCAGAATACAGCCGGGGGCCGGCGCACAGTAAACGAGTTCTCTGTGTCAGCACCGGCATCTAAGACAACCAAACATGACCCAGTTTGTCCTGATTCAGTAAACATGGCGCTTTATGAATGTGAATGCTTAATACCTTCGTAATTCGCTTCTAATTGGAATATGTTAGGGCTGCGTTGTGTACAGTTCTCTAATAAGCAATGGAGGATTTAAAGTACTTAACTCCAACATGAACGGTGCGAGGACTCTTCATTAGCTCGTTGACCTGCGTCTCTGTGTGGAGGGGGCACAGATTGAGGAAATCTTCCCGCCATATTTGACATGCAAACGTCTGGAGGTTAATTGTTGGGGTGTTGAACTGCAGTTAAGTGTCGAAGTCAAAAGGCAGCGAGCATTAACACTGGATGGGTATTAAGCTTTTATTAGTTAATGTTATGCTTCATGATGAAGAGGGGAGTGTTGTGCATGTGTGGAGTATAAATCTGAGAGAACAGGTGAGAATCCACTCAGTTGTCAGTTTATTAGCTAAAACTAATTCAGCCTAATACAACAGCCCTGTGATAAATCCTCCTTCATCACGGCTCTAATGTTCAGTTTTTATTGAAAATGTTTTAGAGAGGTGTTGATTCAACTCTCTGATCATTCTGGAGGATGTAGTTTGTGGTGCTGTTGAACTGTACTGCACTACAGAGAGGTGTTTCTGTTATTTAGCTGGACCAAATAAAAGAAACACAGGGGCTCGAAGTTCTCCAACGCAGCACATGCATCTCCCAAAAGGAACTTATCATCGTAAAATCCCTGCAATCACTGCCACTGTCCGAAGAGCGGAGCACTGCCACACAGAGCCAAAGTGTCAAGAGTCAGTGTTCAGTGGGAACAAAGTGACTTATTTTAACGTGTACAGATGACTTAGCTTTAGTTTCAGTTTTAGTCAGACCTCAGCTGCTCTGCACTGTGCTTTCTTTTTATCATTATTCTCTCATTTTCAGGAGAATTCACCACAGGACTGTTGTTACTGCATTAGTGTAGCTAGGTGTACGTAATAATAGAATAATATAACTGCCAATTAATTGTATTTATACATGCATGCATGCATTTTTTGTGCACACATTAAGGTGTTAGTGTGAAGCACTCACAGCTTGTGTGTATGTGACTGTAAATCCATGCAGATGCATGAAGCTCCACAGTGTGAAGGCATATAGAAATTTTACTCCATCCCTGAGGAATCACATCTTTTCTCTCTCTCTTTCTGTGTTCGGTGAAACAAACAGGCCTGTGATGCAGCAGTGAGAGGCCTTGAATGCTAAACACATCATAAGAGAGGAAGGCAGAGGGAGGAGGAGGGGGGGAGGGGGGTGGGGGTGGGGTGGGGGTGGGGGGGCAAAAAGAGAAGTGGAATTGAAAAAAAGAATGAGAAAGGATGCGATACAGCCAAAAGTGACAAATGAAGGACTAGAGCCGGACAGATGGACATATCCAGGAAATAGAAAGTGAGAAGTGAGATGGAGAGACTTAGCAGGGAACAGAGGAGGGTGATACTAAGAGCAGGAGAATGAGAAAGAAAAATAGTCCTCTCAATGGCTAGAGATCAGCAGGCCCTGGAGACTCCTGTCCATTTCCACAGAATGAAAGACAGAGATTTATTTCCCTTTGTGGACGAGCAGAGGAGTTGATCCTCTCCACTTCCTGTATAGACTCTGTGCTGGACAAGCTGTCCCCGACTGAGTCATTCACCCCATCCCATCTTTTCTTAAAATCTACCTTGGGAGCGTCGGGGTCACCTCTGACCCACACCTTCTCTTTCCTCTCTGCCAGTTTGTTCTAAAACACTCATTTATTTTCTATAATGTTTTGTTGAATCATCCAGGATACGGTGGTGTTCAGTGCAGTGCTTACCAAGCCTCTCTGTTGGCTGTGTTGTCCAATGCAGTCTTTTACTGCTGCATAACAATGTTTTTTTCCTCACTCTGCACCACACTGAAGAGATGAATGGAGGCATTTGCTCATCTCTGACTGTCCTTTTTAAATACATTTAGCCGATCTCATTTTCTCTGTTGTGTGCCACACTCTTATCAGGCGAGCTGAACCATATTCTCAGCAGCTATGGTACGTCCTGACAGCTACTGTAGGACTGACAGCTCCGGCCTGCCCACCACTGTAGGAAAAATAATCCCTCGAAAAATAGGTCATTTTCAGTGATGAATTGTATCTGCATCTTAATAGTGTCTTCTGTAATCATGTTAAAGAGAGTGTGGTGCCTTGCCTGTAGCCACACTGTAAACCTGCATCAGTCATCTCAGTGTCAGAGTGTAATGTGAAATGGAAAGGCTGTAGAAATACCTTTTTTAAACTGTTATTAAACGACAGAGGGAAGATATTTAGGTTGTGATTTCCGATAGTAGGAATGAAAAACTCCACGTGTCATTTCACTTTTCATTTCAGTGTGTTTACTCAGACCACAGAGTCGACTCTGTTCAGAGGCAGGATGTTTGCATGGTTCTGGTAAGAGCCAAAAGGCCAAACATATACTGTCTGTTTTAAGTTATTTTGAAGTTTTTAAAATTCTGGTTCAGGATGATTTTGTGTAACCAGACCTCACAGAAGTCTGGAAGGAAAATATTGGTTAAAAAGAGAAGACACACGGTGCTTCTGTTACAGCTAAAAGCTAATAAATGATGCTAAGGATAACTTGTTTTGGGCAAATAGGAAATTAACTAAACTGTTTCCAGATTATGGTGTTTAATCAGTAAGTACATTTTCAAAATTTTGCAAACGAACTTTGTGAGCATGAGGACTGGGACATTTGCTTAATGTCAACCTCAGCGTCCCCAGTTTATCTCAGGCTGTTAGTTGTTAGAGCATGTGCCTGTCGGTCACAGAGAACTCATCCTCTGACTGACTGAACAGAAAGAGACGAGGCAGTTTTCCTGGAAAGTTGACATTGTTGATTCACAGGTTTTCAGCCAACAGTAGCAATATGGTTCACGTCCCAGTGTAACTCTGAAAGTGAATGAACATCTTTCCTCCCTAAATAACAAATGAAGCCAGCAGCAGAGGACTGGCCAGCGTTGGAAGCCTGTTGTTTGGGGCATCTGCCAGCTGCTTATGTGTGTCACTACAAATTTGAGGAGAGATATTTGCTGAGAAATCCCACGTGTGCTGAGCAAACTTTATCTCCATGAATATTACAATGTAGGTCTGAATATTTACATCTTCTGATTCTAACTGTTGAAATGACTTTGTCAACTTTGTGACAGCTGCTGGCGTTTTGTCTCCGCAGCCAGTTAACTGTGCCTCCAGTCTGACATGACTGAGGTTACTGTGTCAGAAGTTGGACTTCCTCCTCCACCACAGTCAGATGGTGTTCATGGTCCCCCCGCTCTCTCACTGGCACTTATTTGACCCCTGCTTCAGTAATAAAGAAACAAGCTTTAGCATTGGCATTTTCCAATCTAGACACCAGTAACCCTCTCACATTTATATTCGCACACTCGTCTGATCTCTTGCCCTTTTCCTCTGTCTCTTTATCTCTCGAACACAGATTCATACTTTCAATGCTGAATATACTTAAATTGAGATTTTACATGAGATTCAACTGTTGCAGAGGTTAAAGAACAAGAAGAGCTAATAATACTGTTAAACCTCTAATGTATTAGAAGCTGTTTAGAACATTATAGAAATATTGCTCTGCTCCCCTGAGCGGACTATTCTGCCTTTAATACCATTTTAAGAACTACCATCACACGAATCCAAACACACACACATTTTAACTATTCCTCTCACTCCCTGCTCTCCCTCCTCCTCCCTTCATCCTTCTCCTCTGGCTCTTTTCATGTGGCTAAAAGCAGCAAACACTGAGCCAACTGGCTGAGTTTGCCTCCCATGCGCTAGTTAATCTGGCCTGTCCTGCTTTATCTCCCACCTTTGCTTCATGTCTACAAATCACAGCTCAATTGACTCCCGTCATCCTCTATCCTCCTTTCTCTCCCTCTGCCCTACAGTAGGCGCCTCCTCCCAAAAGTAGGATGCAGCAGCAGGGAGTCCTTAGCAATCTGTCTCCTCTGTTCCCTGTCTCAGCTTCACACACACTCACACACCCCCTCCACTCCTCTTCCCTTGTGTGTCTCTTGGTCTGTTGCAAGCTGCTTTCATCCTCTCATCCTACACCCCGCACAATGTGTGGTAATTATTATATATTAAAATTAATAGAACATTAGGATGCTGTAAGAGCAGGTTGCCCAAGGTCAGGGGTAGCAGTGTATGACAGAAAAATGAGAGAATAAACAACCGACTGCGTTGACGTGATCTGATTTGCCGCCTCCTCTAATGTGCACAACGAGATTCTGGTAAAACTGCAAACTGACGTTGAACAGCTGTTGATGATGTGACAGCCCAAAACTCACGGAAATCTGGAAGCAAAGTGAAAGTTGAGGAGACGTTTTTGGTTATCAGGAGTTTCTCTTGATGTATTTTACTGTGTTGCTTGGTTTGATGTTGAATTTGGCCTCTGTGTATATGTTGCTGTGAAATGTGGAGCAATGAGCAGATGTTACACCTGTGCTTTTATCTGACAACATATGCTGCTGCAGACAATGTAGATGTGACAGTTTGTACCTGCGTGAAGGGAAAGGACTGAAAAAGCACATATATGCTCAGCACCAGTCTGTATTTGCTGAATAAAATCCAAACGCCTTCACACACACATCTGTCATTTCTCATGTAAATCACGCCTTTTCACCCTCCTTCACTGCCTCCTGCGTCTCCCTCTTTCCTCTGACTTCCTGTGCTTTTATCAGCTCCATCCACATCATGTTTTGGGGAAACAGTCTCTTCTAATATTCGCGGAAAGCAGAGGAAAAAATGACTTTTTCTAATTGCTCTGCGGTGTGTTTGCATGTTGCACCATCTGTGGAGCGTCTGCCGTTCCCTCAATTAGAATTCTTAGATCAACGAGATTGGAGTTTTACTGCACCGCCAGTGTTTGCTCAGATGGAATCTGCTGCAAGAGCACCGGCTTTAACAAGTTATAATTACAGTAACACTGTGCTCCTCTCTCGACAGTGGGATATCGCTTCCTTTCCCTCTCTGTATATTCCTCTCTAATTATTGTTATTCTTCATGTGGAAATAGTAGTTTTCACCCCCCTACTGTATCTGTTACTGCACTGTGCAAAGCTGTAAATTTGGCATCGCAGTTACGAGTCCTCCCACAGAGTGTCCATAATTTTGGATTTACTGAAACAATATAAGCTGCTTATTTTGATGAGATGTGTGTGTCTCATACAGGGAGAGTGGAACACACAAATACACACACACACACACACACATATCCACAGCCTTTAACTCTAAATGTGGTTATGTAGCAGGGTCTAGAGGTTCTCCATGGGTCTGTAACAGTGCTCTCACATCAAACCTGTTTGGTGCCACTTGTTTTGAGTCGTTTAGGTTGGTGTGAAAGCTGTCAGCTGAACCCAGGTGCAGACTAAACACTGGTCTGGTTGTCGTCCAGATGAATTCTAGGGTGGATTTTGTTTGTAGTGTGAAAAGACAGAAGACAAAACACTCTGGATTTTGTAAAACAAGATATGTAATTTAGGATGGATTCAAAAGCTGGGCTACTTTTTAATGTGCAGATTAAAAAGCGAGCGCTCAATCTCTACAAGTGACATATGTGTATACTGTAAGAAATTTGGTAACAATGGTAACACATATACATGTTAGTATCAGAGTGTCGTTGTCCCTGATACATCTGAAAGTGAAAAAGAGTTTGTATTGGACTTAATTCCAGGTAACACACCTGGTTAAAGTTAACTATGAACATTAATATCAGGTCTGTGAGTGAACGTCTACTCTGGTTTCCCACGTGACAGTTCAACACACAGCGATCCAGTGTCAGCGTCATCATGTTTACAGCTCTCAGTTCATGTGTAGAGTCCGTCCTTTAGTCCAGTTTGTTTGGACGAGTCACAACAGTGTGATTTGATTTCTAAGAAACTCTGTTCTTAGGAATGAGAACGTCTGAACAATCTGTAACTCGGAGGTCTTTGGAGTTTAATAATACAGATATCGACATCTGTCTGCCAGCCTTGGAAACTATAGCATTAAAAAATGAACTGAGGACAAACCGCAGTCTAAAATCCATCATGCTTAGATTAAAGTTACAGGGGCTGAATCAAATTTGTTTTGATTCCCTATCTGGTGAGATGACAGCTCACCCAACCTCTGTCCAGTTAATGAGCTACTTCTGAGCCGGTGGACTTGTGTTTACATGCACTGCTGTGAGTCTAATTGTGATCCTAAATGAACTAAACACAAAAAAAGTTCTTTGCTTCAGGGCGAAGCAAACAAACTGTAGGTGTTATTGAATGTTTAGATTAATGCAGAGCTTGCTTTGCAATACCTGGTTTTCTAGATCTGTTAAATGTTACACACTTTTTAAATGCTGTACAGGCTATGTTCACTCTGAGGCTGGCTGCTTTGTCTTTAATCAGTATCTCAGTGACATTAACAGCTTTTTAAAAGTGTTACATTAGATGTTCTAAAAGCTGTAGACAGCTGTGTTGCAGGAGTTTACAGATGTATAACAAATCCCCAGCTTGCTGCATCCACGGTCTCCACAGTGCATGTGTTAGTCTGCGCTATGACGGCAGAAATATGGAAACCTCGCTGCTCATTCAAACTCACCTCTTGAGTTCACCGCTGCGTCTGCCCACCCACTCCCTCTGCAGTCTTCTTCTCCTGCACACTCCTTCACAAACACCCTGTTATCACTTTGGAGTCAAACTCAGAATGCACATTAGCCCTCTGCCACTGCGTAAATATAAAGTGTTTGGTGCAGTTTTATTGTCCAGTTTCAGTGGTCAGTAGGCTTTAGGGCTGCATTATCACTGCTGCTAGGAAGAACGACATATACATTCAGCAGTGCTTTAGTATTTATTATGGTACATTAGGGCAATCATTACAGTTTCTCATGTTTAGTCTGCAGTTTATCGTCTGTGCTTCTGTATCAGTGTGTGACGTCTCGTTTCTCTTGCACCACGACGGTCATTATGTATTCTGATCCAGATTCTCTCTGATTCTAGTGATAGCTGCATTGAAATGGCTAGCATGTTGACTCTGTTCAGTCTAATAGCTACCTGCTGTAGATGTGGAGCAGGAGTGGACCGCAGTAATTACAATAGAGGAGACTGATCCTGCTCCACAGGCCTGGAATGTTAATGTCTTATCAGGCCCAGTGCATACGACTGCAGCTGGAGAGGGAGGACGAGGGGAGACTATAGGGAAGCAGGTTTGTTGGATCTGTATTGTTCTGCTCCCTTAAAGTGAGTCAGCTGAATTTAGAGTTTTGGTTTTTTTTTTAGAGTTCCATTTGCCTTAAAATCAGCTGTCATTAGTTTGATATGAAAGGAGTTTCTGTGTGTCTTGTTTCAGATATTAGATTGTTTCAGAAATGTTTTCAGCAAGTTAAATTACTTAAGAAAAAAATGACTGGTACTGTGCAGCTTCTTGTAAATGACTTACCAGACTATCAACATGTTTGAAATAATAATTTGATTTAAAGGATAAGGCTGGCTATCTTTTTTTATTATTGTCAACAAATGTCAGAACCAAGAACGTGTTAGTCCGTCTCTCTGACTTCACTTGCCTGTGACACACAAAATAGACAAAATAATTTAGTAAATACTGTTTTTTTTCTGTTTGGGACTATTCTCAGCTGTGGATTTGTATAGAATCTGTATAGAATAATAAACTGCAGTGCCTGTGTTCATAGTAACCAGATCTGTTCTGGGTTTCTTGGAACTTTGATGGTGTTCTGAAAACCAGCTGTATTTCCACCAGTTTTGAGTGGAACCACAGACTCTATCATTAATAGCAACATTGCACAACAGTGCATTTGTACTGTTAGTTCAGATATGTATCAGCAGACCACTGCACGCTCTCTTTCCCTGACAATTTCTCACATGACCTCCATCCTCTCGTTCCAACCTGTAGAATTGGACACGCCCACCGATGTTGTCATGGTATTTTCAGCTGGGAACTGTTGGTGTTCAGAACCAGTCCAAATGCTCAGAACGGTTCGAATTTAGGTGAGCAAACCTCTTGACAGTTAGAAAAAAATGAGACCCTATCTTTAAATCAATCAATTCTTTCCCTCAGAATCTTATCGTTTAATTGCAGATACATCCTCCTGATCACCTGCCTGACCCCAGTCAAACCTTCTCTTGGTCTACTCATGTGCTCTTGACCACATACATAATGTCAGGTGTGATTTTGCTCCATTATCCATGTTCATTATGGAGTATAATTGAATTGCCGTCTGCACTACAATATCTGCTAACAATCCAAATCACACTCAGTGTCAAGCAACAGGCCACTGTGATTAACTTCTTTCTCACTGCTAATTAAAACCCGAGTCTGAGGCACAGTAATTACCAAATTACAGTAAATACACAGAAATTTGTCTTGGTGACATGAGTAGAGAAACATTGCACGTACAAAGGGAAGGGCCAGGGAATGGTTCTTTCATCCAAGTAAACAGAGCACAAATTATAATATTCCCATCCAGTCTACACAGGAACACCTGTCTGACTGTACTGTCAGAAAGAGGAAAGGTAGACTTGTCTAATTATCCTTGCTGCTGAGAGCTTGTTCTTTCTGTTCATGCCTCTCTCACGCGCATTGAAGTGTGTAACCTTTTCCCCAGCTGTGTAATCCAGTGTGGCGCTGCTCTGTGTTCTCCTGAAGAGCATAAGCAACTCCCAGCCCCACTAATCCATACTGGAGCTCTCAACTCTTTCTATGCACAGCGCCCGACTCCAATCCTAAGACGAGGGATCATCTGTATGTATTTGCCAGCAGCTCGGCTCATCTCGTTAGCTGACTTACTTTGCATTCACGCTGCCTCCAGCCATATTGTTCTGCCACTGTCTGATGACATAAGGTAGCTGAGTGGCTACTGTAATGCCAGAGCTATTGCAGTGAAATGCTGTTCGTGTACTTTACCATTGTTGGTGTGTGGCTGGCTGGTAATAGGAGCCCCCTGCCAAAAGTTCAGCCAATTTTTACTGCTGACAAAAAAAGGATCAAGGAGGGAAGTAAAGGTGCTAGCATGTGTAGTATTTTGTACCTCGCAAAAAGCAGACCACATTTCTTCTGTTGCTTTCTGTCACATAACAGATGTTGCTTCTTTTTTTTTCCCTCCTTCCCTGCCTCCCATCTCTGTTTTCTGAAACAACAGGAACCATTAACAGCCCTGGTAACAGTTGCTACTACCCATCAGAAGCTCCACTGAAGCTAAAATGAGGCAGTTTGAAGTGTGGCTGGATTAAAGGTGTGACAGCTAGCAGGGCTGTAGCCAGGACTGCAGAAAACACAGACTGCTACATGGATTTCACATCCTATTTGTCCATGTTTTGATTCAGTTTTGTATTGTAAATTTTATTTCCCAACATGGAGATCTAAATGTGTCTCTCAGCCTTCCTCACATTCCTCACCAGATTTAAATTCTTCTTTAGTGAATATTTTTGCCTAAATGAAGTAAATTTAAGATATTAAGTCTAAAAATGGTCATCAGCCTATAAAAACCACGTCAAGGAAAATACAGTACACAATGTCATAGTCATAACAGTGATCTAACGAAATGCTACAACACAATCACAAGATGCTAATAGCGACAATGCTAACATGCTCATGTTTAGCAGGTCATGTTTTCTTCTTAGTCTTCAGTCTGATAGCATGCTAACTGTTTATCACTTAAAGAACAGAGAGGCTGCTGGGAATTATTTGTGCAGGTATTTGGATATAAACAGAGTAACTGGACAAAGTGATGGAGTCACCAGTTATCACAAACTCCTGTTGGGGACATGAATGCCTGAACCAGATGGAAATATATCCAATAGTTGTCAAACCAGTGTAGCATACATACCATTAGCATCCATCATCTAGGAAGCATCTGTTCTAAATGTTATATCAACCCATTCAGTAGTATAATAAGAATATTTCAGCCCGGAACAAAACAGTCCCTGACTTTTCAGGTAGGTTGAATATTTTGTGAAAGAGTGAAATGTTTTGACAGTTATTGGACAGATTTCCATAAAATTTGGTTTCATCCCCAGAGCCCATGTGTGAAAATCATCACATAGAACATGTAGTATATTCCCTTAGTACGTAGCGTGGATTTTGGTGGTTGTGTAATGTGAGAAGCTGTCAGTCTGAGACAGAAAGAAAGGAGCTTAATTTTACAATGAAAAAGCACACTGACTGTAAAACCACAAATTGATTTAAACAGACAACGTTTAAATCTCAGCAGAGTCTTTGTCAGGTCATAAATTTGACCTGGAGTCAGTCTGCAGGCTTCACTTTAGTGTTGACAAGGCTTCTCTTGTGACAGCACTCGTGGTGTGTTTGAGCTGAGGTTTGGCAGGTAGATGGGTGATCTGTGTGCGTGACACACAAGTTTGGGGGCAGGTGGTGGTGATGGGGGGGTCACAACAGCTTCAATAATTCATCCCAAAGGTCTACAGAACAAGGTGTTTCTGACTGGAATTCAGTACCTCTCCTTTCTGAGCTGCTTCTACAGAGAGGCAGACAGACAGTGAGATGTGTTTCTGTCCAGGCCACTGGACAGTGGACGTTCATAATTCATGAGAGTTTGATAAGGAACTAAAAGCCTTCCCTTACTTAGACAAAAAGCAGGTGACAGAGAGGTAGAGAGAAGAGGAGCCAGATGGCGCAGAGGAAGGAGAGTCCATCAGGCGGAGGAATTAAGGCGTATAGAGCGAAGACAGCGAAAGGCAGAGAAAAGGTGAGGGTAATTATACATTTGGAGGACTGAGAGGAAGAGACAGGGTGAGAGATAGAGACAGAGGTAGACATAAATAAAGCATGAATGAAGGAGGGAGAGTGAATTTAAAATGTTTTTTTCCTTGAGAAAGCCCAGGTTGCCATTCCCAACACATATCCCAAGATGCTGCTTGAGTGAAACAGTCCACCACTGAGTCATCCTGCACAATAGGCTGCATAAACCTGCACCTGCAGTACCTCAACACAAAATACATGTTCACATGAGGAGGTACTCTGAAGGACAGCCATCCTATAGAGATCTTCTCCAATTGAATTTAAATAGGATGATTACTGTGGATGACAGACAGATAGCCCTCAGCCCACTTCTCCAAAATACAGAAATTAGATTTTTTCCCGTCCTCAGTGTAAGCTCTCTGGTTTTCACAGGTCTTTCTGAGCCTGTGTGTCCCTGGCTCTGCCTCAGTGGCGGTGGGCGATCATTAGAGCTCTTTGCTCCTGGCAGCTGCACACTGGTCCGAGGATCTGGCTGTTGTCTGGGAAGCCCGGAGCACGGAGCAGCAGCCAATCCCACCGGACTACAGGAGGAGAGGAGGCGCGGGCCACACTCCTTGTGCAATGATTGGTGCATTGTTTCAAGGCACTCGCTGCATGGCAGATTGACAGAGTGGGATGCACTGAAAGAGGACGATTGGAAGGGGAGAAGGTGAGCAGTGAGGGAGGGAGGAAGGGAAAAAAAGAAGGAGCGAGGGGCTGCTGCCTGCTGCTCCTTTAGATAACACATTTCTTTGCAATTGTACTTTCAGTTGTGGAGAACATTTAACAAGATCTGAGGAGAGGAGACTTAAAGGACAGCTCCAGTTTATTGCAGCTTCTTATTTATGCAGTTTTGACCATGATATTTATCTGTTATGATACAATTCTCCTCACCAAAGTAACTGACAGCTTGCTAAACTCCTCTCCTGAACAGTGACCACAGCTTTGGAGGTCTCCATGTTCCATGTGGCCTACTTGGACTGGTGAGGATGCTGAGTTTTGTCAGGACCTGCAGCTTTAGCTCAGTCTTCCAGCATGATGTAATGTGTGTCATCCAGTCCATACACGTATTCAAGAGTCTCATTTTAAAACCAGTAAGCTAGAAACATTAAAAAGTCAGTTGGAGACATCATTTCTAACCAGCTCCTTAGCTACAGTGAATAAAATCTGCTAGCGACAGCTGTCACCTCAGCTGGCATAACTGATGGTGAAGCTGCTTTTGTCTATCACTGTCTAAAATCAAGGACACAGTTTTTAAAAACGACTAAGAACTGCAGGTGGTACAACTGACACTATTATCACTATCAGCTTGGCAAGTGTTGAAACAGTGACTAAAGGGATCGGGCCTTAATGAGTGGACATGCTGAGACCTTGAAACAAACTCCATCAGTCAAACAATTTGATGTTGATTTGAAGCCAGATTTTCTAAACCACTTTAATATTAATAAGAGCTCAGTAGTAAGTGTGTAACAGCATTTTTTTTTATGTTAGCAACAGAGAGAGACTTCAGTGATTAGACCTCACTGATGTGAAGCACTTCACAAAGCACAGGACCACAAAGACACGAGATAAGACAGAATCCCTCGAGTCTCCGCTCTGAGGCGAAGCCAGCAGGTGGGTGAGGGAAACTCTCAGCTGAATCTCCCTGATCATGCTGATAGTAACACTGAGAGCGAGGTCATGGGTTGAGCAAGGGTCAGAGACAGAATGACAGGATCACAATATAATGTATTTATAGAACAGCATCCAAAGAGAAATTTGCTCAAGAAAGAAAGATCTTTGGTCAGATATGATGACATGAGAATCTGTGATGATGGGATGGGACGAGTGGAAAACTGGAAGTGACAGAAAAAATTACAGTGGGAAGAAATAGCAGAAAATTCTCTGGAGATAAACAGGCAAAACATTAGAGAAAAGATTTCCCTACACCTGAAACGCCGGTAATAATCCCTCATTTCACAAAACAGCTGTGTGTGCAGGCACAGCCATGAGAGCTGTATCAAATCTAAACTGTGATGGATGTTCACTATAGACTGTTTGGGTTGTTTCTTTAAAATAAGTTTGGCTAATCTGTGTACCAGTGTATAAAAGTCCATAATGCTCTGTTTTAATTCTGTGCATATTGTTGCTGCTCCACGTCTTTATGGGGCAAGCAGCTGTATGAAAATGACACGGCTATGTGACATGGAGATCTCTTATTTCCTCATTCCTTAGGACATGTACTGTCACATCCCATTATGGTGCAGCAGCATTGGGAATAGAACAGGGCCTGACAGACTGAGATGAATTTAGATGTAGCGATCTTGTCTGGGATAAGCTTTAATAGATTACATTTTATGGTGATGCAGCCTGTCCCTTGTCGCTCAATGTGCACTTATCCTCTGAGCTTTACACATGCGTGGCCGCGCACACAAACACACAATCCCAAACATTGATGATGGTGGGGCTGCAACAATGCAATTAAGTACCTGTCAGGTTGCAGTCTCAATCAATATCATTGTGGTGAATGAGTTTATTCTAGCTGTGGGTGAGTGGGCTCTCGCTCCTGCTGTTTGACTGTACCTGAGTGACCTTGATGAAAAATGTTTCTCCAAAGTGATTTAATTTATGTCAGTGTGTGTAGTACAGCTTGAATATGAATCACATTTGACGACTACACTCAGACTGGATGACAGGAGCATAGACTCACTAGGTTGTCTTAAAGAACGCTATCATCACTTCTGAATATGAAGTACAGACTTGGTTTATGCACTCATTCAAATCTTTTCCTCCTCCTGGGGGAAAATCCAGTGCCTCCCGATCCAGCCAGTCATAATTTATTCATTAAAAGCCGTTATCTGATTATCTCCATTAATCAGTGTTGTGTGCTCCTGTAAACAGAGCGTGAGGACAAAGAAGAGATCCACCTGAACTTGTTTCCAGCTCCTCACGCCTGCGGCACAGGAGGAGAGCCAGCGAGATTTGGGTTGTGAGCGAGTGCGGGCGTAGATTAAGAATTTATAATGTGAGAAGTGGGGGTGGATAGGGCCCGTGTAACAGGGGACGCTAAACAAAACAAGCCAGTGCCAAACATGGAGCCAAGCCTCTCCTTGCGCCCATGAATAATGTAGCTGAGGAAAACACTACATTCTGTTGTCACACCACAGCAGTAAACAGACAATTAACATAATAACACACACACAGTCACCCATGCAAGCCACACAGTGGAAGGTGTGTCCTTGCTGTGCAGGGTAGAACTAATTGTAACAAAGCTCTGCAGATGAACTGAGTTACACACAGGTGAAAACCAAAGCTCAGAATACAGTAAGAAAAAGAACTGTATTTTTTCTCGTTGTTCGCCCTCTTTGCAGACTTTCAGTTTACCCTGCTTTGAAAATCTGTCCTCCAAAAAGTATCTTTGTTCTATATTTATCCTAATGCCCTCATTCTAATTCAGTCCAGGCCTTCTCATAGATTTCCTTATTCACTACTTATTTGAATGGGATTTTCAAGGCTGCTCTCCTCCCACTGCAAGTGCAAGAGTTACTGTGGTTATCATCACTAGGCGGTGGTGTGGTATCACTGATGCTCTCCTCATTTATTTGGGTCAATTAAGGCATTAGCCCATTAAACAGGGTTAAATTTAGGACAGGGTCAAATTCTCTCAGTCAGGGATCTATAGATTTCTGTTTACATCTTGGAAGCAGCACATCTCTTCGAAATACAGCCCAACACTTGTCTTTTCCCTGCCTTTTATATCTTTGAATCTCTTTTATGTTTTTTTCTAATGCAAGTCTGCAAAAACATTTTAAACCCTGAGATGATGTTTTGTTTTATTTGGTTTGCCTGTAACAGAGGTTAAAGCGTCTTCGATTACCAGCCTGCATCTCCACAATAACCACTATGCCCTTAAAGTTGTAACCTTAAGATTTCAGATTTCATTTTGAGCAGCAACTTTGTCAGAAACAACTAGCTAAACTAAACAAACTCATATTGTTTAGACAAAGAAAAAGATACAACAATGAGCCGCTGTAATTTCATGGTTTTCCACAAAACATCTCTCTCCATCTAACAGCTCACTGTGGCTGCTCATTACTGCATCACAGAAAGAAAAAACTTCTGCTGTGGAAAAAAGGCTGAAAAATTACAGTTGTCTTGTTTTCCGTATTTTTGTTTAATGATCATGGTTAGGCAAAGTGCGAATGGCGGACCCTGCCACTAATAATAAAAACTACCATATACAGTAGAGAGATAATTACAGAAAGTACAGAATGCTGAAAAAATGTAGACCATAAGTAGTACTGCAAACAGAGTTTGATTTCATGAAAATAATAAGGATCATATTATTCAGTCAAGACCACTGACTGCATATAAAGATGGATGACACATCTCTGCTTCCTCCATCTGCGTGCACAGGTCCCATCCACTAACATGGAGGAGGCAGAGTTTATGACTTATACTGTGACCAGGCAAGAGATATTTTGGCTTCACTTTTGGGGAAGTGTCATGGCGTCCATCTCTATACACAGTCATTGGTCAAGGCCCATATCTAGACATTACACCAGAAATATTCACCCCCTCATAAGGTCACAGTACGAGCCTGTTAATGAGCCTCTGGTCAATGACCCAGCCACAGCGAAGAGTCAGTATATGGATAAAATCATCTTACCATGATTTTGCATCTTGTCCCCTCCAGGAACATTGATTGATAGCTCCTGTTTACACACACTGGACTGTTTGGGGCATTTACCTGGGTCCTTCAGCCCCCTCCTTTGGCCTGGATTGGCAGCTTTGGAAGGAGCTTTAGTTGTAAATGAGAAGGTAGTGATATATTGCGGCCCTGAGGAAAGAGATGGATGGCAGAGTGTGTTAGGTTAAGTCTTGTAGATATAGACCAAGGGCTGGAGTTCCCATGGGGGGGCAACAAAGGTCGATGGTGTTTGGGATCGCATGAGGAGTCAGTTGTGTGTTATCCAGCGCACCTCTCTTTCTTCCTCCCTCCCTCCCTTGCCCTGGGACCAGGGACTGAGGGCTGTCTATGGAAGGTCATGGAGATAAGGTGGAATGTTGTTCTGCTGTGGAGATAGGGAACTGCAGCAATTACTGCGGCGTCAATGGAAAGGCCTTTAAATATCTGCTGCTCACTGAAGAGGGGAGGTGGGGACACCTCCTGCCAATTGTTCCCTTGGTGCATTGTAAAAATACAATCTCAACAACTCGTTTCATTTTATATTCATTTTTAAATATCCCTGTAATGTCAGTAATTTTCTGTAATTTGTCCCCAAATATTATCCAGGCTTTTCTCATTAGGGAGTCTGTTAGAATCATGCAGTTTTATTTTATGTATCCTTTTCTTTGCTAGGCAGTGTGAGGGAGACGTCGAAACTTCTAAACAAAAGATTTCTGTACAACGTGATGCAGAAATTATGCTTACTAGTCTAATAAACTCCAGGTGTAACCCATATTCACCACAAAGTCAAAGTTTAGGTATTTGAGAAATCAACAGTTTAAATTCTAACGTTTTGTTTTGGTCTTACTCACTTTTGTCGCTAACCTCTGAGTAGCAAGTAGTTTCTTCACTGTATCTAATCCAGTCAATGGACTCATTAACAGTGATTAACAGATAATGAATGAACCATTCACATCCATATGATATATGCGATGATATAATAGCACAGTTAAAACATGTAGTAAAGCCAGTTTGAAAACAGCTATCAGACAAATGTGTAGGTCTCCTCTAAACTCTCATATTGGTGCGGCGCTTAAACTGGTTTCAAGGTCTGAAGATCAAAATATTGGCTGTGTGAAATTACATTTGATCCCTCAGTGACGGTGTATTGTGTGGATGAGGAACAGCAGTGAATGTTCTGTGCATGGTGGTGAAATGGGACAAATTGCAGGTGATACAGTATGTGCTCATGCATGCCTGCATTAATTTGCATGTGAGTGTATCCACGAATTGTCTCACGCTGATTTGATTCTCACGTCGTCTGCGTTTCTGTCTGTCTCCCTCTGACTCTCACTCTCACACCTTAATCTGGGATCTGAGGCGAGCAGGTACCTGAGGTGCTTTAGCTGAGTGAAAATTACATTTACACTGACACAGAGAGGCAGGTCCATCCCTGGAGTGGAACTAAAGTCTGGCCGGTGCTAGCTGCTGTCAAGCATCCATTCTCATACAAATCTCCCTGGAGGCTGCAGGTCTTTGAGCAGCTTGTTTGAGGGAGATGTGTCGCCACCATGGTCTCATTGAGCTGTTCTCTCATTGTCTCACCCTGAGCCTGCCTACACTTGGGCTGTTTATGTTTCTGAGTAAGTGGATGTGCGGCATCTGCACATTTTGCTTTGGTGAGATCGTCTCCTGTCTCAGTCCAGTTCTGCTGTATATGTGCGTAGTTGTGCATCCATATTAATTTGTTTATAGTCAAACGCACAGTTTCTGAGGGAAGATGAAAGAGACCTGATGTCCATTAAGCCATTAGAGTTGATCATAGTCCTGCAGTATTCTGCAGTTTACTGTGACTGCAGTTGGTGTCTATGGTTCAAAGCTGCTCTAATCAATATTTTATATCAACAACAGATCAAATAACTTAATGCAGTGTGAAAGTGACGAACACAGAAAGTGTTTTCAGCTTTGAAAAACCTTCTGTTCAGGACCAAACAGCAGGTGGACAAAGTTAGAGAGTAGGTGGTGAACGAAGTGGAGCGTTTGGTGGAGACCAAAACAGTCAAGCAGCCAGAGCTCCAGATGAATGTTAGTTTTCCTCTGAGTTGGCTGGATGTGTAAATAGAGATGAGATGTCTTGACAGTGTTGTCGTTTCAGCTTGTTCTGCTGCCTCCCAATGGCCACAAATATAAACAAATACTGTTTTAATATCAATATAATTATGCAAGAAATTCTGACATAACAATGATCCACTATGCTACAGTCTATAATTGGAAAAGACATTATGATAATAAGCTACTGAAAGTCAAACGTTATCAACAGATAATCCAAGGAGAGATGTCACAGTACACTGTTTGATTTGCAACAAAACTATTGGAGAAGCAATTCACGAACTCAAGAGCAAGCACTTAGCTCAGTCCTGTCAGCAAAATACTGTTTTTTAATGGTGATCTTGAGGATAACCTCTTTAAGGACATGGAAATGAGTAACTGAAGTCATAGCAGATGGACTTTTAAATTAATCTGAAGTCGAATCAAGGAGCAAATCTTTGTACTGTATCTGCCCCAACCTCTGTGGTCAATTCTCTGGCTGTAATGACGCCGTAATGGTAGCGCTAACCTCTTCTGAAGAGAGTGGCTGCGACAGACTCGCTGCCATAAAGTGACCAATTAGCTCCCACCCCTGAGATCCATGTAGCTCAGATGCTGTGACATAGCAGCAGTCACCGGGGGGCATGTGGCAGGGTCTTTAGTCTGATGGAGCTGGAGATGGCCAGCAGTGGTAGCCTGGGGTCAGAGGATCGCAGACAAACAGCTAGATAGTGTCTCTGTCAGGACAGAGGGGACAGCAGCAATGAGCTTGTTAGTATAAATCACCCCCCCCCCCCCCCACACACACACACACACACACACACACACTCCAACTCCCTCCACCATTATCACAGCTGAATCCCACTCCAGTCTGACACTGGAGAGGAGAGTCAAGGTGGAGTACGTTTCACGCCTCCTCATGGGAATGCCATGCTGTATGTCTGTGCATACTTTATGGATGATGCATATTTTAATCTCATGTCTGGTGTAAAATCCTTTGGCCGAGGCTCATGACAGGGAACATAGACACACAAGCTTTGAGTAGTGGGAGCAAAAGTGAAAAAAAAATCTCCTGATGATCCTCTGATGCTGCATTTCTAGTGAAGCTCCAGTGAATGTAAAGTAACTGGTCACTTAGTTCATTACACTGTCAGTAACCAGTGTAGATACAGTTTACAGTTTACCCTGAATATGGGCTTTTTAAAGCATGGACGGTACCGCTCTGTGAAAAAGACCAGAACTAAACGCTCCTTAAACTAAGCTGCAGAGGTAAATCATCGCCTGCACGGTCCAACTTGGAACAAGCACAAAAATCAATCAAAAACAATCACTCCACGTCTCTTTGTTCTCCCTTTTTAGAGGCTCTAAAGCTTGGATCAGGGATGATTGTTGCATTCTGAAGCATATGTTAAAGGGGGCGAGGAGACAAAGGTCAGCCGGTTGTTAACACCATTACTTTGCTTGTTTCCTAATCAGGGTGAAAACAAATCGTTGATGAATGACTTGTCTCACTCTCCCTCCCTCAGTCTCTGTCTCTCTGTGGTCACTGTGTACACTAAGTGGGATGGCTAATAAGTCCCTGTTGGGTAACATGGCTGGCTCCCAGCTAATCACTTTTTGAGACAGAATCTTCAAAGTGTGCCCTCTTGTCTGATGCTAATCTGGGCCAAGTGGGGGCTCTGTAGATGGATGAGCGTGGGCTGTGGTTTGATTGGCTTGAGTTAGCTCTGCTCCATCCAAATCATCTGTCCCCTTATTTCAGTAATGTGCTATGGATGACTGTGTAAAAACCTGATAAATTGATAGCTAACACTGACATTATTACGCGCAGTCATTCAGTACAGATACTAACCTTGGACTTGGGTCAAAGACAAAGTAAAATGTTGCGTTTGTTTTTACGTGTTTGGTGAGTACATGAGGAAAATGTGTCCGATTAACTAGAAATGAATTAAGAGTTGTGATTGAATGTTAAGCAGACAGTGTTTTAAAGTTCCCACCAGAGTCCCAACAAAAGAGATGGCACCTTTTTGGGACACTTCAGCTTCAGTTTGTTGATAGTTTGCAGTATATGCTGTTAACCTTTGTAGTACTTTGTAGTGGAGCTTTCTTTTTGTGTTGTAATCTCAGTGTCTCGGGCAACAGGACAACTTAAAACACTGGACCTGTTATTGAACAATAAGCTGAAAAGTACTCCCTTCTGTCTGTAACATATTTGCAGATGTCTAACAGATAACAGAGTCCTTACTTTTGATATCTTTGGACAGCCTCGCTGCATGGACCACAGAGCACAGACACGTGCAGTGGTGCTTGTATTATGGCTGTGTTATAAGCTGTAGACAGGTGGTGTTGCTGTACTTCTTGTGGCTCTGTAGGGTCCTTATATGAAGCACATATGTGACCCATTAAAATGACAAAGACTGTATTCATAACCCTGAAAATGTCACTGTGCAGCTGAGCCACAGAATGTTGACTGGTCCAAGTCAAGCTAACTTTAGCTTTGTTTCTGTGTCATGGTATTAATTTTCTATGGGATGCAAGCAGCTCACCTCTCAAGGTAGCTGTAGCTGACAGCATATGATGTGTGTCAAAACACCCATGGCTGTTGTTTTCTATCATATTCCCTCCATGAATCAGCACATCTGTGCTACTGTATCTGGACTATTTCTGTCAGTGCTGTGGCTCTGTGTTGTGCTGCCTGCCATCCTCCTGTGTAGCAGAGAAGAATGGTTGAGGAGGAAGAAGGAAACCATCAAGGAAGAGGCACATGGCTAAACACAGGCTGAAAGACAGAGGAACGATGAGGGCTACAGCTTTCTTATGTCAGTTATTTTGTGATCAGTTGTTCAGTCTGTAAAATGTCAGAATTCAGTGAAAATACCCTCCACAACATCCCAGAGGTGATGTCTACACATTACTAAAGAATCTGCCAGATATTCACATGTACAACTGGAACAGACGCTGCCTAAAAAATGGCAGTTAATTGATCATAGACTTGGGCAAGAAATTAATTGCAAACTATCAATTAATCATTTAATTGGTATAAGGTTTCAGCTCTACCTGCTGGTATGCAGCCGTCACATTGCTGTGCCTGTGTGAATGTGTGAAGCAGGGCAGCATGACAGCTCAGCAGTTAGCACTGCTGTCACCTCACAACAAGAAGGTTCAGTCACACCTGGGACTGTTCTGTGTGAGGTTTGGACTTCCTCCAAGTGTGTTGGGTTAGATTTCAGCTCCCACCCACTCTGGTCAGGAGTAAGCAGGTGTAATAGCTCTGGTCTGAGGGACTGGGATCACATATGACTGTACCGAAGGTGTAAATGAATCACAGGTGTCATCTACAGGAAAGGAATACAGCCATTATACTGTATGTGAAGGCTTCAGTAGCTTGGAGTGGGTTATTTATTTTATTGTTTGGTATGTTTTACTGTCTGTAGTTAATGAGAACAAACTCAGTATGATTAATATGTGCAGCAACATTACAGGTCAACAACAATACAGTATGACAGTGCTTTGTGAGTGCAGTCCTCAGTGATGTATCACACCTTCTCTATGGTGAAAACAAGTTGTTCCCATCAGGTCACCTTCCTCTCGTGCCCAGAGATCCTTTGTATCTTCTAGTACAGCTCTGTTAAACAAATCTTGAAGATATGAGCGTGTCACTCGCATTGTTGTATTAAAGTGTCGAAGACAGTGAGAATTTCCTAAAGGAATAAACCTGAACATAACCTGAGTCTGGCCTTGGCCCTGTTGCAAGTTATTCCACGTTCTTCTCTCCTCTCACATCCTGTCAGGTGCTACTGTTTAATAAAGTCATAAAATACCAAATAAATAAAGAAGGAATAAGGTGCTAAAGAGAATTGATGTAGAAATGTGATTTTTATAGTGTATTTTTATCACGGATATTTAATCCTCCAGGCTCCTGCCTACACAGCACAGGTTCACGTGCTGCTGTTTTAATATATTTCTTATGGTCACATGAGCATGTCACTCGCTCTGCTCCGACCACCGCTATTACCACATGGCTCAGGGCAGCAGTTTACTGCGATTGTGCTAAACAGGCAGTGGATTGACATCAGCTTATTACCTCTGTTTAACAGATTAAATGGCTGACGAATCGAGTGCAGATCCCCAGGGATTTCATTTGCTCAAAGTAAGCTCTGATCATCATCTTTTTTTCATCTTATTAAGAGAATTGCGATTCCCATCATGACCATCACTATCATGGTGCTGGAGAAATTGCTGCCTGCCTGATTGTTCTCATTGGAGTGATGGCCCTGATTGTAAAGCCTCCTTCATCTCTTTTCACCACATGTATGAGTCAATTGGCTCTGGTCCCACTGTAGCTGGGGTGGGGGGTGGGGGGGGGGTGGGGGGGGGGTTGACTATGGATGGGATCTTCATTGATCAAAACATGGAGGGGGATGGGAGAGAGCTGAACAGCCGGAGCGAGCTGACTATGGTAATGCTTCAACAGATCGATTAAAGGGATGTGCGTTTGAGGCAGAAGAGCGCTCCAATAAATCCTCCATCCTACCCTTGCTCGCAGTGAAGTGGATTCTTCAGCATGACCACGACTGGGAGACTCGTACAGAATACCAAACAGCAGCTATGGACAAACATCAAAACAAATCAAAAGTGCATGTGATACATAAAGTGGGTAAATAAGAAATAGGAGGAACTGTTTCCTTTTTTCTGTTAACAACATCTACATTTACATTTACACTACCATTTAAATGAAAACTCAGCTGAAAGTTGATCTTTTGGGTACCAGATACTCACTGCCTGTGGATTTTAAAGGAACAGTTCAGCTGGAGCTAGGAGAACGTTAGCTTAGCTTAGCATAAAGACTGAAAACAGCCTGTCTCTGTGTCAAGGTTTAAAAATCTCCCTTCCAGGACCTCCCATTTCCTCATCTAACTCTTGACAAGAATGTGAATAGTTGTATTTCCCAAAACATCAAACTGTTCCTGACTCTGTAAAGTATGTAGCCTGCTAAGAGAGCACGCAGCGTGTTTTTTCAGAACGGTTCGTCTTTTTTTGTGCAGCCACTCCGAGCGACGGTGTCGTCACTGTAGCTTCTTTTCAGGCACCCACTGCCAAGTGAATGGGTCAGAGTCAAGTTGTAAGTCTTGAGTCATCAGACTCATGAAGTCTGCAAGTCATGTGACTCAAGTCAAATCTGATGTGATGTCAGTTTTTATTTATATAGCTCCAGTTCACAACAGACGTTATCTGGAGGCGCTGCACATACAGAGCAGGTCTAAACTGTACTCTTATATTCTAACATTTACAAAGGGAGACCCAACAGTTCCCACCATGAGCAGCACTAACATCCATCAGTGAGCAGCCATGGTTAAAAAGCTATGAGGAGCAAAAGTGCAAAACAGAAGAAGTGTATTTAGGTGCATGATATATCTCCAGCTATGACTGTATAAAGAAACACACCCTCTATTAACTTTATAAATGCGGAGGCTAGAATTTGAATAAAACCAATCGTATGAGACTGAACAGAGTGGGAGAAAGCTGTGTGCTGAGGGTTTGGTGAACAGGCTTATTCTTGTTTTTCTGGATTCATCCTGTTAATCTGTTAGCAAAGATGCTGATGTCTGTGTTTTTATGTGTGTTCCATGAAGATCTGTACATGTTGTGAGCTCCGGGTGTCATGAATGCATCAGACCAGACCAGACAGACCACATGCAGTAACATCAGACTCACAGAGATGAACAGTATAGGAGCGTAATAAACAGCCCGCTGGCCTGGAAATGAGTTTGTCACTTTTGCCAGTGAGTTCATCATCAGCCCGATGAGATAAAGATGACCACTGAGGCCATTACAGTTTTATTTGGTGCCGTTGAAGGATTAGTGGGAAGGGATTAATATGGTAAAAGGAGGCCATAAATATACGGCGCTCCCCTTCCCTTTTTCTGTGCTTTAATTTCCCTCCTAGATTTGCCCTGGTGATGCCCAAGGGCATTTTTTCCAGACGTTTAAATGAGAGAACCATTTAAGACAATCACATCTCCAGACAATGCTAATGGTAGCTTAAATACATTTAAGCTAAGTGATACCTCTTTTTGAATTTCCATATATTCATATTTAAAATTGCTGTGTCGTTAACATGATTCGCCATGTAGTGTTCTCATCGCAGCCTCTGCCTTCACACACAGCTCTCTGTGATGGATTTCATGTTGTTGTGTTGGTCCTGGCTGACAGGGCATGTTAGTGTGTTTGTGTGATTGGTTCACTGCCTCCCTGCTGCAGGGTTCAGCTATAAGCAGTCGACTTGTTGCATCATCTACCACGGCGATGGGACAGTAGAAGCCCTGTTATGCTGTTCAGCCGCGTGTGCGTGGAGGTGATTCATCTCCAGAGCTTTGTTCTTTCTCCTCAGCAGGATTTGTCTTTGGTATGCAGTCTGCGACGACCCCCTCGTGTCTCATTCATTTACACAACAGCAGGTGTGTGTAGGTGCGATGCGAGGGATGATACGGTCTGCAGCTCAATGCCGCAGAAATCCTATAGAGCTGCCGCCTTAGTGAAATTAATGAGCAGCTCTCAGACCGCTCTATATCTTGCATCATCATGCTCACAAGAAAATGTAATATTTACAGTTTCCTGCGGCCTGATCAGATCACATATAAAAATTTAATTACGTCTGTTTTCTTTTTTTTAATCTTAACAGTTTGATCTTTGCTGAAGAGGAGGTTGAGAGGGTGGTTAATCATGTTCCCAAGTGGTCTCGGTCTCCAGCCAGCCGTCCCACTGTAGCATGTTGTACTCTGGTTTTGCTGATGAATGACCCCCAGTTCCCCACAGTCATGCATATTCATGTATACCCATGTTGAGGCACTTAACACATGAAACACAGGCTACCCCCCCACCCCCCACCCCACCCTGCCACTGTGGAGGGAAATTGTTAAGTCACGCAGACTCGTAAGCAGGTTACCATGGAGACACCTGAGCAGCACTAGCTATACCTTCTTGCCAGTGAATCATAAATGGGAGGAAGGGCTATGGGCCAACATATCTCAGTGGTTATTACTATCAGCTAATACACACTATACATCATGTAAAGGAAACAAGATACACATCTTAAATCCCCTGTGTATCTGTGTGTGTGTGTGTGTTTGTTTTACAGCAGTTGGATTCATTACAGTGTGAATGTCAACTGTTAGCGCTACACTCCGCAGTGTAATTATTTCATTCAGTTAATTTGTTGAGTTCAGTCTTTTCCCTCAAACTGCAAACTGTTTGACGGCACACATTTATGAGATCAATACTCGCCAAAAACGGAGAGATTGTCATAAACACCACATGCGCGCAGAAAATCAAATAGCGACTGAAAAGTAATTGAATGATTCAATCTGCCGAGCACACACACCAGTTCACATTCATTTCACCTCCGAGCCGAATCTCAAATTACAATCTGAAAAGGCCCAAAGAGACCACAATTGTTCTGCCTCCTCTCTCTTCAAATGGAGATCTACTTTAATCATGTTGTTGAAGTGGAATACACACTTTCTGGTTAAATGTATGATTCTGACTGCGGCGCGAGGGACTGGACAAGTTGTGACATTTGATATCTGTGCAGTACATTTGTTCCTGGCTGGAGACGCAGTGTGTCTGAAATAACGCCGCCCGACAGGTGGAACAGAAGTGAGAAATCTATTAATGAATTAGCGGCTCAACATGACCTTGATTGCATCGCTGTCTTGTCCTTTCTTCTCCTGGACCGATGACCCAAAGTAAGTGAAGGTTAATCTGGGAGTAACTGAAAGAACAGAGTGTGGATGTACTGAACTGAGGGGGGGACTCTCATACGTTCACCCATCGGGCAGGACCCTGCGGCCTAATCCAAAGTTACGACGTGTGTTTCACCTCTCGGGCAGTGCGAGCACACCCACTTTGTGTGATAGCCAACTGTTATTGCTGCACCAAATGACCACCCAAACTTGAGAAGCGTGAGTGTGGTGATAGTAAAGCACGACCTGGACTGACTCCAAAAAGGAGACCACAACACTGTTTGTGTGTTTGCATGAAATCCTTTTTCCACCACAGGTAAAATGGTATATTGTTATGGACCGGATGCTGACTCTTTTCTTTGGATTCCAGTCATGCCAGTTCAGTCTTCTTCACAAACAGGCCAATTATATCTGGTTCAGCAGTGCTGAGAATGAGCATGTTGGTGAATAAATAGGTAATGAATGGTTTAGAGTGAATGAATACATGAATAGATAAAAGGCTCAGGGTAGGTGTTTGCTGGAGAGTCATTTTCTCAAACTACATGGACAAGAGTGTGAAGGCTATTTATTTAATGACACATCCAGACCTTTATACTGCTCATTAAAGCAACACAATGTAACTCTGCTTAGCAACAGCGCCCCCTGCAGTCAGGGGGGGTCATTCATTCTGTTGGACTTTGAGTACGAGCAGCCCACTGGTGTATGCTACCCATGATCCCCTGCTCCTGGAGCTCACCAAAGTCGGTTTCTAACTCTTGATATTCCCGTCAGTTTCCTGGCTGGATATCAGAGCTGAACGCTGGTTTTTAATGACTTCTAAGTCTTTTTAACTTCCACCTGATTCCAGCAGTTTAAGCTGCTGACTCTCACTCAGTTAGAGGGAGATCGAACCTGAGAAACCACAGTTACACAGAGAAACAACAGGTGTTTGACAGAGGCTCTGTTCTCCCTGTTTTGAAGGTGATATTTTGAGGTAAAATATTTACCTAAAGCTTTAAATTTATGTTTGTCATAAAGATTGAAGAGTTAAGAGTAATTATTTTTGTCAGTTGACTTACACCAACCTCTACAGCTGCACTGATCTCATTCACACTTGTCAACATTTTTCTTTTGTTATTTGTAGCTACTATTTTGACTCTGCTACAGGAAGATTACATCCCCATTGTTAATCAGGCCAACAAAGTTCAGACGTGTCTGTCACTGAAAAAAATGGAAATGTGGATCCAGGCCAGTACAGTGGAGGTCAGTGCAACTTCAGCCTAGGAAGTGCATCCAAAACCAACACTGAGTGCCACTTCAGGTATTAGTGTGCAGAATCGTCCAATATCAACATTTTGACTGGATATAAGAATGTAAACTGTAAACTGTCCAGCTGCATCTCAACTTTCAGAGTTGGATGTTTTAAAATCTCTTCATGGTTTGACACAGCGGTACAGTGTCATTTTTTGGATTTTGGTGAACTGGTCCTTTAAGAATAAATGTTAGATGACTCAGAGAAATGAAAAAAAAAAGAGGTTTGTTTGTTTTTCTTTGTGCACCCAAATTGTTTCTGATCATCACAATGCTGCATGGAAATATGTACTTTCAGGAGACACTCTGCGCTGACTCACTGTCATCTTTGCCTTCACTAACAATGGGTATGAGGCTACACTGACGTGGCATCAGGAGACTGATGAGACAAACTCCTCTAACACATTTCTGGATATTCAGGAAGCTGAATATGGCCAGCCAGGTTGTGTAGAGAGAGTCATATATTTGCATTAATTAATGCAGTAGATCAGTGAATTTCCCTTCCAGGATCTGTTCTGTCTCAAACACTTGGCTCCTTTTGGCTCATTATCAATCACCCTGCAGCTAATATGTTAGTTATGCTTTTACACACAATGAATTCATTAATTTCTAATCCAGGGTGTCTTTTTAATCAAACAATGTTGTCCATCTGTTGCAGCCTCTTGAATGTTTTCGTTAAGACACAACCCTGTGATGTGACACTCTGAGTCAGAGCTGACTGAGGAGAGTGTAGCTGACAGCTGAAGCACAGCTCTGCCTCTCCAAAGAGCCTGATTTCCTGTTCAAATCTGCTCCAACGGCCCCCACCCCACACCCACCCAGACCAACACAACCCGTCTGGAGGAAACAGACTCTTGTTGGCATGGCAACCATGTAGGACTGTGTTTAATTTCTCTTGATAAGTAATGCTAACAACACTACAACATAACAACGCTCAAGAGGAAAACGTCTTTTGAGCTGCAGCCGTGGCAATCACTTCGGTAAAATTAGGTTTCCTTTGTTCATGTTTTTATGTCAGGCAATTCAAATACACTCAAACCTCGAAAGCAGCTCCAGCAGAGACGCGTGTACAAGGTTTTGCTTGATGTTACTTGTGAGCAAAGTGATTTATTTTCAGGCTCTAAAGCATCATGGGTAGAAGCGACCCCCTGAAGTCTCCTGATGTCTACCTATTTGTCATGGTCACTGTGTCTTTGACCACATCGAGCTGACAGGACTGCCAGTGATTACAAAAAAAAAAAAATTATGCAAATCTCCCATCATGCTCGTCAGCAGTTCTTCTCGGCTGGGGCCGAGCTCACCAAGCTGCCCTTTGAGCTAAATTCATTTCATTCATAGTTAATTTCCAAGTTGCCGCCTGTGCAAATAAATAAATGTATCTCTCCCACAGATATATCTACAAAGGCACAGAGCTGGAGCTTTTTCTAATTTTGGATTATACAATAAAAAACATTCACTGACTCTCTTAATTTTCACCTCTTTGTCTAACCGCATTCGACAGTAATCCCCCTGTGAAGTCAAGGAGCCATGTTTAAGCGTGATGTTTATGCTGTGATTTGGTGGCTGCCCCAGGTCAAACACCGCTGTTGTGTTTTGCCCTGCAGGCTGTTTTGCAGTTTTGTGGTTCTATCAAGCAGAGCTGTGCATCAAGGAGCAGGTGGAGGAGGACGGAGGGAGGGAGGTGGATGAGAGGGAACAGCCTGAAATAGGAGGTGACTGCTGACATTCACCTGGATGCCCTCTGTAAGGCATGGAATAAGTGAAGAAAAAAAAGAGAAGGGAGCATGATCACCAGGCTGGAGCGAGAGACGGAGGGGAGTGTGTGATTATGGTTACTAAGGCTACCGCATGCTGCCCTGTTGGAAAGGGAGGGGCTTGGAGGAAGGTCAGACGGCTGAGGTACATCCAGCTAAATCAGCTCTGAAGTGTGAGGTCCCCGGTGGTGTTGGGGTTGAGGAAATGTAGCTGTTTAGGTTGCTCAGGAGGAACATAGATTGTAGCTTAGAACGGGACCTTGCACACACCGTGGCTTATAGCACACCCTCTGGGCTGTAAATCCCTTTGATACGCCACATAAAAGAGGATAAAAGATGTAGAAAGAGATGAAGAGACAAGCATACAAGATAAGATTTCTTTTTGTGAGTTGTGCGCTTTGAAAACACATCCCCCGGGGATGGAGGTCACCTGGCATCCATGCTTGCTGTATGACGAGGGAGCCCTCGGATAGCGTGCTAGACCCGTGTTTAACTCTGTCGATTGTCACCAAGGCTCAAATCCTCTCTGGCTCCATCCCTGATGTCTGTATCCTGTGATGTCTTGGAAACAGACTGCCAAGCTTAAGCTGTTCAGAGAGAGGAAATGATGCAACATAAATTTCAAGGCAAGGCTCCTCTGTCTTTCCTCCTCTCCATTCACATACACACGCTGCAGGATGAAAATCAATAGCCTTTCAAGAGTGAGTCAATACAGAAACTGATAGCCAGCAAAACCCAATGCTGTAGAATCACCTCTGTTTCCTCACACACCGTGGCTGTAGTGTAAAGGAACTGTGCTTAAACACACCGTTGCTCTTTGTCAACTATATACAATTATTTTAAGAGCAAGGAGCATCAAAACAAAGCAGACCCGTGGATCTGAGGAGCCACAAAACCTGTCCTCTCCAGCTGACCCACAACACTGCAGCCAGAACAAGAAACATAACAACAGACAAATGAGGCCTTGTTTAACTTGATTAAGAAATTTGGCCATGTTTCTCCTGGACATTGATTGGGCTGAACGTCTGACTAAGCAGCTCCCCATTAACTGTAAGGGCACTTTATGGGCATCCACATTCATCTTGGGCAGGAAGTTTCCCTCCCCTTCAGGCTCAAAGTGCTGATCCTCTCACACTGGAGGGTGACGTGATTGAAAGCTGAACAAAACAGACTTCATTTGGAAAACAAGCCTCCGCGTAACACAGTCATTATCTTTATGATGAGCACATACAGTATCATCATTAGCATCATTCTCCATTAGGGTCACTGACTGAATGAATACGTTGGGACCTTCAGTGTTTTTGTTTCGTCCTAGAAATCAACTCCCGGAGCAGAGATGTGTTAATAACCTCAGCTGTAATGTTTATTTGAACGAGCACTTTCTCAGTATCCGTCTGTTTAATGCACTTCACTGTTTCATACTCTGATGAAGGTCACTGACCAGAAGATTGAGATAGTGCACTGCACTGTAGCTCCACTTCTCCAGTTTTCTGTATAAAATATTGAACAGATGAGAGCCTGCCTGTTCCCTCAGCTGATAGGACGTATGGAGCTGAGAGCGTGGCCACACATGTAGCTCTTCTATGCTGACGCTGTCACTTTGGAAGCATTTTTATGATTAAACTTGATCTGTTGGCAGGGTTAAGTGCAGCCTGTCCTGTAAGTGCACTGAGTCCACACACCCTTGAGCAACATTTCTGTCCACCAGGGGCGTCGATTCACTAAACCCTCAGCTGTGCCAAAAGTTCCTGCAGCTGTTCTCATGTAGCTCCAAAAGGCTGGATCCTGATTTTAGCACAGATTTTCTTGGGGCAGGACGGGCACAGACTTCTGACTGCTAGTGTGTTATTTGCTCAGTATGTAAAATGATCAGCCACAGGTCATAAGAGATCAGAGGGACTGTGGATCTTGAATGCAACTCTGGTGGGATTTCTGTCTGCACAGGGAGATTGTTGGACTCAGAAATAAAAAGCAAGTTTACAGGATGAGTTTGGATTCACATGGGCACAAAGATGGCGCGTGTCTACACCTTGACATTCCCAACCCAAGCCTTTCTCCCAGAAACAGCCCCCTTTCCCCCAAACCTTGGCAGGAATGTTTTTTCGGGGGTTCTCTGGAGTTTATAGTCGGTGAAAAGAAGATAAAGTCAGACCGGTTGTCTCTTTAAATCAAGCTGCAGTGTTGATGTGCCCTCAAGCTGAAATGGTAAGAACCATTTCCACCTCTGCGGCAGGGAGCCTGACCAAATAGGCGCACTAGAGCGCTTCAAACGTGATTCTCATTCCCTTGGTCACTTGTGGTCTATGGTCGCCTCCACTCCTGGAGAGGAAAGCAATTTGTCAGTCTTTTCTATGGGAGTTTGTTTTTTCCCCCTGCGCATCTCGGAGACATTATTTAATTTTTATTTTCCTCTCTTTTTTTGTTCCATCCGCAGAACTCAGTGGCAGTCGCCTCAATCCATTTACCGCTGGCTGGTACGCCTATCTCCTCCTCTGCGCTGCAATCTGTTGATAACTCCACTTGCAAGCTGCAGTTTATTGTGTTTCGCAATGGGAAACTCTTTCCTTGCACGGGGAATTCGTCAAATCTCGCAGATGATGGGAAGCGTAGGAGCGTTTCAACACCAGTTGCTTTCACCAAATTAGGTAAGAGGAAATCCATTTTTATCATCATGCCTGTGATGTCAACGCTGTACTGTAATGCCGACTCCGACTACATGCTTACACACACACCGCGTATCAGTTTGTTCTGCGCAACATGTTAACACACACGCTTCACAGCCTCCTGTTCATGTTGTCAAAATCAAAGCAAACTCCTCATTAATGTGATGAATGAATCCTCTCATACACTCTGTACTTTCAGCTGCTCTGTCTCTGCTGTAGCTTTCTATATCAGATTAAAGTTGATGTCCAACACTTCACACAACAGTCTGTCAACAACAGTCTGACACATGAGTAATGTCTACATAATGCGCGCGTGTGTGTTGTGCATACAGGAGTTTGTATGTGTATGTGCGCGTCCATGTCCACGCTGCTTTTGCCACAGCACTTACACACTTTCCACTTGGTTTCCTTAATTGAATGTGTTGCTTTCCTTGCAGATGGGTGCAGCCTCGGGAGCGCCGTGCACTCCGTTACTATTGCTCTCAGGCACTTCGCACTGGGTGTAGACCCCACCGCAGCCTATTGGGATTTTGACCTGCTGGATGGACACGGTGGCTGGAGGGCAGAGGGCTGCCACATAACAGGCTCCGGGGGCAACACGACCACTATTCATTGCACCCATCATAATAACTTTGCTGTGCTAATGGTGAGTAGTCTGCTGTGTGGTACCAGTGTCATTCATTTTAACACATCCATGCCCCCACATAACGTGTCTCCCACTGCTTAGGGCCTGTTATGGATCAAATGCATCTTTTTCACCGTGGAATAGATGGAGTCACGTGTTGTAAGAAGCACTTCATGCAGGGACCTTTAAAAGCTTCCTTTATTGTTGCCCCTTCAGCAGAGGGAAAGGATTTGTCAAATGCGCTACGGGGATTTATTGGCTTTGGAGTGTGCGCTATGCTAAATTCCCCCTATATCCTGGAAATGAGAAGTTGCGTGTGTTGTATAGTCTGCCACCTTTTTCCGAAAAGCAGCACAGCAGCTGAAATAGAAGCGATGCTCAAGAGAAGGAGCGCCTTGTCAGGAGCTATTCGCCTCCGAGCGCAAGTGGTGTGCTAATTGGTTGCAACCATCGCCGAGCAAAAATGTTGGACTGTAAAACATAGCATTGTTCTTCTGTGTCGCTCAAGTTGGTCTCGACGCCGCCGAGATGCCTTCTACTGACGACGTCCCCCTGTTCAAATTGATTTCATGAGGATAATACCAAAAGCGCAATGGCATCGCATCGCCCAGTCGCTCCATAGAGCCGCTGCGCCTGGTCCGCTTTTTTTGGATGAAAAGAAATCCTCCGGATGTTTACCGAAGAGTGGGATTCGTTAGACTGGGAGGTCAGTTCTCAGTAGAGCATGAAAAGTGTTGTGCTTGAGATGTCGGTGCTTGCCGAGTTGCCTTTTTACCTGCATATTTTATGAAGCCGCTGTTCAATTCCGTTGTTGTTCGTGTGTGGAAATGAGCTGGCTCGAAAAAAGCCGCATAGGGATGAGAAAGAGTGGGATACAGAGGGAAAGCGGCGAACGACAAAAGGCATGGGGTGCTCAGAGGGAGAGAGTGGGGTGTCTGTGGAGAATACTAAGCTGTTGTCAGATGGAGAGCAGATGTCAGATTGTCATTGTGCATGTATTTTTCTATCAAACACAGGCATGGGGAGGCGCGCCGTCACTGGGCACCTTGTGGCTGTCACAATAAAGCGAGATCGGCATTTTTGTCAAATTTCCTGGCAGCAGATTAATGATTTGAACTTCAAGACACGTCCGACAAGTAGCAGGTAGTCATAGCGATGGTGGAAAGCCGTGACAGGAATGTCCACATTATGGTCTTAGGCGAGCGTTTGCGCCGGGGATTGCGCGTCTACTAATGCAGTCACCACACCCGCCTGGTCTCTGCAGTGCCCGAGAAAAGGACCCTTATTTACGGACTTGTGACATCATTCTCTTGCTGGCCTCATCTAAAATACTGTATGTTGCAACAATGACCCTTATAGCCGAGGGCGGCTTCTGCAAGTACCAGACCTGTTGCATAATCTTTTCACGTCAAACTGAGAGGAATTGCCTCTGACTCGATGACTGCAAGTTGACCATGTTTTAATTTATAGTATTTACAAGTGAGAAGATGCCATCAGTGACGCTCTGATTTGTAACTGGTGAAGTGAAAGCGTTGAGATAACATGAAGCCCTCTGCTTTGGTGTTGTAAAGGAGAACAAGTTGTGAAGTCTCTATGACCAAAGTTAAATGATCCAGCTGCTGTGACAGTGGAAAAACGACAGGTGATGGAGGAGTCGGCATTTTCTGGGTGTGAAGTGTTGCCCTCAGCAGTTCCATCACGACATAATATAGCTGTATCACCTTCCTCGCCTCTAAATGATACAGCTGAATTCCTTGTTAGACCAGCTGTCTGCACTACACAGTGCAAGAATCCATCTCATGCTGCATCTGTGATGTTGAGCAAACTGACAGAGGGTTAGCCACAAAGCATGACAGCTTTGAAAGATGAATAATGCAAGAAAATCATTTCAAAGAATATGGGTGGGGGGTGGAGGGGTGGGGGGAAGATGCCTGAAAGGCACAATGCAATATCCAATTCCTGTTGATCCAGACTCTTACATTCAGTTCTTATGGGGCTTAGTGTGTGTGTGTGTGTGTGTGTGTGTGGAGATGATTAGTCTACAAATAGCATGACAACCCAATACAATTGTCCCTGGGGACTGAGGTTTGGGATATAAAAAGTACTTTAATGAGAATCTTTTTGACTTGGCTCAGAAAGAATTACATGGTGGAGAATCTCCCTCCCCTGGCTGTGTGATCAGAATCCCAAATATCTGACTTGGGACAGAATCTGTGTGGAAAAACTCAACAGCCTCTAAAGCTTTTTGTTTGAGCATATATTATACTCCCCCTGCTGTGGAGTTTGAAAATTGATAGGTGTAATAACTGCATGGTTTGGTTGTTCTGGCGTTGGAGAGCAGGTCAGTTACCGACCTGTTACACTAAAACTCGTGACACAGATTGTTTCAGATGTGGGTCAGGTAGTGAGAGACAGCATGCCTCCAGTTTGGATTTTTTTTCCCCCTGCACCGAGCTGAACTTGAAGCAGCCATTCCAGATTTCAGCACCGGGGACAGTTCCCATGCTCTTCTCCCTCCCCCTCCCTCTGCCCCCCTCCCCCTCATTCTTCCTCCCGCAGGCCTGTGTCTGTCTGAAGGAAGGGCTGACTCACTCGTTTACAGCAATGCAGCCTCATCATCTGTCTTCATCACAATGACAAGCGTCAACCCCCCCGAACCCCCTTTTTAAGCCCCCCTCCCCAAAAGATGCACCTCTTCTCTGCAGCCAGACTCTGCACTGTATGTTCCTATTGTCTCTGAGGCAGCTAATTTTATTCATGTATTTATTAATTTATTCACTGAGGTGAGAATGTAGATGAAGGACTTCCTGCGTTTGATTGCTGCAACGCTCCAGACTGTTTAATATGCAGGAGCAGACCTTTAGAACGAGTGACACACAGAGGGGGGGTGGCTGCCTTTTGTAAGTATCCAATCATAACAAAGGCCCTAAGGCCACAGTCCAATAAGGGAAGAGCTGTTCAGAGATGTATTCCCACACACTGTACAGGATATAATGAATATGTGAGGCAGAGTGGGAACCTGGAAACAGGAGGCTTTGCATCACAGTTACAGTAGAACAGGTGACCTCCTGGTTAAACACAGTGTGGATGTAACTGTGGATGTAGGCATCTGTTGTTGATGATGAGAGGGGCAGATAATGATGAAGAGAGTGGAGCTCACATCCGTCCATGTAAAAATAAAGTAAAAGTCCTGCTTTCAAAATCTTACTCAGATAAAAGTATAGAACTGTATATATACTGCATCAGCGAGTCCCCAGGGACTGATACATTATTACACTGTTAGATTACTAATGCATCAGTGTGTGAGCAGCAGTTTACTGTTGTAGCTGACTGAGGCGGAGCTTCTTTTAACAGTTTATACACATCAGTATTTTAGTCCAGTGGTTCCTAATGTGGAGGCTGAGCTCCTCCACACAGTCACAAAGTAAATCTCAGGGGGTTGTGAGATGATCACTGGAGGAGGAAAGAATAAAAACAAAGTTTTACTCACTACATTTATTTGATCTTTTTGTGTATTTTATTTTGCTGAATATCGGATACTTTCACCTGTTTGGGCCACAAACAGATATTTAAATGAATCCAATTTCTCTTTTGGTGGAACTGCTAACAACTTGTAGACATCTGAGAGTTTGTCAAAGCTTATTTCGATTTTTTTGTTGTGTACTAAGGAAACTCAGGAGGAGTCCTGGCCTGTTGTTTGGCTTTTAATCCTGTTTTCCTCTTTGAGCTTAAATATGTTACTGAAATGTTTTCGTCATCATATCAGTGTGACGTGTGTTTTACCATCAGAACTTCTACAGTTTATTAGTTTCCTGGAAAATTCTCACTCACCAACATGTGACCTGACAGTGTAACCTCACCTGTAATGGAACATATTCTGATGTTTGGGTTATAATCCCATGATCATACCTCATGAATGTGAACCTTCTTATGAACAGGAGATGAAACACACATATGCTGAGGATGAGAATATGAAAATGTTTCTTGCGTCACGTCTCAAGCTTCAGGATCTCAGAATCAAAATCACCAAACAGACTAGAATTCTTTCGTCTTTGCTCCTCCGTCTTGAACCAAACCGACCAAGACAGGATCCCATCTTGATACATTAGTTCTCATTGGCTGAGCCATCCACGGGCTCGATACCCGTGTGACATTACTGCTGAGTGCTGGAGCTGACCACACGCTCCTGTCTCCCATACAGGAGAACAGAATACCTGTATCGTACAACGACTAAGAGAATCCATCCATCCCTTCTCTAAAGCGCTGATCCTGATGACTGAGAACAGTAGTAAGAAGAAGTAACCAGGCTGCATCTCACAAACAATAGATCAGCACAACGCTGTTTTTTTTGAGACATCTCTAAATGTTTATTGCCTGAATCACTATCATCATCTCTGAAAAGGTAGTAACTCAGAAAATCGATCCCAACACTGTCCTGCTGCGGGAAATACTCATCGGTGTGTATTAGCCTGCAGCTGAAAATAGTCCCCAACAAAAGCAGTATTTATTCCTGTTTCTGAAATGTTGGTTACGTACTGCAACCCACAGAAGTTGTAGGGAATTACTCAGCATTTTTTTAAAACTGAAGCTATACATTTATGACCAGTTTTTTAAAGATTTTTATGTCTGAATCAAATCGAACAGGTGTGGGAGTGAGTGCCACAGACAACAGGAACAGAGGCCTGATTCTTGAAGAATGTTTGGAAATGAACTTTTCAGCTATTTGGATTTTCCTACGGGGGGATGACATTATAGATCAGCAGAACTCTAGTTTTCATTCTGGACTCTGAATTGGCCTTGACAATGGCTGGTTAGTGGGACCAGTCAAAGGGTTTAAAAGGAAGAAAACTGCAGGAATATATCAGGTGTTAAAGTCAAATTTATTTGCATAGCCCAGTATCTCACAGTGCCTTACAGGCTCAAAGCAGCAACAAGGAATAATTCCTCAAACAACCTCAGCACATAAAGAAAAGGAGAAACCTCAGGAGAGTCTCCTCAGAGAGAGATTCCCCCTCGTTGGACAGCTGGGTGTGCAACAGCTGCTGTAGGTGGAAAAATGAGCAGGAGATTGTAACGCTAATACGGAAGAATCACAATATACAAGAATAGGATTATAATTGAGCAGTATGATCATAAAATGTCTAATCTGATATAAGTCCAATTAAGTAAGCCTGAGGAAAGCATCCAGCGAAATTAGTCCGATGAAATAAGTCCGTGACAGATCCAATATCAGCTCTTCAGTTTGTTCCAAGTCCAGCTGGGTGGGGTCAGCGGGCAATCTGGGGCAGCAGCGAGGTAGTTTGAAATATGGAGGAAGTCCAGCTCTTCCAGACACTCTACAATAGCTTTTCCTTGGTGCTGCAGAGCTCAGCTTGATGGATGGCAATGGAGATTCTTTTAAAAGGAAAACATTACCCGTCGGGTTTATCTGCAGTGTTGAGTGGCACTGTATCCTCCAGTGTTTTCTCTGCGTATCCATCTTAGTTTGAGCTCATGTGTTCTGTTGCCATGTGTGTTCAAGACAATGTCAGAGTGGGTGAAGATATGTGCTGAAGTATGTATGTCGCGATGAATTACACAACCGCTGATGGACCTTTGTATATCTCTGTTTCAACTTCAAAGCTCGCTCGAAAATCTCCTTCCCAAAATCCCATTCCACACGGGTGAGCGATGCGCTCTGGTATCAAAGGTGAAAACTAATCTGGGTGCTGAAATTCCCTCCTCTTTCACCGCCCTGACACTTTGCCTTTGCCATACAAATGGCTCTAACGAGATGCAAACATGTAAATTGGCGGCGAAGGAGATGGAGCGTCCACTTAGGTCTAAATGGCACAGATAGCACAACTGTCAGATGGTAAAATGGAACTGGGCTGAGATCACGGCGAGCAATCTGTAATCAAAAATGGAGGAAGATTGCATTGCGGTTGGGGGATGGAGGGATAGGGAGAGAGGCCGAGGGAGAGATCTGAGTCAGACATACTGAAGGGACAATGATTTACCTATCTGTCCTTCTCTCTCCATCCGTCTCCACAGTATTCGTCTACATAATGCTATCACTCTTCATCTCCTTATCTGCCCTATCACTGCTTTTCATTGTTGTCCCTGCTACAATCTGTTTTCTGTAAGATGCACCACAGAACATATTCTTCATGCATTTATTCCTTGCATGGTTGACTGAATTCATTCAAGAGCATCTCTCACCCTCCTCCTCTCTCAGCACCTCTGTCTCAGGGGGGCTTAATGCCGCCACAGTTAGAGAACATGGCAGCAACAGTCCAACAATGGCTGCACTCCCTGACAGCACCGAAAACAACATCACAACAAGGGCGCTCATTTTTTTCCTCTAAAAATGTTTTTCATTTTCCTTTTCGGGGGAGGCAGTGGCAAGACCCCGTACATGCAAACATGCTCTCTATTCCAAAAAGCTGTGGTACCAGTGTGGTTTCTATGGCGATGAAAACAGAGCCATCAAATGCCCAACATTACATAGTTGCTTTTTATGTAGTCAGCCAACACTAGAAGAGCTGTTATAGGTTCGTACAGGAGACAGAGAGAGAGCTCATGAAAATGGTGGACAGCAACAGATGTGTGTGCGTGTGAGAGAGGTCTGTAAATGCACCAGCTCAGCGCCGTTAAGCGTCACACAGGCAAACGTAAGCGTATTTACCCGCTGAGACCCCCGCTGCCAGAGAGCGATGCATTCTGTTAGAGAGACGTCCTCTCCGCCGCCCATCCTTAAGTGTTAACAGAGCAGAACCTGTGGAGCACAGGAGAAAAATGGCGTGTTTTGGTTCCACGTATCGACCTGCGATGGAACGAGGTGTGGACCGGGGTAATGTATGCTCCCACTCTGTGTGCTGAACAGCACGCCGTCTCAGGCAGTGGAGAGCAGAGCGTGAGCAGTGTGTGTAAGAGGGCCGAGGTGTTTCTGGCATGTGCCTTTGTATGAATATGAAGTGTGTGTGTGTGTGTGCACATGTGAGCACACATAGAGCCACATCCATTGAGCATTCTGTGGTGTGGTGTGATTGGAAGAGATGAGTCACCCCTCTCAGACAACACCTACCAACCATCTCTCTCTCTCTCTCGCTCACACACAGGCACATGTGCAGAGACGATGAGAGACATGTTGACGAGAGCAGAGTCTCAGGCTCGCTCACATGTTGACTTTAAAACACAGAAGACTAACCCTGTTCGAGAGGTTAGTCTCATTCCAGCCTCTTTGCTCCACAGTTTATAGCACTCCTCTCTCAGATTTATTTTTATTGATTCATGCTCTCAAACTGAGGAGATGGAAGGTTTTCTCACAAGTATGGAGGAGCAGGGTTGTGGCTTGAATCCAATGTTTGCAATGAAAAATCTTGACATGAAACGAGGGTTGGGTTCCAATAGCTGGCGCCTTTTTGGACTCGGTTCCAGGCTGAAAAAATACCTGGATTTTATCACTCTGTGCTCATTTTTATTAGCAGAGAGCAGCATACAAAAATTCTCATTTTTAACTGTTACTTTTGAAACAACAGATTGTATCAGCAGCAGCTAATTAATGTTAATTCTTTATGTAACTTCCCTAAAATTAAAACTTGGCTATTGTCTAGTTAACATGCCCTGTGAAGGCTGGTGTCTTTATACAAACAAAGATAATATTTGAGGGAGGAGTTGCTTTGTGCCAATTCCATCCTACAAACTAATTGCATACAGTAGGCATTAACTGTCACAGTGTATTATTTTTGTAATTATTATGCAACAAAACACAGGAAGTGTTTGCCAACTAACGTCAAACTCTGACCACCGAAACAAACGTTTTCCACAGGTTTGATGCGTTTAAGATTTAATTCTTACTTCCTGTCGTCTGTGGCTCAGGAGGTAGGACAGGTCGTCGATTAATCACAGGGTGGATGGTTTAATCCCTGTCTCCTCCTGTCCACATGTCAACGTGTCCTTGAGCAAGACACTGGACCCCAAATTGCTCCCAGTGGCACCTCCACTGCTGTCAGTGTATGAGGCAAATTGTAAAGTGCTTTGTCCTCTAAGGTAAAAAAGTGCAGCTCATTTACTTTACTTTGTGTTCCTGTCTTCCTTTTGTCTGTTTTCATTGTAGGACATATAGTTTTTGATATTGACAGTATAGTACTTGGAAATAATATATAGTGTGGAGGTTGTGGAGAGAAGTTTTTAACATCAACTCAGTGGAAACTTTAGTCTTTTTATTTGCTCAGGAAACATAATTTGATCTCACCTGAATCTTTAGAGTATAAGGGTTCTGTTATTCGTCAGTTACTCAGAAATGTTGAAAGCTCAGCCCACATAAGGGATGTGAATGGATCTGAATTCAGTATTGGATGGAGGTCTGATAGAAGCTCAGCACTACTGTACATGAAACATGTCCGTGTGTTGGGAGCCTCTGAGAAAAGCACTTAAATACCCAGCTGTGGCAGTGGAGCCTCTCAGTAAACACCAGGCAGCCTGTGGTCAGATTGGGTAGCCGATGTGTTTAACTGTATGAGTGTGAAAGGAGGCATCACACTCAGCAAATCTTCCCCAGATAAATAAAAGCTAAAGAAAGAAAGAGATTAGAGTCATTCCAGTGCTCTATATTAAAATGCAATCTTCTCCCTGCTTCCACATTTGTTCGTATTGATTCATTCTGTTCATAGCAGACTTGAGTATTCACGTCTCTTTGTTCCAGTTGTAGAGGGGGGTTTGCCTACAGTGAATTATGAGCTTGTACTCTGTTTGCAAGGTTGAGCAGTGCACAAGGCTCATTTATTTGATAGTCACGGTTTAAATATCTCCACAGAACAGCGATTACAATAACTTCTGTATAGGAATTTGAATAGCTTTAAGCTAAATACAACACTTCTAATCTGAGGCTCTAGAGAAATTAATGCTAATGAAACAATGCCCCCTTGATGTTTGAGGAGATAAATACAGCACGACTGATATGGCTGAGCCTCAAATGATGGTGCTCATCTAGAGAGGCTTCATCTTTTATGCTGAGCGAGGTTCCTCATCAGCTCATAATGCTTGTTGATTTGATGGATGTGTACTTGATTCCACGTGATGTGATTACTCGTTTCACGGTGGGCCTTGTTTGCCTCCACTGTTGAACATTCGCCGGGCGAGGTGCTGATTATGAGCACGACCGTATCTCAAAGCTACGAGCTGAGTGACAGCCACAAGGTACCGCTGAAACATTGATGACCTGCGTTAATGGTGCATGACCGTTTTTCTGACTGTTGTCAAGTCCGGAGGTTATTCTGTCCCGCCACTGTCCTGTCTCTCTCTGTTATCCAGTGGTGTATGGGCAAGTCAGAGTGGGTTTGATTTGCACACTCACTCCGGTTCTGTTCCAGCCTTCGCACAGCCACTCAAGGATGATAAAATACAGTGCTGGATGGGAGCTGGGAGCCGGGAGCCCGCAGGCTGTTCACTAGAGGATTTTAATTTTGTTTTTCTCTCACTCCCTTTCTCTTCCCTCTCTCCCACAATGTTTGTGCATTCTTGCGTGCACCAATGTGATTACAACAGGGAAAGGAGCACATTTGTGAGGACATATGTCACAGATTGGCTTACAGATTCCACGGTTTCAACAGCATCAATTAAAAACAAAATACTTTAAATTTGCAAGAGTCTGGGAATTATTTGCACGTAGGTTCCACAGGTTGTGCAGTCCATCGTCATAACCAATCAGTGGGCTGAGCCTGTAAGTCCTCTCAGATCAGCAGTGTATTTGTCCCACTTTATTTTGCAGGCCTGATAACCTTGCACCCACTGTGCCTGTGCACTGAGATTATGGATCAAGTTTAATTGACTCTGGTAATCTGATTTTGGCATGGGGAGGGAGGATCCTGGATTAAAGTTGTAACTACAACACAAACAGGGGATTGGGGGCCTGTTTAGCTGCCGAGGTTAGAGGACAATGGAGGCATGTTTAGACGGAACATGCCAGTTCTAATCCAGAATAGGCTAAGATAAGCTGCCCTGTATGCTAATATTGTTGCCTGGCTGTAATGAATTGCACTGTCAGAGGGTCGGTCGCGTTGCCCTGCCGCACAGACACAGTAATAAAGTGTCCACGGTGCTGTGATGTAATACGATAGCAATAATGATAATAAGTGGAGTGGAGGAATCACATCTGAAGCTGGCTGCTCCTGTCCCCAGCTGACATTCTGCTGTTGGCTTCTGCAAGGAAAAGTACAACAGGGAAGAGTTGTTCAGAGCACGCTGCGAGCTATGCCAATGGCCTATCAGTCATCATGACAGCCAGGTCAACAAGGCAATTGCAACTTTACAGTGTGTATCTGTTGCACAGCAGTGAGATGTATGCATAGCTTAAATATACAGGAGTCAGTGTAAAACTCAAACACAGCAGACTGTATGCAACATCAAAATCTGCACATGCTTTAAGACGATGATTAATGACTGATAATAACAACAGTGGTGAAGGGCTGTAGAACACTGAGGCAGTGTTCAGCGTTGTGCATTCATCCTGCTCGAGCCTCCTCCTCTGAATGGGCTGCAGCAGTTTGCCCCACATCACCCCAGGAGCATAAACACTGCCTCTAGGAGCCGTATGAAGAATTTGTTCAGGGCACCCGGTAGTCGGCCTCGCCATTTTTCTTTGGGTCGATCCATTTGCTGAAAGGGACAGACTCCCCTCATCCTTCCTTCCCCCCCCCCCCTTCTCTCCTGCAGCTCTGTCTGCTGTAAGGTCTTTTTTTAACCTTTATTTGTCCAGGGAAGGCTTCTGCTGAGCATGCATGCTCCGTTCCAGCTTTGCCCTTCATCGTTTTTATACAGTGCTGCCGTACAGTGTACTGTACACTGCCCTGTAAAGTGGCAGCTCCTCTGCTGCCGGCGACCAAGCAGCTGTTCAGCACCTCGCACAAAGGTACCAGGATGTAGTTATAGAGGAAGGGTTGCTACTCATTCACTGTCAGCCACACTGGTTCCCTCAGCCAGCCTGCTTCTTCTCAGTCCTTCAGGCTACTGCTGTCCTTCTTTGGCTTTGGAAGCTGCTTGGTCCATCAGCACTTCTGCTTGAGATATTTGTCAGCCACAGACTCTGCTATTCCTGATTTGTCTACTAAAGGTTTTGATGATGGTTACATGTCAGACAAATCTCTCTCTTTACAGCAAAGGTTTTCAAAATGTGAGCGGGGAGCGGGGACAACTGAGGGAGGGATGTGAAGCAAAACTGCTGCATGAGGTGAAAGAGACAGGTGCATCCCACCGTTCTACAAACAACAGGGAGTTAGTTATTGTAGTGTGGCCCATTGATTTGACCTGCAGCTTGTGTCAAAAATGGCATTAGTTTTAGATTCAGGGGAGCATTACATTACATTCCCAAGAATATAATTATATCTGATTCATTGCAAATACGTTTTCATGACTTTGTCTTAAAGGGGGTCATTTTCTTGCCTTTTTATGGGTGTGATACCTTTCAAAGATTCTTCTTGTGCTATCCAACTTTTGATTGATTTTGGAAATACTTGAGCTTTATAGCACATAAATGAACAAACAAATTAAGAAATGCAATTCAGAATATCAAGGTATTCTTCAAAACCAGCCCCAAAACCTCTGCTTCAACATCCAAGGTCACAGTAAGGCCCCAGCTAAAGAATATTTTCATTATCAATTGTTTGTTGTTTGTTATAGTAAATATGAGAAAGGTTTCCATATTCAGACTGATTGATTTGGCCAATCAGAATCCAAAGATAGATGGTTTATTATTGTAGAAGGATAAGAAGAATTGATAAGAACAACATTTAATTACTCTCAATTATTCATTCAAAAACACATCTTCTTATACACTGGTTATCAGCAGTCTCTGCTCTCCTGAGTGACCTGTCTGTTCTTCACAGTTGACTGAAAATAGCAGGGATGTGGAGCCATCACTGAAAGTGTTAATATCTCCTACAGCAGTGAATCCAGACCTCAGCAGGCCCTGTGTGTGAATGTCCTGCCCTGCTGTTCAGATATGAAGACCTCTCCTGCTTCTGCAGCTTTAGTCACACCTGATTTTTAGCTCCACTATGGACAGCTCAGCTTGGATGGAGATGTTAGTCTGCTTTGGTTCAGCTGGATGCAGCTCATTCTGTTGTTAGCAGGGCTTTTAGTGCTTTTAATCAGTATCCAGTTTTTATGGGAAATGTGTTTCAAGTACCTGGCCCCTACACAGTGATAAAATGAATAAATTAAATGTACTCAAACCAGCCAGCATGCACACTAAAAATGCAGTGTTTGACAGAAATGGAGTAACCAGTGAAAACATGGTAGACAATGGTGTGAGTAAATCAAGAAAAAAATCCTTAAAAATTCAGTTTCTAAAAGCTGTTTCTATTTCACTGGCAGTAGCATTCAAAGTTGTGCACTAAATGCCAGCAGTGTTTAGTAATAAAGCACGAGGGCACACGTGTGGTTTTGTGAGTAAACACTTTGGAGATGCATGACGTCTTATGGATTTTGAGAAAAGCAGCTCAGCACACAGCTGTGGGCTGGTGAGAAATGGTTAAAGACTCTGGAGGCGAGAGGCTGACATTCTCAGCCAACATTATAAGCCCAGTGATGATGATAATATGTCCCATGAGAACATCTGACTTCCTCCCTCACACCTAAAGCCATTTAACTGTATCCGCCGTCCGTCACCATGTGACACTCGGCATCACCTTTAACTGTTCAATACGTCTGAGTACGAGTACGTTTTTACCAGTGCAGCAACTGATTCCCTCTGAAACGTTTCCTGTTTGACCTTTAGTTGAGTCGATGTTTGTGTGGGGTTATTTTTCATGATCTGAACTCGTATGAAGTGCTATTTGCTCTTTAAGTATATAAATCAGCTTACTGACTTAAAAGCTTCATTTCAGCAGGATTTTGTGCTGATGCTTCAGGCTGTGATTTTTTTTTTTTTTCCAGCAACATCAATTCATTGAGCTGTAATTAACACCAGCTTTCATTGTCCTTCCATGACATCGCTCCGAGGACAAATACAAACTTAATAATTCTGCTGTAAATCTGTAACCACCAAATTATGTGAAGCTGTTAACAGTGTTGGAATGTGTTTGTCATGTTGTGTTTTCCTCCAAAGGCCCACTCTCTCAGTGCTCTTTCTTTATTTCTGTCCCTCTGTCTGATCTTTTCTTTCCTTCATCTGTTTCTCGATCTGCTTCTGTGATGGTACATTTTATTGCTCAGGTCTAATTGCAGTTTCTTGGCCAAGCTACAAGCTGCCCAGCAAGAATGTAGTTAGTGTTTAAGCTGCTCAAGTCAACCACTGGCATGGTGGTGCCAGTGGTGGCACTGTCGACTCACAGCAAGAAGGTTCTGGGTTCAAACGTGACGGCCAGCTGTGGTCCTTCAGTGTGGAGTTTGTACGTTCTCTTTCATGTTCCTCTGGGTTCTCCAGCTTCCTCCGTCAGGTGAATGTGCCTGACGAGCTCTCCATTCTCACACAGACCTCACACACACGCAGCAGATTTACCACTTAAAATTCTTAGTGATTTTTTGACACAATGGGGCCTTGATTTCAGACATAAGTAAACAGAAGCTGGCCTCATTTCTAGCCGACAGCTGTTGATTTTGCCAACTGAAATGACATCTGTTACTGGCAGATTTTTATCAGCTGTAGCTAGCTAGCTAATTAAGCCAAAACTAAGTCCATGAGTTGGTTTAAAAAGCCTCTTCCAGCCGAGTGTTTCAATATGAGAACACTGCAAAATTGTGTGAGCTTGTTAGCAGGGCGTGCTAATGTTTGCAGCTCAGAGTAGAGCAGTGAATGTGAGACTATGATTGTCTTCTATATGTGTATCTGTATGTTAGCTCTGAGAAGACAGGCTGCCCTGGAAAAAGACCCTGTACAGGATCACTGGGTGCAGGTGATGGATGGATGAATTTTATGTCTGAGGTTTACAGTAAATAAAAGATTTGGGTGACTAGAAAAAAAAGCAACCAAAATAAGACTCAGAGCAATAACTGCTTATACCTCCAGAGAAAGCCACAAAGATTTTACAAAAACATAACGAATAATTGTCTTCATTATTATTACACTTCACAGAGAGGCTTTATTAGACTCAGGGATGAGGGCTGGGCTGAGTGTCTGTACCACACACTCTCCTGCTCTACATCTCCCAGTGTCCTGTCCCCCAAACCTTTCATTTCAGCTCGGGCCACTACTTTACAACTGTGCTTATAAATGCTCAGTTGAAGGTCGCGACCCCTCGCAGGCCCCGACAGGCTCATCAGCCTTTGGATAAACACAGAGAGAGAGAGTATCCCACTTGGCTACTCACCGAGACAATGATGGAGTCAGACAGCGTGTATGTGGATCACTCTTGCAGACACAAACTCACACTGAGCTGCTGGGGTTATGGAGATAAGGTGCGCTTTATTTAGCAGCATCCACATGATGGAGGCTAAATCATGACGTCACTGTGGGCTCTACACCTGCCTGTGGCACAGAGTGAGGGCAGTCGAGTGCATGAGAAGCGAGCGCGCTGACTTTACAACAGCTTGTTTTGTCTCTTTGTACAACAGATCTAGAGCTTACAGATACAGAGATAAGTCGAAGTATTAAAAAGTTGTGTGTGCTCTGAGAGTTTGAAGCTGAAGCTGTCGCAGCATGTCCTGGAACAGCTGAAGAAGTTTGTCTTGCAGACTTCATGTAGAATAAATTACAAAGCAAGTCAACTGTGATGTTGATAAGGGCTTAATGAGTGTCTGTTAACAATGTGTCTTTTAGAGCGACAGAAAGCAACTTAACTTTGTGTTCATTTTTTGATTTTCAGATGGCTCCTATCCATGTTTGTTTTGCTCTTTATGTTGGCAGACTAGGAAGCTTATGCTATTGTTGCTTTCAGTCGCTCCGGCTAAGAGTGTCAGCTAAATGCCTGAAATGCAAAATGGAAATGCAGGAGGAAGAATATTCCCTCAACAGGGTTGTTACTCTTTTATGCTGATTTGGACAGCATTCTTACTCAGAGACATTTCCCTGACATTCATTTGTATTTCGCTCGCATATCTCATCAGCGCAGTATACTGTGCCTGTGCGTATGGAGAGCTCATCATCTTCGTCTTTGGGTGGTTTGTGGGAAACGCCGTCACTGTGCCGGCCTGGTTATTGCTCTCTGATTATTTTTCTGATACTGTATTTGTACTGATGCCCAGTTCTCCTCTGTCTTTCTCTGCCTCAGGATCTGAAGAAGGTGCTGTCTTTCCCCCCATACCCTGGGGAGTTTTTGCACCCGGTCGTGTATGCCTGCACGGCGGTCATGTTGCTCTGCCTCTTCGCCTCCATCATCACGTACATAGTGCACCACAGGTAAGCAGAAATCACCACCTTGATCCTGTTGAAGTACACTTTATAAACCTGTCGCGCTTTAAATTTCAAAGCACTGCCCTGAACTTCATTTCTACATCTGGACACTCAGACAGACGCTTATGTAATCTCTTCATTTCTTGCCTTTTTACCTTCATGCTTTATAGTTAGTTTTTGACTCCTCTGTCACAGATCCCGCGCTGACTGTGGTGTGAGTCAGATGCTCTAGGCTGGCATAAAGCACTGCAGCCTGTCTGACTAAGAGGATCTAAAACACACAGACAGATGTGTGTGTGTGTGTGTGTGTGTGTCTCAGACAGTCAGGGCAGAAATGTATGCTTCTAATGGATTTCTAAGGGGTACTTAGGCCACATTTGTTCCTTTTATTCCATATGGAAATGAGGACAATGAATGCACCATGTGGCTCTTGTGGTTTTGCATCTTGGCGTCTGTCTGTTCCTCTTAAGTTCATCTGCTTTGGATGCTGTTATTAAAGCAGGAGGGGGCCTGAGTGGCAAATTATTTCAGCATGCCAATTCATCATCTGTTCTTGTAGAGCATCAGTCACTTTATCATGTCCGTGGCATTAATGTGGTATTATTGTAATAGCTCTCCATCCATTTTAATATAAAGGAAATAAGAAATGTCTCAAATGTCACATTTTCATTGAAATATTGAAGATATACTGTTTTATTTCAAACACAGTTAACTGATATTTTTTCGGACAGAAAGCTTTGGTTTTATTTATGTTTTCATGTCCTCACTCTGACTAAAGCAGAAGATTTATGAAACTGAATGAAGGCGCCGCAGCATTTGCAGTTTGCATCCATCTGTGACACCAGGGAGGAAGACAGGGTGCGTCCTTCTGCAGTCAGACGGCGATGACAGCATCTGGAGCTCCAAACAGCAACATCACTTTCTGTCGTCTAGCACTGCAGCACTGACTGAAGGAAAAATTGAAAGCTGCAATACAGGCAGGAGGAATTTCAAAATTGCAGGAAATTGAGATTTTAGATTCAAATGAAATGTCAAGTTTCCAAACACTGCTGCACGTTCTGACGATAGAGTCGAGTTAGTGACCTAAAAATCAAGTTCTAGGTCATTTTTAAACTCAGCTCAAAACTGAAACTGAAAAAACATTATAGACATTATAATAGGAAGAAGGTGCTAAAACAGGAGCAAGTTTTATTTTACTAGACTGTCAAACATATTTTACACCTGAGGAACAAAAGCATCTGTGTTGCAGTATGAGATCCAGCATCTTCAGATATAACATCATTAACTTTACATGATAACCTCATTACAAGTTCTATAGGAGTCTGCAAAAGAATTCTTAAGTTATTATTTACATGTATGATCATGCACTGATGCAGTTTTCTATTATTACCTTCATATATAATGAGTACATTTAGCTGCACATTACTGTCCACGTGCTGAGTCTTACCCTGATATTTGGGATGTAGTGTTTATATGGAAGATTAGAGACATGGTTATTCATATCCATGTATACATAATAACAGTATGCAGGTTTATGATCCTTCTCCTGCAGCTGTGTCTTGATTCCTGAGCTGATTATTTCTGTAACAACTGAGTTTCCTCTGAGCTCCTCTGCATTCACCACTGAGCTGGATTTAGCTTCTCCAACTCATCACCAGTAATGAAGAATGAGAGCTACAATAATACAGTTTATAATCTGCATGTCTGAAGTCCGATCTCTTTGTTTCAGTGCTCCGATCGTTTACCATGATATTGTTCGTTAAACTGACCAACTACCACATGACTTGAGCTGATGACACGCCTGTGAGCTGAAACCTGGTTAAAGTGTTTACATGCTCCAGCTAGTATAAGCAGGTTTCATCAGTGACCCATAACTGGAATACCTCTAAAACCGGACTGTAACCAGGATGTATATGCTCCTATAAACACACCAATTCATCACCAAGTGCTTTTCACAGTTAAAAGACATTAATTCCACTATAAACTGGAGTGAGAAGAATCCCATTTTTAAGATATGAAGCTGGAGCTTTAGTGGTGTCTGTCACTTTCAGCGGCGCTCACATTAACAAACTCCAGCACATCCTCCTCCTCCACACCTCCCTCTAGGCACTCCCCAGCTCTAAAACACATGTCTGTTTAGTAACACTTTGGTTGTGTAGTATCACTCCAGATGACTGACAGTAACCAAGCCGTGAAAGCGCCAGGACTGTGTGTTAAATGGGCAGAATGTGAGGGAGGCTGTTTGGCACAGTAGTGATAGCGCAGGTCTGAATTCTCACTTCAGCTCACTACACACATACACACATGGATAAATATATGCATACAGTATGTGCTGTTGGTTCTTTCTCTGCTTTATCAGCAAGATAAGCCAAGACTGAGTGTGTGATTACTGGTGCAGTGGTGATGCATGATGTATGAGCCAAGAACATAGTGGTGGGGATCATGGCTCTGAACCCAGAATGCTTTGAACATAGTTGGTGCAATTTGCGTCAGAAGTTCTCTCAGAGTCATGAGTCAGGCAAAATGGAGAACACTGATGTCGTACACACACTGCTGGATTCAGTTGGTCTGTGATTACTCTCTCCAGTAATTATTAATGTTCAGCGAGGATCAACATTCATAGATCCACTCATAACTTCAGATTATCTCACACTTATCAGCTTGAGTGACTTTTCTGTCTGTATGAAAACTAATGCAGTTGATTTTTAGCAGCTGATGCAGCATGATTTCCCATGGTGCACATTTACCAGAATGTAAAGATAAACAGAATAAACCCAGCAGGGGCTACACTTTCTGTTTAGATCAGCCAAAGCATGATGGGAATCTTGGTGGGAAAATCTTAAATCACAGGTCACCACTCTATCACGGAGACAAACAACCATTCACACTCATATTCTTGCCTGCAGGCAATTTAAGAGTCACCAATTAACTTAAGCTGCATGTGTTGTCTCTGGACTGTGGCAGGAATCCGGAGTACGTGAAGGAAACCCACCCAACATGCAAACTCCACACAGAAAAGCCTCGACTGAACCTGGGTTCAAACCCAGAACCCTCTGGAACAATAGGAAGGAAGGTTTTACTCCATGTGTTTTCTGACAGTAATAATAAGCCTGTAGTTAAAGGGATACATTACATACATACATGATACATTTAGTGAAAAATAGTGGACATAAGAACACAACAAGGGAAGGTAAAGTCATACAGAGCTGGGAGATAATTCAGTCATCATCTATCAGCTTTGGTTTGGTCTCATCGGTGTAGTTTCCAGCTGCAGCAGCTGAAGAACCAGTTGTGAGGAGTTGGTGGAGACCAAAACAGAACTAGAAACACTGGACTCTCTGTCTACCAGGTGTTTTCATCAGGTACAACAGGCAACTGTTATTCATTTTCAGAACAACTTCATCAGCTGATAACATGTTGTGTAAAATAAAAATAAAATACTCATGGTTCATGTTTTAATGATTTTTCTCTGATGTACAGACACAGTGGATATTGATATCAGGAAAATATTTTGATATCACGTTATTGATTTCAAACATTTCTCCCTGTAACAGTGCTGTTACCTGTAGTTGATGGGACTTTTTGCCACGTTTGGAGCACATCTTCCACCAATGAAATCGCTTGGCTGAAACTACCCATTGTATAATGTGTCATATTATACTGTCCATAGCTTTATTGTCCCTTACAGTTGGCTCAGCAGCGGGTGCAGGGTGAGAGAGCAGATGCAGAGTGAGGACAGTTTTATTCCCCCTACCCTCTGGGAGATGGGGATATGGAGGGTTGCCAGGTTAATGTGCTTGACCCAATGAAAGCCCAGAGCAGAGCCTATGAAAACCCCCTTCCAGGGAGGCCAGGAGCTGGCCTGATTTATGGCCTCTTTGCTGGATGGAGTTCAGTACCTGGGCCGTGGCAGAGGCATCGACAACAGCAGCTTTAACTCTCCCTTCCCTTACACAGAGCAGTGAAGCCCAGCCCCAGACACGCCTCGTAGCTCACTGCTGAGCCACTGCTTCATCTACAGTTGGCTCACGTGCAGCCGGGGCTCCGCTCCTCCATTTTGGGGAGTGGAGATTTCCAGCACAGGGTTATATAATTTCAAATGGTGACAGTGACTGTAGAGATTAAAGGGAGGGAGCTGACAGAAGAAAGTAATTAAAGGAATCGATGGTCTGTTAATTCACACAGTGCGACATATATGTTGGTATTGTCTGACCTATTTATTCTATTTTCAAACAGCTTGATGGAAAGTGGTAATGTGGGTTAAGTGCCTTGCCCAAGGCTGCGTAACCCCCCGGCTGGTGCCATATTTCACAAAGTGGATATGAGTGCATAGTTTTACATTGTGAAAACTTCAATTGGCTCAGCCAAGTGGAAGCAATCTCTTTTTATTTCATCATCAAACCAGCAGAGTGATTCCTATTTGTGTGCATATACCACTGCATGTAGTGTACGTGTGAAGGAAGGTTGTACACCGACTAACATCTGTGAATCTTTGAATACTCCTTTGCCCGAGGTTCATCATTCTGAAATACACATTATGCAGTGTTTGTGTTGCCATTTTGTCAACAAGGATTATTCTTGTCCTTTTGTGTGTTATAGTATATTTCACTTTTTATGTGTAGAGTTTGACCTTTTGTAAAGGTCTGTGTCTTAAAGCTGATTCTTTCTTTTCACTGTGTAAAGATTTTAAACAACACTGCGCTGAAGGTTTAATGAAAATGAACCTAATGTCTCTGTCACTGTCAACAGACATGGATCCTCTCTGAATGTTCACACAGTAACCTTTTAAACCAAACCAAGGACTGTTTGGTTTTGTACAGTAGTCGTGTAGTAAACATTTTTAACATTTTTAACCATTTCATACAAATTAAGTAAGTAACTGAAAAAGTAAAACAGTGCTGTTGTTCTCCAATAGTTAATTTTTTCTTCAATCTTTTTATTTTGATTAAATTCTGTAAATTGGAGGTAGAGAACCAAACTAAACTTTGTAGTTTGTATGAATTTATATTGGAGAGTCTCATGGTCATGAGTCTAATTGTGCTGGTGGGATGTTGATGCACAGCATCATTATTATAAGACAGTTAATCAGTGAGAGTGAATGTGATGACGAGAATCCTGCGTCTTTGTCTCAATGTCCCTGGTATTTGATCGTATTATTGATGCGGTAAAAATTAAAAACAAAAAAGGAAATGACCTGTATGAGTTTTTAAATGGTTTCAGTCAGATTAATGGAATTATGTTTACTCAACTTGAAAATATTTAGTGTGAATCATTGCCTTACTTTTTAAAGTGTAGCCAAGGTCCCATTTTTTCAGTGTACTTAAAAATATTCTGATATTCAGCACATACACTGGCAGTGAAGTATGTAATGGCTTGTTTGTGTGACTCAGACTCGATGAGCAGCATTCCCAGCTCTCCTGTGGTTGTTAATCTATACAGCAGCAGCAAGGTAAAAGAAGAGGACAATTTATGCAGACCTTGTAAAAGCCTGGCTTAAACCATACGTGAAATGACTGATTGGTTATACACCTTGAAAACTGAATCCCAGTGAGATTTTACTTCATGATAAAACACTGTGGGGTGGGCTGTGGTATGTACCTGCTAATTGTTTGATTCTTGGTTTTTCATGGCAGCGCAATCCGCATCAGTCGGAAGGGATGGCATATGCTTCTCAACTTCTGTTTCCACACGGCTCTGACCTTCGCTGTGTTTGCCGGCGGCATCAATCGAATCAAATACCCCATCATCTGTCAAGCAGTAAGTGCATTCCCTTTTCATTCGTCCCACTCTCAAAGCTTTTCAGAAAATTGATTATGAATGTCTATTCAGGTGTTGCACTGAGTGCAGTATGTGGATGTAGAGTAGGCCAGCTTTATGTCTTTCACACTCCAGCAGCATGTATGGTCTGGTCACTCTTTTACTCAAGTGTTGGCACAATGAGCCCTGATGATTCAGGCTTTCTCATCATGAGTGCATTCACTCTTTGTCTCTTTGTTGTCTGACTGCGCTCTCTTTTGTTCCCCAGGGTTAGTGGTGGGTGTTATGGCCCACATCACATTTTGTGGATGTTTTGCAAAGTAGCAGTATTTACATTTATTTCTTGTCATTTTAATCTTTTGCAAATGTTTTTTTTTCTCCCAGGAATTTCAGCTTTGCAGTAAATGTATCACAGTCGATTAATTGAAAGCTTTACATATATTAAGACATCTTTATTTGGAGGACTCATGCACACTTGGGATGAAGCCAAAACAAAAGGTTTCCAGTGGTAACACTAAGTGGTCAACAGAGGTTTGGTTGTGTTCCCACTCCTGGCAAAGACTGACAAGTATGATGATTGCAAATGATAGTTTTAGTGCTCAGAGTTCTTCTCAGCAAACGGAGTTCATGATTGTGGATGTGCCCCTAGCGGTACCTCTCAGTACAACAATCATGGTTCCCACAGGATGAATCCTGGTGGTCTCTCTGGATCATCATGATTGTTATAGACACACACACGTGTGATTATGGATAGAGGGAAGCCAGCTCCATCTTGTGAAGCATACAGAGAGCCTTGTCGCTAAAGGTGGATTTTCTCACCCTGTGCAATAAGCATGTGTTCACATGGGTGGTGCCTCCATCTCTGCAGCTCACAGTTATGAATGAGAGAGCGAGTCTCGTGGAGGGACATGGAGATTTGGGATGTCAGGATAGATTTGAAAACAGAACAGAGAAAAGCTTTGTTGCCTGCTGCACCTCACTCTTTTATACAGAAAGGAAGGAGGATACTAAATTATAGAAATTACAGAACGTATATAATATTGTAAAGGAAGTGGGAAAGCAAAGGGGATAATTGGAGTGTATCATTGACAGAAACAGCCAAACCATTCTGAAGTGACAAATAAGAGACGGTGCATATGTTTGAGGAAGTTGAAACCTGTGTCAGGATAACAGCCAAAGAGAGAAAGTGAGAATATAAAAGAAATATGTTCCTTCTATGGTCCTGGTGGATTTCCTCTCCTGTTGATTGATAGCTGGACCTGTTAACGTGGTGAGCATGAAACACCAGCTGGAGCAGAGCATCAACCACTGTCAGATCACCTCAGCAGGTGGGAGAGGGGCATTTACTGTATGTAGCCTCAAAGAGATTGATGTACAATTCTTTTCTACTGTTCACTCACCATTTCCACTGCCTTCGCTCACTCCCTGTTTGTATCAGTGGGCCTGGTTCGCTCCCTTTATTGTGAGCTGGACTCAGCTGCCTCCTCTGCTGTCACAAGCGCTTTAGGTGGCCCCTGATTCCACAGTGTAAAGACTCCACCTCTACATGCTGAAATGCAGCGCGTCATATTCTGTTCAACCAGCTTTGCCTGAGCTGCCTGGCAGGAGGCCCGCAGACAGGGAAGTCTGTAAGAAGTCACCACTCGTGTCGACGGTGACTGACACAAAACGGCTGGTGTTTGTTGTAAAATGCAGTGTGAAGTGTTTTACAAGAGATGAGAAGAGATTTAGACATAAGAATACTAAAACTTGTACTTTATGTTGCCATCATGCTATTACTGGTGTATCCTCATTGTTTACTAGCTCTTTAATACATCTTTACTTGCTTATTAGAACATGACAAACCCGTCACATTAACACTTAGAAATGAAGTTGGAGGCTGATCAGAAAGTGAGTTACTAATCAGATAGACCTGCCAATATAAGTGCTTGTTAAATGATTCTTCCACTACAAAAATCCATCAAATGCAGTTGTTAATTTCAATCAGTTGTTACTCAGTGGGTATTCTCTCTTTCAGAGGGTAAATATGAGGGATTAATAAATGACAAATCATTTGTTTAAAGCAACATGGTGTTTCTGTTTTATCTTAAAATCTCAACAGTAACTGTAACAGGGAGAACAGAGCCTCTGTCAAACACCTGTTGTTTCTCTGTGTAACTGTGGTTCTTCAGGTTCGATCTCCCTCTAACTGAGTGATAGTCAGCAGCTTAAACTGCTGGAATCAGACCCAGAGAGTTCAGAGTGAAGCTGAACTGGAGATCAGTTAAAAACCAGCGTTCATCTCTGATATCCAGGAAACTGACGCAGATATCAAGGATTAGAAACCGAGTTTGGTGTGTTTGTTACAGCTGCAGCACTTCCTGCTCCAGGAGCAGGGGATCATGGGTAATATATAGTGTTAGGTTGTGTTTCAGTTCAGTGAGTGGAACTACACAGTCAGAGCTCCTGACAACAGATTGATAGACTTTGCTTTCTGTACATGAAAACTGCTGAACCAGAGGCCAACAGAATTAATTCCCACTGGAGACTGCAGGGGGCGCTGCTGCTCAGAAATGTTACATTTTGTTGCTTTAATTTATTTGTTAACTAATAATTAATGAATCCATAGAAATCCTTCATAAAGTCTAGCCTATTACAAACGTGGTGCTCATAAACCGTACTGCAGTCCACTCATGCAGCCCTCTTCCTGTCCAGCTGTGTCAGTGCAGGTGTTGTTGATGAAGCTGTGCGACTTTATTTGGCCCTGGTCTTGCTCTTTAATTTATTTAACATTCATTCATTTTATCTAATTTTATCCCGGGGCCTTTGAATAATTTTTGCTGCTCCTCCTTTAGCCAATCACTGCTAACAGGATAACTCTCCGCAGATTTGGGCAGGAGCCCAGATTGTGTGCTGTTCCACTGGGATCCAGTCAGGCCCCACCAGACGCAATTTGGGATAATTACAGGACTGCTTGAGGAGATGTGTGATCACACGACGTGCACAGACACACACACACACGTTCAAATGCACACACAGATACATGCAGTGCCTGCTGAGTTCACAGCACTCCCCCCAGTCATCCCACCTCCCCTCTATGCACACACAGATGCCCCCCTTTCTCCCCTCCCAGGGGGACACATAAGTACATGCTCTCCCTCTGACAGAAGGAACTTCAAGGAGCTCTGAAACTAGCTTTGGCAGCTCTTGCAGCACTTCAAGCATGCACTCCCCTCCCAGCCCTCCGCCCCTCACCCTCCTCCCTCACCATCCCCACCTGCATCCTATCCTATCCCCATCTTCCTGTTCTCTATCTGTATTCCACTTTTTCAGTCTTGCACTGCCTCCCCGCCCTGTGGCTCTGTCGCTATGCAGCACCCGATGTCTTTATGGCCTCAAAGTCAAATTCATCTGTAATCTCTATTTCTATCTTTTCTTCCAACAAGGCTCACTGTGTCATTGACTTGAGCAACACCCCAGCTGTCACATTACATCTTGTGTTTGCCTGTATGAGGCAGCAGAACAACATACAGTATATCCCTGTTTCCCCTCACCTCAGCTCACCTCAGACCATCAACATTTGGATTACATGTTTCAGCTCAGTGAGTCTGACCAGCCTTAAATAAACTATTTATTTAGCAGAAAAAAAACATGGCTAAGGATGTGACCTAGATCTGAGGTTACATCTGACAGCCAGCTTAAAGATGCTATACAGAGGATTTCCTCATTAGTGTGCCACTGTGAAATTAGTTGTGACGAGAGACGCTGGAAAAAGAAAGAAAGAAAGAAAGAAAAGGCTCTAGACATTACAGTATCTGCAGTGATTTGCTTTGTACTTTCAATGGGTCCAATTTGAGTGTTCCTGAGCTCATTTGCCCACATGTAAAAAGCTTCCGGTAGACTGGTTACTTATGCATCAAAAACAGTAGGGAGCTGATATAATGAATATGCCCATAGTAGACAGCTTAGAGGGACTTTTGAATATAGCACTTTTAGCATATGCTAAACAATTCATCTGAAACTGTCAGAAAATACCACACTACACCTAATTCTAAATAAACTATTCAAGCAGCAAATGATTTGCAGAAAATAATTGTTACAATCTTTAAGTCAAGGTAGACACGGATGTCATTTTAATTAGCAAACATGTAAAGTGTGAGTTTGGGAGTTTCTCTCTGTGTAAAGAGCAATAAGTAGTAGGTTCTGAACCAACAAGGTCAGGGAGAGTATTTTCCTCCAGGTCAGTAAACTGGTAGATTTACAGTCAAGCATCACTCTTTCCCAGATCACCCACAGCATTATTCTGTTCTGTACAGTCTGAACTTTCTGCTGCTGGTTTTTTTTGTATTGTTTGTACCTTTTCACACAGCTGTACGTTGCCACACTACACACTGTGAGCTAATGTTTTACACCCGTCGGTAGAGTCTGCTAGCTTCTTCTGTCTGCATTGTCTTCTGATTAAAACACCACGGCATAAAATCTGAAAACATTGTGAGGAGACGTCTTAACAGCTTATTGTTAAACTTCACATTTTCTCCTCCCACTGAAGCTAGAATAATGTTTATTTTCTTCTGACATTAAACACTGAGAGCATAGATTCATCAAAACAAAATGATGATGATATTGGTTATTATGCTTTCCAATAAGAATGGTAGTATAAAAAAATCTATTCATTGTTAATGCACTAATCCGATTTAAAATCAAGCGTCATTCAGAGACCTAATGTTTCTGTGATAATGTTGTTTTTCCATCTTTAATACCAAGTGCATTCTGCTTTATTGCTCTACCTTTGATTGATATTCAGCTTGTTGTTTTTGCAGGAGATTAACTGTAGATAAAAAGTATAAAGTGTATTACTATAGATTAAAATAGACTGTGAAACATAGAAGAAGAGGTGGAGTTTTTTTCAGCCCAGAGTAGATTTGTTGTCAGGCTGCATATAGCTCCAACAGCCTGTTTGTAGTCTGACAGGTGAAACCAGGCACCAAGAAAGAAGTCCATGAAAGCGACTCAGATGAGTATTGGCAGTTTTATCAAATCAGATCTTAGTTGGGTGGTAAGAGTTTTAAAACGCGATGGCAACATGTCCTCCAAGTGGAAATTGAACTGGAAGTTAAACACCTTGTCTTGATAATGCTATATTGCTGTGCTATGTTATGTTGTTATGGTATATACTATGTGATATTTGGGTAGATGAATGTCTCCCTCACGTCTTTAACTGACAGCTAACAGTGACTGGGTAAATGTAGCCCTGCCTGTTGGAGTTTGATGTGTTTGTAGCTCTAAGTGCAGAAAGGTGCTCAGCAAACCGTGTGTGGTAACTGCTCATTATTTCTGCTTTTCACATGAAGTTCACAGTCTCTGTCTCTTCCTACTGATGATATCAGGATTGGACTTGTATTAATTATGACACCTGTGTCTCGTCTTCATCTTTGTCTTGTCACATCTGGTGCTATTTTACACCAATAACCATAAAGGGGCACTTACCTAAAAGCACTGCAGAGCTAACAAGCTAACTCTGACTGACAGCTTGACTGTGTGTTGTCATGGAGTGTGTGTGTAGGCTGTAAATGCTGTGTGTTGCTACAGAGAGATCACCACATGCTAACTTTCATTCTGTTTCAGTGACCTTGCACAAATGCTAAATGAGTAGCATCTCTGTTTGGTTGTCAGAATTTCATGAGTCTAAATCAAACAGGTTTTTTTCTGGGTGTTTGTGGTTGTGGAGTTTTATTTATTCATGCATCGTTGACACCCAAGAGTGAGTTTGAGGTGGCAGACGCTGTGGCTTTTTGATGGCGACACATTGATCAGGTTTTCTGGGGCCGTTTCCAGCTCCTGTTTTGTTAACTGTGTGATCATTGTGCTGCTCACTGATCCGATCACTCACTGAAATTATGTATTTAGCCAGATTCCCTACTAACAAATGCACATCAGGTGAAAGCACACAGCAGATATGAAGAGTAAAATACTGGAATAGGGACTGTTTAACAGATTGTCCTGATTATATCCATGTGATAATTAATCACAGGTCTTATCTAAACATACTTCACCCATTTAGCCCCAGTTTCTCTCAGGTATGCATGTATGTGAATTAATCAAGTTTAACCAGGAAAGCCTGAAAGATTGGATTAAACATGTTACTGATATGTTAGTGCTGTACATGCCTGACTGATGTGCAGATGGCTGTGCTGTCTTATTTATTTATACTGGGCATAAATCAGCCTGTTATGATCCGTGTGCGCACCCCCACCTTTACCATAGCCTTAATTTAAGAACCCCTCCTCTCCCCTTATTTCCATATTACAAACACACTTCCTCTCTGTCTGTGCTTGGCACTAATGAAGCTCTGTAGTGTTCAGACTCTGCAGCAGTGATTGACTTACCACCCGCTCTCTGCTCTCTATAAGCAGCTCAAGGACACTTCCAATTAGCATCTGGACTCTGGTACACTTGCTTCAGTCCCTAGGCCTACCAGGCTGCAGAGAAACCATTTGATTGGGTACCTCAGAACAGATTGGCCAGGTGGAGAGAAGACTCAGCGCATTTTAATTTTCTCCCTCCTTTCTCTCTCTCTCTCTCTCTTTTCCCTCATCTCTCTGCTGTCTTTCTATGAGCTGGCAAAGCCTTTAAACAAAGTTAGATCAGTTCCCTTATTCAAACATAATTCATGAATATTAAAACGAGGAGGAAGGGAGATATGTATACAGTGCATTTTGGAAAACAATCACGCACTGATAGTTGTCAACGTGACTATCATTTATATTCAGATTTGTTATTCACAGTGCACACGTCGTGTCCTCTAACTCAACTGATAAGGAGCTGCTCAGTATCCACCAGTATAACCTCACTATAATGCTCTTATCCTAGACAACCTTGATGATTCAATAGCACTTTTTGAACCTGTCGACTATTGTCTTTTAGTGAAGGATAAGACAAAGCAGTCAGGTCTTGAAGGAAAACGTCTGTGGAAACACCCTTGGAGTGACATTGATGATGTTTTTGCGAGAGGAGTGGCAGCTCCTCCTGAACATATTTTCTTTGAGTTACAGGAGTATAATCAGGTCTGACATTTTTCAGAGACACACCGTACTGTATACATTAGCAAAAGTTCATAAAAGTCAAATAAATAACTTGACGTACCTTCTGTCCCCCCACCACAGGTCGGGGTCGTGCTGCACTACTCGTCTCTGTCGACCATGCTGTGGCTCGGGGTGACGGCGAGGAACATTTACAAACAGGTGACCAAGAAGCCTCCGCAGAGTCAAGATGGTGACCCGCCTCCGCCCCCTAAACAGCCGCTGTTGAGGTAAGCACAAATGTCCCTGGAGCCCTCCTGAACCCTGACTGCATGTACACAGAAAAATACGGAAAAAAACTGTGTGTATGTATTTTGTGCCTGTATGTGTGTGTGTGTGTGTGTGTGTGTGTGTGTGTGTATTTTTAATCTTTTCTGCACTGTCACTGCTGCTTGCTGTGTGTGTATCTTCAGAGGTCGAGGACTGGTTCACTGCACAATTATTTGCTTTCTTATTTCTTTTCTTTGTGTGTCAGTACATGACCTGACTGAGACTGAGACGTATGTAGAAGTCTTATACAATCACAGACCAGCAGCTTGAATTTATTCTCAGCAGTAGTGGGAAAAGTATTCACATCCTCAGGTGAAAACGCCAATACAACAGTTTGATATAGAAGTAATAGCAGCAAAATGAATTTAAAGTGTCAAAATTCTGCAGGAAAATGATCTCTGTGACTAATATATTAGTACATATGATAATTATTAAACTGTTGATGTATCATTAGCCCCTTTTACAGAGAGATCACACTATAATGGCTTTAAGAAAAGACCCTTGGTCACACCACCTTAACACTGAATCACACAAAGCCTCTATGACTTCCTCTGCTGCCGGCATAAAGGTGGGACAACAATGAGCTCTCCACTCCGCCTTCATACCCTCTCTACAGAGCAGCGAGGCGGAATAACGGCACAATATTCCCACCTTGAGCGGGCTGTGTAAACGGAGCTCGTGTCTAAGCAGCCTGTTACTGCTGTGGCTGGACAAGGTTAAGCTGGTTTTTACTACTTTATATCGAGTTTGGTAGAAGGGTCAGACCTTCTCCAAAGATAAACCTGGGGTGTGGTGAGGATGATATATCAGGTAGGAAGAAAAAACGAAGCCAAATAGATTGGAAACCATATACTTGGAAAACATTCCTGTATTTATCATATATTATTTAAAATCTTCATCTTAACCATACTGTAGTACCTAAGTATCAAGTAGCATAAAATAAAATGAATCTAAATTGATGTGAATACTTTTCCCACTACTACATTTACTCAGGTACTGTACTTGAATAAATATACTGATTTAAACACTCTTTTCTCTGATTACTCAAGATCTGAAGTGAAGTGTGTGTTGAGTCATATGTGTTTGTCAGGTTACCTTGTGCTTCTCTCACCTGTGTGTGCAGAGGTGTGTGTACTCCACTGTGTGTTTGAGCATATGCATATTTGTGTCTCTGTTGATTTATGCCAGTTTCTGTATTTTCCTCAGGTGTTTTTTCATGTTTCCCTCAGAGAGCAACAATAGCTTTACACAGATGAGTTATTGCATCGTTTATCTGCAGAGACATCCACAGCTGGTTTGCATTCTCTCAAGCCTCTGGCTTTGTTCACTCTACAGTGACACAGCAGTCAGGTCCTCCTGTTGTCCTCCTGTGTGGCTCTCCTCGTGGATTTCTCTTCCTCATGTTAAGAAATTGGGTTTTTTAATCTGAGTCACTGTCCGACCACAAGGGAGGACGTTCAGGGTTTGAACAGTAATGATTCACTTAATGTGAAAATGAGGCTGATAAATGCCGGAGATTAGTGGAGTCGAGTGAATTCCTTTAAATCAGTCGGATTTCTGAGCTGAGGTCTGTTTAGCTCAGAATCTGCTGTTAGAGGTGACTGACATTCAAGGTGCAAACTGCTGCTTAGCAACAATAACTCTGACAGAGGGAGGTCATGAGCATTTGTCGAGGGTCTCTGTGTCTGATCAGTCAGTTCATCAGTACCTCTAACTCATCAATACCACTCAGCTGTGTTTTCCTGTCTGACTCCGCTGGTCATCCAACTATTTCTGGATTCTCATAAAGTTTAAAAACAGTTTAAGTGAAGTGATTTAAATAAAGCAACAGCTGGGTCAGAGGGAGCTGTAGAGGACTGACTAGCAGCTGTTTTAATCTCATCAACATTACAGCCATCACCATTAGGCTCGAGCCCAGTGATTCCCAACCAGTACAGCAGACGGTACCTTTGTGGTTTCTGCGGGGGGTGGGGGGGTGGTATGATCGAGTATCTCTGCTAATTTGAAAAAACAGAAATTATGCTCAGGAGGAGAGTTTAATAAACATCCAAATAGGGTTACAGATAATCCACTGTCACAGTGAGCAGTAAGCTACGACTGACTGATTGACCACATGAAACCTAGTTAGGTTTAAAGTAACGGATACTGTGAGTGAAATAGTTACAGGGTTTTCCACCAGTGATGATCATTCAACAGATTTTATCCACCGAGGTCTTTTCCAACACAGAATAAAGTGATTTTACATTTTTAGAAAATCTATGTTTCTCTGACGTCCTTGGGTGGACACAGGACATCAGGAGGGGCTGTTTGCTCAAATTATTTCTCTGATAACTTATGATCCAGACGTTTGATGACTACAATCCTTCATTTGGTTAAAAGTTACAGATGTAGGTTTATAAAACTAAAGGTTAAGGTAAGCTAAAGGTTTTTATGGCCAACCATCCAGCCACCAGCCATTGCTTATGGAAAACTGGATAAACTATTAAAATGGTAAAAGTATTAGAATGGAGTTGAAATTGTCATCTGATAAAAGGATAGATCCAGTGGTAGTAGCAGTACAGACCAACCTAAACACTGACATGTTACCATCTGCTTTAAAAGTGAAATGAGCTCATGTGAAACCTGACAGTGGTGCTGCAGAAGAAGAACTTGAGCTCATCTGATAGGGATGTAGGTCAGAGAAGAAGGTTTGGAACTGCCGCTCTAACCTGACGATGATTTTTTCTAGTTAATATTGTGAAGCGTCTCAGATTTTACAGTTTTCCCACAGGTATAGCTGACACATTCTTGCCTGGAACCGTTGAACTGGATCTGTAGTAAATGTTTTGGCTCAGTTATTCTGTTTGAGACTTGGTAAGAAGAATCACTGTCAGGAGGAGGAGGAAGGACAAAGAGGCGAACAGCCTGTTACTATGGCATCACCCCAATGTTAGAACTAATTACCTCAGTTAGACAGGAGGCTGCTGAGCCCGGAGCTTTATCACAAATCTAAATGTATTTAGCCGTTTGACCCGTTTCATTTCTATCTGCGCAGACGAACACGTCAGATTGAATCTCTGTTTTTTGTGATTTTTCTTTCTCGGCTCATCTTTTCTGCTTACCGGCCTACATCCGGCATGTTTAAGAGGATCAGCTTTGACACATGCAGCTCTTCCGCGGTGAGAAGCAGGTTGGCGGAGCTCTTTCTGCACATCGCAACTGTGCTGTGAGCCCAACTCCAGCTGGAGAACTTGCTAGGGGAAGGCTCTGAGCAGGGATGAGGAGGCAAACAGAGGGTGCACCGGAACAAACGCCTGTTTGTCATTTAATCTTGTATTCAGTTTTATAGAACTCTTAAAGCTGTTGGAGAACATCAAGTGCTGTTTCAGTTGTTTGAATTTTCTTGAACTTTGTGAAATGGTGGATGAACCCACACATGAAAAGTATTGAGACAAGTGGAGCTGAACTGGAAATGAACCCTGCTGGAATATCTGACTTGCTTTCTGTGGGCATTTTAGTGAATTATTGTGATGTAGCGCTCACATGAACATTTATCACCTGTACCACCTGAAACCAATATCTATAAAAATCATAAATGAGCAGTATCATGTGTCTGACATTATGTTAAAACTGGAATCTGCTCAATAATGTATTCCCGAGGAGTCACTGAGGATAAAGTCCCCATCAGATAAGGATCCCCTCAACCTATAAGCAGCACTTTCCTTGCAAATCAAATCCTCAGACACCTGCGTGATTGGGGGGTTTTAATATGGAATGTTCTTGAGGCTCTCCCATCATGCACTGCTTGTGAATGAGATAATTTGTCTGGGGGCAGGCAGAGGGATCGTGTGGCGCAGCAGTCAAGTTGATCCACAGTGATTGACTGTAATGCTCCCCGACAGACAGGCTCATGCAATGAGACTTAGCAGCTGGAGACAAATCAATTTCTCCTCTGAGCCCCCGCCCTCCTCCCTCCCCACAGCCAACCTATTCCTCCCTATCTACCTCCCTTTTCCTGTCCTCCGCTGTTGACAGCATCTGATGGCGATTCAATGTATCATCACACTGACCTTCGCCAGAAATTAAGCCAAGAAAAGTTAACATGCCATGTTTCATTAATTCTCGTTTCTGCTATTAACTGACAGTCATCTGTGATGGGGTGAAAATCATTACCTAGTTAACACTCTACTGTGAGAGAACACTTCTCCTTAGTACAGAATCTCCAACATCTGTTAAACATCACTAGAAGCATTTCTTTCCAGATTTCTGAAATATTATTAACTGGGAAATAGACAAATTCTCATGTGGAGAAAATATTAGTTAAGAGGAAACAGAATAAATTATACCATAAGTGCATTTTTTCTGATGTAGATGTTTTATAAGACCAGGCATTTAAAGCAGAAATGGCTGACTCATGCATCAACTATGAGATATGTGTACCAAAAGGAAATGCAAGTAGAATATCTCTAAAATCATAAAAGTCTCATCACCTCTGAAAAAAAAAAAGGGATGCAAAATGAATGTACTAGATCATACATGAAATAATTGTAGGAAATACATATGGCTTTTCGGTAGAGTCAGATGAGACGAATATGAGGCTACAGCTCACAGCCAGTTTACTTTATTTAGGCCAGCGACTGGATGGATATGGGGAAACAGCTACCATGGCTCTGGGTCTACAGGGAAACAGCATTTGCCTGACTAAGAAATAGTCCAGCACATGTCTGCTCTGCTCCATAACCCTGACATTTTTGATCAGTGAGCTTTAGAGGTCTGGTGGGGAATTCTGGTTGCCTCCAGACAGAGCTGAAATAAGCTGGCTAAGCTAACCAGCCATCATTGTAGTTTCTAGTAGGTAGTAGCAAGTAAACAAGGAAGTATTACTTGGAAAAACCCACTGTTCATTAAAGAGCATTCAGACATGCAGGTCTTTGGTGAATATTACATTTCATTTATTAGTGTTTTAATTTGTAGTTTTGCCTGTCTCTGGAGCTATGTGACCATCAGTTGTCCCTATTAAAGGAAAAATCCTGGAGCAGGTCCAGTATGGAGGAGCAGTCACAAAAACAGAGGACAGTGCATTGAAGCAGAGGAACAAGGATGGAGGAGTCACTGTAGGCTGTGGGCTAAAAGGCTCTTCAGGGTCTATTTATATCAGATGATTACTGTTCCTGAAACTGCCTCAAAAGCATTAACCTGCAGCACACAGCCATTTTGTTCGAGTTTGAAGGCCCTCTTAATAGAATGTACAACAAAAACCAGTGTGTAAGTATTTGTGTGTTTGTGATGGCACGGAATGTGTTGGCTTCTTGTAATTTGATCACACATGCTAGGTACTTTGTGTGTATATTACATGTGTTTTCTTGGGCCTGTAAGAAGTAATAGGAGGCTCTCAGAGAGGGGATGTAATAAGGAATGAGGAGTTATAGAGGAAGGTAAGTTTTAACATCCACCAGTTCTTCCTGATTATGCTTATTCATTGACGGTGTAAATGGCTTTGTTGGAGCAGGGTCCCCGGAGAGGAACTGTCCTCCACCCAGAGACAGGACAGGCCTGTAATGCCGCTGCTCCCACCCCCTCCCTCCCCCTCTTCACCTCCTCTCCAACCACCCGCCCACCCCTCACTAACCAGCCCAGATAAACATCTTGAATGTAATTGAATTTTATCACATGCATTTCTGGAGGATAGATTGGGAGGAGAGAGACGGAGAGAGAAGGGATAGAAGGAGGAACTGAGGATGAAGATGGAGGAAGATGGAGTGGTGGAAAGAGCAGTGACAGAGGTTGAGATTGAAATTAGTGAAGGAAGAGTGGTAGCAAAGTGTTTTATAGGAAAGTGAATACAGTGCAGACAGAGGACAAGGGCAGTGCAGAGAGGGAGCTGCTGAGGCCATTTCCTTCATTGAATTTTTTAAGCTCATAATGTATGTGCTGTGACACAAGCTGTTCATTGTCTATATACCTGCCTCTGCCTCCTCAGCAAACATCATGCATCTTCCCTCAGGAAACTGCCAGTGCTGTACAACAAACAGAACTCAGTGTTGTAGTATCCCTGCAGGTATGGAGGGATACTGCAGGTTGTAAAGACTATCATTAATATAATTATTGTTTGTCTCTGATCTTATAACCTCTATTTAATCTGTGTAATCTCACTGACATCACAGTCTCTCTGCAGACCTGACTCACATCCTGACGCACAGCCACCACCACATGGGCTTAATGGCATCCTGTGGTGCACAACACAACCGTGATGCCCACATGCCACATAGCTAAAAGCATAGTGCATCACTGCCTTTACGCTGCCTCACAGCAGCAGGAAAATGCAGTTTCTAAATATTACAGCGCTGACCACAGCAGGGGAGCTGGCCACAGAGGGCCCAGACCAAAAACACACAGGTCATTCCGACGTAAAAAAAGCGAAATGGATCTAACTTTTGCTGCAATCATCCAGCAGTGGTCCCTGGCTGATTGTTTCACAGAGAACGTTATATTCAGCTTAATTGTTGCAACTCATGGATCTACAGTAGTCCCTCAAAGGAACCCATTCCTTCCATATCATCTCTTATCAACAGCATAGTTTGTGTTGTTTAAATGCAGCCTACAGTTCTGTTTGGTCATTGCTTTCACACCACTCCAGCCTACATGAAAATGTTGGTTGTTCCAGAGACCTGTAGTCTGGTTTGGTGGTGAGGAAATAATCCTGACTAACCTTGAGGTTTTAGTACAGTCAGAGATGCGTTCAAACCGAAGTGAATGTTACTGTCCACCTCTGCTCAGGTTTCTTTTCACGCCTCCCGTGTTGTTACTAACATAGATGTCAGGAATTAAAAGCAATGAGTCCTGACAAGTGTTTATCGACAGGAAACAGATTTGCTTTCCGAAGTAGTAAAATTTATACTTTGGTTTGTAGTAAAGAAATAAACTGTTGGTGACCTGAATTCCATAGAGTGATCACAACACAGGAGAAAAAGCTCCAAACTCTACCTACTGATGTTCAGATTTTTGGGCCATGTTTGAGGAGAGTGAAGAAGGATGTCTGCTGCACAGCCTCATGTCTGTTCCTCAGTGTCATGGTTTTTTATTTTAGGTCAGAGCCTACCACTACACAAGTCTGTAATCTTATCTGTCACCTGGTCTGTTCAATCTTTGTGGTTATTATCTGTCTCTTGTGCTTAATAATCATTTCTCAGTCATATTTTGACCGTGCTGCTGTAATCCAGATGTGAGATAGCATCTAGAAATGCCTTTCACGCCAAAACGTTCTTATCCTTTCTTCTTCCTCCTGCCTCTGCTTGTCCCTCTCACCACAGATTTTTGGCTTCAGTCAGTGGAGGCCCTCATCATCTGTGGGGTCACGGTAGCTGGCCATAGACAACCATGGCAGTGGGAGCAAGCGCCAGTAAGTCCTCGATTTGCTTCTTCTGCCTCAAGTACAAATTCTACCCTCCACAAAATTCATTTTCAAGTACCTCAATATAATTTCATTAGGTTATCTAATAGTTTCCAAGTTTCCTTCAATAGATTGTAAAACAAATTTGCATGTGTGTGTGTGTACACAGACAATATGTGTAGTTTGACAAACACACACACACCTCCACCATTACCTTTTGGCTTCCTTTCCTGCTGGATGTGTTTTTTTCATTGAGAAAAATATAATGGCCTAGATAAAGAAGCCAGGGGTTATATTCAGGGCTGTGTGTGTGTGTGTGTGTGTCATCGATACATGTTAAAATAAATAGTAGAGGCTGTAATGTTCAGCTAAAGCATCAGTTAGTTCATGTGTGTTGTGGCTGTTGGATGGCGCGGAGCCAGCCTGGGGCCTCTTTGCCTCGTGGCCTCATCATCCTGGTGACATGCCGCATCTACTTCCTCTGTACCTTCATCCAGCTGCTTTACACCCGAAAAGAAGTATGAGCTGAAGCAGCTGACGGAGGAGCAGCAGAGACTGGCTGCCGCCGACGCGCTTTGTAATTCCACTGTCATCAGGGAGCCGAGCCCGCCAGTGGCGCGCGGCTCCACCCAGCTGAGCCACTGCCTACCGGGTTGCCCAGGGCGCCCATCAACCCGCCTGCTGGCCAACGAGCATTCCTTCAAGGCTCAGTTAAGAACGCGCTCACCCTTCCTGTTCTTGGCCACCTGACTTTCGGTGCACTGGCTGTGCCTCGCAGGGCCACTTCCCTCAAGATATGATCTTCAGCCGCCTCTACGGTGCCTTCTCCGCTACCCTTGGCCTCTTCGCATCCTCATTCACCGTGCCAAGCGTGATGATGTCTGGCATTGCTGGTGTCTTGCTGTCCCGACGGCGAGCCAACGCTGCTCTGGCGCCTATGGCCCGCCTGGCACGCCCAAGGTCAACGGAATGGAGATACCTCGGGCACGCCAACGGTCATAGCCACTGCCACCCGGCGACTCAGCCGTCAGGTAAAGCCTGATGAGCTGCAGTCGCGGCAGTTTAGGGTCACTGCAAACACGCCCGCCTTCCGCTCCCCTCGCGGAAACCACGCGACGGCCTGGCGCCAGCAGATTGCGGTTGCGCCCGCCCCTGCATAGCCACAGCAGCTGATGGAAGAGGAACCTGCGCAACTCAATGTACTGCCAAGCACGCTGACCCGGGAGGGTTACAGGCCAGGGATCCAGCTGCACCCTGCCTCAAAGAGCACCAGGACCAGCACGTTTCAGCCGCCGCCGGGCCGCGCCTGCGGAGCAGGGGTGAGAGGGAGTACGCCCCATCACATCCCCTCCAGCGTGACGGAGGCAGCGCACAGCTCACACACTGACAGCCCCATGAAAGACACGTTACAAGGAGCGCCACGCCCACATCTGTCCACATCTGGGCCTAATGGCCACCTTCATGACGGCATCACGCACGCCACGCTGCTGCAGCCAACACGCACGCAGGCCCTGGCGTGCCATAATCCCCGCTTTGGCCAGGCACACATCTGCTGTGCCAAGGCAGACCTCTCTCTGTGCCCGGCAGAGGCAGAGGGCATGGCGCCTTCCTGTGTGGCTGCGGGCAGGGCCGGGTGTGAGCACCCGCTGGCATCACATCACCAACTGGAGATGTACGCCTCACAAGAGACAACCTCCCCAGAACCCGCTTCCAATCAGAATGGGATTCTAAAAGGGGCCCCTGCGGAATGGAAGGACCCCACACCCCGTGGCAGCGTGGTGGAATATAATGCACTGACCCCTGGAAGACCGGAAACTACTTGTGCAGTGTGGAAGGAAGAATAGAGATCGCAGCGCCCCTGCCCATCCCGCCAAAACAAACCTCGCCTTTCTAGAATTAAAAAGAATTGAATAACATTTTTAAACATCATAACTGTGGGATATTTTTATTTGAATCGTCCTGTTTTTATGTGTGCTGTTTCAGATTGCACAGGAAATCTGATATCATGTAAATGCTCCCTGTAGAGCATCCACATTGGTAACTCCACTCCATCAAGAAGAATTTGTGAAATATGTGTCAAGCATCATATCATCAGATGTAATTGAATAGTATTTCCATTGTTCCATATTACACAGATCTCTCTCTATATATATACAAGAAAAATGAATGGTAGCGTAGAACATGTGTGTGTTAAGTGCTCCACATGACACGCTGCAAGATTTTTTTACACTTTGAATCTGAATCCATCAAATAGTCTACTTATGACAGGAACTCCAGCACTTTAAAGAACTCCTGCATCCATGTTTTAGACTTAATTAAACTAGCAATTTTTAGACTTCAGGTATTTTTGCCATTCAGTCAAGCAACTGTGAATATCTACTAGAGATTTTCTAAATAATATACAAAGATACTGTCGCTGCCAGAGATGTGGATGCCAGTGCTAAGTTGTGAAAATTCAAAGCAACAGAAAGTGAGAAGAAATCTAGCATCCCTTCCAGGTTGGTATTGATCGTGCTGTCTGTATGATGTCTTCAATTTCGTTGTGTTTTCTTTTTCTGGGAGAAGTAATAACGACAGCGTCAACAGCAAATAGCGTGGCCATTGTGAATAGAGAGTTGCGTCACTTGGAGTCGGATCCAGCAAGCATTTTCATTAACACTGTGCTACATAGAGCCGGGTCCTCACAGCCGTCTATTGTTGAAACTAGTGTGCAGGCTTTTTATCCTGTAGCTCAGGGCCCAGACACGCTACATGTGACATTATGAGCATATGATTCTTTGTAAAATCAAACATTTTGGTGTGAATGTGATTATAGAAGAAATATTGCTTAAACGCCACTCTGGGAAATTACCAGGACTGAGTATCCTATTATTTCTCTCAATAAAAACTAATAAACATTTCAGCCAACTCACCCACCACTAGCTAAAAACCACAAAATGACATATAAGAAATTGTGTGCAAACACAATCCCTTTATATTTGATTTATTTTTATTTTGTCTCATTAAAGACCCAGCACGTATGCCTTGTCAGATAGTATTCTATCAGTGTAATGAATAAATATGAATATATTATTTGCCTTGACCTGATAAAACTGCTGCAGCTTGCCATGTATCATTTTTGTCACACTCTTGGATTGCTTCTAGCTCCAAATAAATACTGTACTATTTCCCACCGGTAACTTCCATCTAACAAGACTTAAGCTGAGGTTTATCCAGAATCCAGTCTAGAAAATGCCCTTGGTTCAGCTTTGTAGATAACCTAGTCAGGAGAGGCAAAGGTTGACGTATGGATCTTGTTTTTGTTGTTTTTTTTTTTTGTAATCATGAAGGTCATATCTTCTTTGTAAAGAATGCCAAGCAGTCCAAAGAGAAGCAAAAGTCGTGTATTGAAGGAGAAGCAGCAGTTTGCTTTTCTTGAACATGATATTGAGTATGATACTCAGACAAAACCCGTCATACATTTCGTCAGAAAAGTCAAACTTTAAAAAAGTAAACCTAAGCAGCTTATAATCTCACAGCAACCTCACGGAATTCAGCACCTCAGCATGCAGCACACCATCTCTTTATCCATCCTTCGCACTCTTGTCCGTATATAGAATTGGTTTCTGAATGAATTATTTTCTATGAGATTTAAAGATATTTAAGAATAAAATAAGCTCCATATGTAAAGAAAAGTTGTATGGGAAAAAAAAACTGACCTCTCAATGTTAATACTCAGTATCTGAGTTTAAAACGTCTGCCGGTTTTAAAATGCTTTTCTGTTGTAGTTTTAGTTGACTTACAAAGTATGCAGATCGCTGTGTTGTCAGACTTATCCTGGTCACATCAGAAATAGAAATGCACCACACATAACAACGCTTACCTTGCCAGGAGAGGATCTGTCACTTACAGTATGTTTTATTATAGAAACGTTTGGTTCAGACAGAAATATTTGAGTTTCTAAAAAGGGACTTCATAGAGAAAAGAGAAATATTACACGTGATAACTTCCTTCATTTAGATGGCAGGCTTTGAATAGTGAAAGGGAGGCCCAAGACATCAAAGATGATGCATGAACCCTAAGAAGCTTTGCACAGGCCAGTGGAGTTATTTCCAGGGGTCTGGACTAAATGGGACATAAGTGGGCCCAACTTATGAGTTCCCAAAGCAGCGCCCACAGTTGATCACACCACACGGGCCCTGTGAGCCACTCCTGATGCTGGTAAACAGTGGCCCTGGCTTTATAGTTATTGGAAAGGGATTTGTACAGCATCAACAAACATTTGGAAATCAGCCTCCCGCAAAAACCCACATTAAACCGGAGAGAGAACGCTGGTCTAGGGTTATCTGCTGTACAACATGTGTATTTGCTGGTGGTGGCCTTAGGAGCAGCCTGAGCTTTCAGTGTCTGCAGGAGACGTATGTGTTTGCTACTGGCAGGGCCACCATAGGCCACCTTCTGCTGTCAATGCAGTAGATGTACTGCCCTAAACGAGCTTGCTGACTTAGTTTTGCCCACCAGACGGCTGCTGGAATATTCACCTGTACTGTGACAAACCCAGCCAGTTTTCACTTTTTTCATTGACACAGATTCCAATAAATGTATTTTTCACCATGCAAACGATGGGAGAGCATTCCTTTGGCTTGTGTTTGTTTGTGCGCCCACGGTAAAAGGTGTGTACAGAGAGTGCGTTAACTTAGAGTATGACGATGGATGAGTGAAAGAAAAGCTCATTTTTTTTTTCTCTGTTCATTTGTACTGTGTTTATTTCTTGACAGCATGGGGATGGAGATTGAGATGTTCACGGAGCCACCACAGGGAGGGGAATTCAAATGATAGCAGGCTTGACTGATGCCAGTATGCTCTTGTGTGTGTGTGTGTGTGTGTGTGTGTGTGTGTGTGTGTGTGTGCCCAGACCTTGCACACACACATGCACATAAAATTAACACCAGGAAATGAGACAGTGTGGTTCGCGGCATCACAAATCACACCCAGGTTTGATAGGCTATGAAACACCCATACATTTGTTATGCAGCTGGATTTTTTATTTTTTTTATTTTCTAAGGCCACAGCCCCACCCCCCACCCCACCCCTGACCAACAGATTATCTACATCTGACTGAAAGCCATGGAAATGTCAGGACCCCATCTCGCCTTTCTCTGCCTGCAATGAAGACCTGGATTGAGCATGAGTGTAATGCAGGGTGTCCAAGAAAGGTGAGAGTCATGATGTCTGTGCTGTGCATCTTTCCAAAAGTAGAAATATTAGTGTGCTACAGTGCCTAATGAGTTGCGGTGCTGATTATAATGTATTATAAAATGACTCTAAAGCTACAGTGGCTTTAATTACCAGGAGTGTCTTTGGAACCAATATGGTATTTCCAGAAAGTGCTGAGAGTAAAGCTAAGGATGCTTCACCATGTGTTGTGACTGCAGGCCGTGGTAGGTTGAATCTGTGGTTACGAAGGGAGAAATTCATTCCAGGATGGCATCTGTTTCATTAAAATTAATTATTTTTAGTAATACAGGATGTGTGTTTAAGGGATAATTAATCAGTTTTAATTTCCTGTTGTGGTCAGCAGGTTTGTTAATAGGAGATACATAGAGAGAAGGGGGAGATGAATGGAACGCGGCCTGTTAAAATGTATGTGTGCTGAGAAGACAATAGGTTGCGTGGTTTGTTTTTTTTCCTGTGGCAGGCAAGCGAGTAATCAGATTCTGGCTAACAAGCAGGAATTCATACATCCAGTCTGATCTGATTTTACTGAGGGTTTTGCTATGTTGCTGTACATATGATCCAGGATGTGATTTTTGAGTCTCTCTTTGTAGGCCTGTTCCTTGACACTTGTGGAAAAACAAGCTTTTGTCTTTCATTGACAGGAGGGAGGCCTTCTTCATGTGTAGAATAACCCAACAAACGTAAGGGACGGAATAGTTGTGTTTTTCTTTTTGATGGCATACATGTATGCTTTGTCTATGTAATCACAAATCATCTTTGATTTCTTATAGACCATAGTATGCCGTGTCTGTGCCTCCAGCTCTCTCTCTTTTTACTCCCCTCATGTTTAGCTCCTCTCTCTCCATAATAACAAAGCCTGCTCCTCCACCTCCAACCTGAGCAGACAAGACTTGTGATAGAAGGCTGTGATCGTCATGCTAATGCTGTCCTTGACTTAAATAACATGCTCGAGACTCTCTGGGCAGGAGAGCGAGGCAGAGCTGCAGAGAGAGAGAGAGAGGTGGGGATTTGAATGGGATACTTGGAGGTTTTGCAAGATGAAACAGAGAGGGTGAGTGAGATCAAAGGGAAGAGAAGACAGAGAGGTGGGCAAACTTCTCATTAGATATCATCACTGAGCCTGGAAGCCACGGTGTGTGTGTGTGTGTGTGTGTGTGTGTGTCTACAATACTGCATGTGGAAAGTAATCTAAATACACTACCCGCATGGTAGTAATCATGTGTTTCTAAACTGAGAACATGGAGTTTGGTGCCAGCAGGGAAGGTCTAATGCCTAGCTACCATGTTGCATTAAGGGGAATGTAGGATCCAACCATATTTCCCCACATCACCAAACATCAGCCAAACTCTAGTGTTCAGTGCAAATAAACCCAAAAACAATGGAACCACCCAGCAGCACGAAGTAGTTGTGCTTTTTTCTAACTCATCGCTACTAATCAAACAGTAATAATGAGTCAGTAAAATAGTTTCTGTAGTAATCTGACGCCTGTTGATGACATTTTGTGTTTTCCTACTACTGCACCGAGGTAAGGCAGTAGTTGTGTTGTATATGATGGTGAAGCTGATGCCCAGTGACACGAGCACATATTTGACTAGTCTGCCTGATGATTGTAACACGGCTAACGCTACTCCTTTAGCTTAGCTTTGTGGAAATGGTGTTTTAGGATGAACCAAAAAGTCTCTGTAGAGCTAAGAGGAACCTTCCAGCCCTTTTCACTATCACCCATTGTTATTTCCATCTTAATTATTGATTATTGCTGCTGCAATACTAAAGACTTGAACACTTCCACCACTCTACCGTATGAATTCTAAATAGCCATAGTGATACAGTCACAGTGACTTAGGAACTGATGATTTACATACGCCCACGGGCCATGCTTTTTCTTTTTCGCTCTGTCATCCCATAATATTCACTCTTCCTTACATAATTGCATCAGTTGTTTCGGCCTGGCGGCAGAGGATGGATGTATGCCAATGCAGAGCACAGGCCCGACACGGTAAAACAAAATAGCTCTATTGGTTTATGTGGTTGTCATAGCTGTGTTTTGCCTCAGTATATGTGTCCCTGTGCGGAGGTTGCCTTCCAGCCAATTGCGCTCTCTCAGCCTCCCCCCAAGAAGACCTCTGAAGACTTACATCCCCTCTCTAAGCACATGAAAGTAATGAATAAAAACCCCAACCTATTTTACCAAGCTCAACCCCATTCTGCTATTTCACAGTGGCTTACTGTCAACACAGCCGCACCTGAATCTCAGTCTATGATGTGACAATCCAAGGTAGCTTCTCACTCTGGAAAAAAGACTTTGACGTCTCTCAGTGAGTGACACGTCTGAATATTCCCTTTAACTTGTTTTCTTGTCACAGCCATTGGCCCCCGCTGCGCGTTACTGAATTTCTTTATGCATCAAATCCTTTGTGAGTATTGTGATGCATGCCAAACACTAAGTCAGGTAAGTGTGAATATTACTGCGCTCCCTAACTCAAAGCTGTGTGCTGGCTTCAGAGGGAGCCAATAGCTGCCAATCTGTGTTGTTCAATGTGTTTAACTGTCCTCCCCCATATCTCCCTTCCCTCCCCCATAGCCTCTCTTTGTTATTTATAGCTTCCTCTAATGGTGACGCAACACGGTACAACTGCAAGGGAGCAAAGAATCATGTGATGGTTTTAATTCAACAATCCAGTGAATTATGAGGGCCTAAGAGGCTGCTACTGCAGTCTGTAACATCAAGGCTCCAACACGACAGCCAGGCAGGCAGGCAGGCAGAGTTAAAGCCAACTCTCTCCTCCCTCCCTCTTCCTCCCTCCTTCAGTGGAGAGGAGAACAGGACAGCTGGGGACGGCATGGTGGGCAAAGGACCAGGGAGCAGGGTGGAGAATTGAGAGGATGGAGAGGGAGGAGTGAAGCCAGGAGATTACGCTACAGTAGCTGTTTGTTATGGGTGTGTTAAATCCTACACAGCTGCCAGTAACCGGTGTCCACCTCCTCTATATCCAGAAAATGAAGGTTTATCCTCTAAACAGAAGAATCATTTGACAAAGTTCGTACATGGAACTGAAGTAATTTTATTTAGTTAGTTAATAAAAATACACACATGTAACATATGTGAACTCTATGTAGACTGTTCATACAAATAATAAACAAATGAAGCATTTTGTTCCAATAATTAGATTTGTGACAGTGTGATGAGGAAATATGGAGGCCAAAAGCTGCCAAAAGGAGATAAGAGGGTAATCAAGTAAAAAATATAACAGTAAATAGATAATTAATTAATAATAAAGTTCTTATTACCCCCACATCATCTTTATTGAAATTAGCAATAAGCAGTATTCTGACAATGTTAGAAAATTTAAGAAAAGGAAAAAATGTTCTAAATAATATTGTTGATTAAATAACTAAAAGCTTTGCACTTTTCCTTCAGTCTCAATCAGTTGGTAAGAAACACAAAGTTATTTTACTCATCTGTTTATTTTTATTATTTATTATTTTTATTTTTTACCAGCTTGTTTTATTTTTCATTTTTTTCTTTTAGCAGTTATATTTTAATAATTTGATTTATTTTGTATTAGTGCACGCATTTAATCATTTTCTATTCTTTCCTCCACACAACATTTCTCATTTAGTTAGTTAATAATAATGAGAAGAGTGTGTCCAGGAGAAGGGTAATTGTAGGGCGTGAGTCTTAAACATCAGTGTTGATGCTACGTGGCTGCAGCTAACTTTCATCATCCATATACTGCTGTAGCAGTAGTATAAACAGTAGCTGAAGCAGTGTAGCCAGCATAAAATCTTTTACTGCCTTTTGTCGGTTTCAGGGCTCTTTATTAAAACACAATCTGAACCCTCATTTTCTGTGAGATAAATTCACAGGAAGTATCATTTAACACTTCACTGAATAAGTTAAATAGAAATGATGGGCGCGCCCTCAACCTTAGGTTAAAATAACGACCAGGAACTGTTATGTCCCCAGTTTACCTTTGTAGAAAGCCATTCTCTGCCTCTCTCTCCTCTCATTTCCTGACATCTCCCTTCTGTTGCTGTCTAGTAAAGGAGCAAAATCCCAGAAAGCTAAAATATAAAGAATGCTTTATGGTCTTAATTTTCCGTGAGTGGTGGGGGATTCGTAGCGGGGTACGTATGGCCTCAGCATTTCTAAAACGCTGGTTACAACCTGCAGTACACTTTTTCATTTCAGACTGTATATTCCCTCACTAGAAATTCATAACACCAACTGGATGCTCCAGAAAGTCAATCTGTCATCAGTTTCATTTGTTTTCACCAGATGAGCTCGGGGAATCTCAGATTGCGTCCTGGGTTCTCTGAATTTTTTTTTTTGGCATACTCAGAAATGTGCACTTGACTCTTAACAGCCTTAAACATGCGGCCAAATGTGCAAATGTGGATTCTAAAGTGGAGGAGCATTCAAAGAGCTCCTTAGGGTTTTTCCTCTCAGTGTGACAGAAATAAAAATCCCCACTAAAATAAATGTTGTGAGTCAGGAGGAGCTGCTACTGCCATTCACCCACAATATGAAGACAGACAGTGATGTTAATGCATGATGTAACATAGCTGGTAGTGGCTTCAACTGTCAACAATGCAAACACAGTCAAACATCTGACTGCCAGCCTCGTCTTTGGTTTCATATTTCTGCTCTCTTCTGCTCTCTATACAGGAATGCCATCTAGTGGTTAAAAATGGTAACTTGAGACGTTGAAGGACACAAGTGGATGTCAGTGAATTGTCTTTATTTACAGCATCTTTGTTAACTCATCTGCAGAAATGAGTGTGCACAGAGGTCAAGAGGCAGGTTAATGCATGAGCTGAGTTCCTCTTTGTTGTCAGAGGAGGGTTTTCTACCCCGAGATAGAAAGAGAAATTCATCATAAACCAGATGAGGGATGAGCTGCTGCTGCGAGTACCAGACAAAGGAGAAAAAGATTATGCAAATGGTTGATGTAAAGACATGAGTCAATCTGAAACTTCCACATGTATGGAAGTGTAATTGCAAGACTTATCTGCTACGCACAAAATATTGTCTTGGCCAAGTGCAGCAGAAACACAGGGGCATTGATCCAAATCTAAATCACACCCTGCTTATACCCAGACAGGCCTATTTAATAGATTCTTATTAAGTGAAAGATTAGCCAGCTGAAGTAATTAAGTGTTCAGATGGAGGTGAGAAATGGGGGGGACCCTGCTGAACTCCAGCCCTAAACCAAATGTAAATGTATCCAGGGATACACTGATTCCTTCCTCTCTTCTCTGTGACGCTTCATCGTGTGGTAAGTTCATAAACGTTTGTCCCTCTGTAACATATCAAGTCGTTCTGCAGCTGTTTTACGCTCGACGCAGAGCTTATGCCAGTACATTGTTTTGTCTGCAAGGCCTGATGAATATGCATTTCTTCTCTCCCCAACATTTTTGCCTGAGTGCTTCCTAGCCCTCACACACACACACACACACAAACATGCACAGGAAAACATTTGTGCACCACACAAATCAACACATATAAAGTGCTGTTCACATACAGATAAGCTTGCTGAGAACATATTGTAGCAACATGTCAGAACTGTAATACATTCACTAATCCACCGTACATTTTTTATGATGTTATTGCTATATGTTGCAGTAACATCCTTATGGCTCTATACTAATTAATTTCCTCATTAACTTGTTTTTTTAACTGCAACAACTGATGAAAATACTGTAATTGTAATATTGTTTAACTTAAGCATCATATCCTCATGACTGAAGACTGAAAGCTTCACATATGACAAACAAATCAATAAGAGAACACAATAATACAAAAATTATAAGGCATTGAGAGGTAAATTTAAAGAAAGAAAGAAAGAAAACAAAAAGGAAGTACATTAAAAGACAGCAAACTATAGTATGTAACCCTTAACATATGTTAGGTTTTCAATCTCTGACCGTCTACCCCAGGGTCTCCTGTCAGTTGGATGTGCCTGGAAAACCTCCAGTGGAAGATTCCCAGGGAGCATCCTGATCAGAACCACCTCAACCTGCTCATTGATGCGGAGAAGCTGCAGCTCTACTCTGAGCTCCCTCTGGATGTCCAAGCTCCTCACCCTGTCTCTAAGGCTGAGCCCACAGGTCTTAAGGTGGAAACTCATTTCACCTTCTATCCATGATCTCATTCTTTGGTCACCACACAAATCTCATGACCACAGGTGATTGATGGAACACAGACTGACTGGTAGAGCTCAGCTCCTGCTTCACCACCACACAGCACCAATCTGTCTGTCAGTCTCATGCTCCATTTTACCCTCACTCATGAATAACACCAGCAACTCTCTCTCAACTCGAAGGGAGCGATCCACCATTTGAATCTACAAAGTTTTATATCATGTCTGTGTGTTCAGATCTGACTGAGTTATAGCTGAGAATTAGAGCCATGTTTGGCACAAATTGTTGGCAAAATCAGCAGGTCAGATTACAGGAAGAAACTAATATTACAAACATGTTATATAGGGATTCTTATTGTAAATACTATGTTATGAAAATGTTTTTCTGATCTGAAGCTCAATCTATGTTGGTAAGTCACTCTAAAGACCTAAGGTACATTTGGCAAAACACCCACATATTTAGGGTTAAAACTTCAGTTGAGTCAATGCAGTCTGATTCACTGAGGTAACAAGTATTTTAAGATTTGACTTTAAACTGTCAACACATTTTTCTGCCCTCAGCTCCACCAGCTGTTCCAGCAGTGACACCACAGAGACTGAAAGCGTCTCCTCCACAGGTCTTCGTCCTGTTCATGGGAACAGATTTCAGTCTCACGTGGTAACTGCAGCAATCAAGACTGTTTTCATTTATTTTCTTTTGCTGGTGTTTGATTATGTAATCCCACAGATATTACTGTAGGTCTACCCACAAAAAGCTTGTCACACTAAATGAAATTGGAAGAGTTACAAGGCGAACATAGTTGCCTCGTAGCAAGTGTTTTACTGTGTGCCTTTGTGTGTGTGTATGCTGTATGTTTGTGTAGATCCCCTCTGGCCACAGGGGCCAAAAAGATCCTTTTTTCTCTATTTTTTAACAACGTCCTGGGAAACAGATGCCACTGTTGCTTTTGTCAGACACATCTATCTTTGTGGAAGTCTAAACCCTCTACACATATTTTCAAGGTGAGGAGATGTGAGTAAAGGTGAGGGTGGGACCTTTGGGAGTGCTGAAGGAACTTGTGGTACAGCTACAACTTCAAGAGACTGCTCACTACAACACTACAACAAATCCTGCCAGTACAACTCTGATGCACAGTGCGCAGTGTGTGCCTGCTCTACGACCACAGGGAGGGAATGGAGGGCTAATTTGTTTGTATTATGTCTTATTACTATCCTTATTATTATTATCTTTCAGAGTAGAAAACTATTTTACATACGTGTTTTTTTTTACTGATAATATCAAGTTATATTTTTACGTGTTCCAACTTTAAAGCTGACCAGGACAACACCAGGTTAAACTGATGGCCATTTAATTTGTCCGTTTCATTGCTGTTTTTTGCTGCGAGATAACTTCTGTTGTGATTTGGCGCTACACAAGCAAACAACCTCTTACTCACCATATCTATATCTATTAACACAGATAGTTAGTTTGTTTTATGTATTGATTTGAGGTTAATTTGAAGGTTACAGCCTCCTCATTGGTCCACACAGATCTGATGTTTATGTCCATTGCACCTTGCACCATTTTGTGTTTGTCAACAGAACAATTTTTCCACCTCAGCAAAGTGTAATAACTGTGATTTTTCTTTTTCAAAACTCAGGTTTTTATGTGCAAATTGAAAATGTGCTTAAAACAGGCGGGCGGAGAAGGACCATTAGAGGTGTGTGAGAATTATTTTGTAATCTGGATGAACTGACACTTAAAGAAAGTAGTCCTCGGTTAAACCAGCAAACAGTAGAAATTTTCATTTTAGAAATTTCCTCAGCTGTTCTTTGTGTTTGACAATCCAGCCTTCTCCTCCTGTGATGTCGCTGTCAATAGATCTTTAATGTGAGGTAAAAGACTATGGATTCAGAATTAGCATATTGCTGCCATATAAATCAATATTACATGCAGCTAAATGTGGTTTAATCTGGCTTCCCACATCACTCATGTTCATTTAAACACATGGCTTCAGTAGCCTCCCTGCATACCTCAACATCTCACAGCCTTTCTTGCTGCTTTGCTAAGTCAGATATTCTCACAGGAGGCTCCCTGCTGAGAAACAACCCTGAGCTACTCTTTTAAAGCATCATACTGGAACTGTTGAATCAAGGAACTTTTGACACCTCAGATTTTTTTCTAGGGCACATCTGCCAGTATTCAGCATTTCCCAGAGGGCTGACAACTGTCCACACGCTTGACCTTCCAGCTCCGTCATGGTTCTGCTCTGTAACAATACTGTCTGGACTGCATAGGTCAGCCAGTCTGGGATACACACAGGATCCCAATTATGGGTCACAGCCCTCTTTTTCCATTTGTGTGTGTTTGTGAATGTTGTTATTTCTTGTTGGGTGCTTTCTCTATTGTGTATATATGACTGGGAGGAATAACATTTTCACTTGTCTAGTTAACTACAGGAAATGTATGACCTCCCTCTCGCTCTTTTACATGAGATAAAATCCACAAAAATAAGTTAAGTGATGTTGTTCCATTAAAACTTTACTGTGCAGTTATTTTTCTTAAATGTATTTAGGTTCTTCAAATCTCAATTTAAAGAAAAAACACTGCGGCTCAGCGTCAGTGCATTCATCTGTATTTTGGAAATAGGAACAATGTGAATCTGCTCTGATCCAAGTTTGTAAGATTTGGCCTGATTTTGGAGGTGCAGACGGGTTTGGGCTGAGAAGCAGCTCTGGTTAGAAGCTCTCATGCCAGATTTAGGCCAGTTTTAGCTGTCAGAACTGAATCCAGATACTTGGGACATATTTCATCACAAGTCCAGCATAAGTCCTGTAATCAGGCCACTGTTGGTGCAAACTATTTTGGCTACCTGGGTTATGTTTGTTGTTCATCAGTCTACACTTTATAATTATCTATAATGACAAAGTGAAAACATGTTTTTATAAATTTTTGCAAATTTATTAAAAATCAAAAATTGAACAATCAACAACTGAAATCTCTCATTTGTTGTGGCTCCAAATTGTGATCAGGTATTAGATATACATAGAAGAATAGAAGAGAAGAAGCAGAAAAAAGAGTAAAAAAGTAGACTTGTGTTTAAAATATGAGAGTAGACAAAAGCGAACAGTCATAATACTATCAGATGACTTCAGATTGCAATGTCAGGCTCATCCCTGCCAAGTGCTGCCTCACTGTAAATGATTCAGCTGTTCCCAGCGGCAAGGAGCTGTGCAGTATTTCCACATTAGGAGCTAATCCTTTTGAAGATGAAATACCTTCTGAATGTATCTCTCAGTTGGCAACTGTACAATGCCAACAAGGATCAAATAGACTGCCTTGTTCTCCAGCAATAAGTCATTGAGTGGATATGCCAGAATATGTATGATCACATTAATTGCCTGGCTCGTCAAGTATTTCCCGCCATTATCTCAACATGCCAGAACGCTGAGCAGTCAACAAATCTAATAGTGCTTCCCTTCTGTCTGGCCAGAGAGGCCCCTCTATCACTGCTCAGCAGCCACAGGGCACCGCCGGCATAATAGTAATCTCATTCCCCACCACCCCGGGCTCAGCTGGCACCCACACAGGCTTTCCATCATCAGTGGGACACATCACAAAATGATATTCAAATGAAGTGGGCAATTAAGATGGATCAGAGAGAGTGCAAATAGTATTGATCTAGAACAAGTGTGTGATTGCATTTGTAATATGAAAGCAGGAAGGGTTGCAAGGCTGACGAGTTCATATTCCTTCAGGGAAGTGGTGCTCGACCTGTGGGCCAGAAAATCTCAAGGGGCCTCAATGTGCATTTGAGAGGGCTGTGAGATGATTAGCAGGATAGGAAAACAGGAAACAATCTAATGTCAAACACAGTTTTTGTTGCTCCTGTTGAGTTACTGGATCGTTTTCCTCTTGAAGCCTCTAAGCAATTATACACATCACCACATGGGTTGAATTATATATACACAGGCAGCTAAGGATGGACTGTAAGCAAGCATTGGTCACAATCAAAACAACTGTGAGATGGTGCCACTGTGGAGTGTGTCCCGTCGGGAGCACCGGGATATTTCCCGGTGGCCTGAGGGTCGTTCAGGCCTGCAGCACGGCCGCACCCACCACTGAGGTCTCCGGGTGTTTTTAATAAAACTCATGAAATAACTGCCAAAGATAACCATAATGTGGTGCTGCAAACATGATCTATCCGGTCACCTACACCATTCCGTGTGTGTGTGTGTGTGTGGGTGGGTGAGTGGAGTGAACTATCTTGTATCTATATTCAGTTCGGTGGTTCTTTGGTTCTTTCAACAAACCAGACATGAAGCTAAAGCCGCCGGAGCGTGATACAGGTAACAAAGAGACGTTTACTAAATGACTGTCTGTATCTGAGTGTCATATATCTCCAGACATCACGTACCCAACAGCTCCTGTGCGGTCGCATTATGTTAAACAGTGGCCGTCTATAATAACGCCAGCTCACCTAGCTAGCTAGCTAACATTAGCTCATTAACTAGCTAGCTAACTAGCTATATTTTGTCTGTACTGTAATTTTCATTGTAAGTTTAGTGTTTCGATGGACAGGAAGGTTTCTGGGTTAACTCTTCATTTATCTCTATTATTATCAAACATCATCTTAACCCCAAGGTCCTGTTTTCTATCATTAATATCATTATTAACGTTATTATCAGCAGAGGCCGAACAGCTCAAGCTGCTCTAGCGCTCCCCCTACAGGCCTGGAGAACTTCTGTTATGTTGACTGGATACGCATTGTTTATAAGTAGCATTTACTTTCGGGGGTTGTGTGTATTTGGTTGTGTTGTGTGTATTTGGTTGTGTTGTGTGTATTTGCGGCAGAGGTGTTGTCAAACTGATGAAGACGTTTCCTAATTTGCTTGTGTTTTTGGTGTGTTTGGCCTTGTCGGCCACCGTACTTGAGCATGATGCGCTCATGCTGTCTGTATTATTTTTTTATTTTAATAATTAGGGCGAACAGATCCTTTAAAGAGGGGTATGAGAGAGGATGGAGGGAAGTTATTGAAGATTATGACACTTTATTGTAGGCTAAACACAGACTATTTGCAAATGGTGGACAGAGTATGTGCAGTATGGTGGAATAAAAAACTCCCTGCACTCATTAATGTCATTACAGCTCAGATCACAGGAATAAGGAGAGATAATAAGAGCTAAGTGATGAATATGAGTCACTCAAACTGCGCTGTGAACGGAGGCGTGGAGCCAACTGTAGCATGCAGACACCAGCACCCTCCACTCTGCCAACACTGACTCCTCCACCGGGAGGGGAGGACTCAAAAAACTGCAGCTCATGATCGCCTTCAGTGTGTCGCCTGTTTCTGTGGAGGTGTAGTAGTCATGACAGCCTCAAACACCGGCCAGCACCCCCCCACACCACCACCGCCTCCTCCTCCACCTCCTCCTCCTCGTTTCAGGCGCATTGCCGTGCTTCCCCTGTTTTCTCCGGCGTTGTTTTTGGACCCGAGTGTCCCGCAGTGACCATCGACTGCCTGCTGGACTGCAGCAAGTAGTCGACCTCCGTTTGTGCTCGGTGTACCGAGAGAGCTCAGGCATGCCATCTGTCTCCGCTGGCAACACTGGTGTCTGGACCGAAATTCGCTTCACTACTTGAGGGAATCAAAGTTGCTGCAATGGAGACTTCGGGGACTGATGCAGCTCTCACACACTTGGGGAAAGCCGAAGACAGAGACGGATATTATGATCTGGAACATCTGCCCCCGCTGCTGGAGGATGAGGTGAGACACTGGGGTTTATATGAAGAAGTTCTGATCTAAAAATCATAATAATCTGAACTTCAGACTGATTGTTTTCACTGTCCAAAGTCCAAATTAAATGTAGGGCAAATGGGCAAAAAATAGGCCATGAGGATTTTTCCTTCATTAACCTTGATGCTTCTTCACACAGCTGAGGATTTAAAGGCAGCTGCTTGAGCTTTTAGAGCCTTCGATTAATAGAATATCTGCACCTGCCCTACAGTAAGACTTTCTCAGTTTATTATGTCAAAGGTCTGCACCAGGTGGCAGTGAAACTGATGCCATCACTCCTCCTCCACACTGTATATTTTCTTTCTGTCTGAGCAGCTATGTCACTGTAACCTCCGGCTTTAACTGGTGGAAAAAGTAGGCCAATCAGATCCTTAACTCACAGGACTTATTTAAAAAATATGTAAAAGTCCTACTAGACTTTCTGTTTAAGTACTCGCAGCAAAATGTACTTAAAGTATCAAAAGCAAAGAACCTAAGTAACTATTTTATATTCAGTTAGGTAAGTTTTGTCTAGTTGTTTCCAACCACTGAGAGTGCTGAGGGCGCTCAGATGATTATTGAGTTAGAAAAGACAAAAAGCCTCAGACATTTATTTAAATGAAACCATCTGAGAAGTTTAAAGAGGAAATCACTGTTTTGTGGCTTTGCTAACAGCTCACACACATTTAAAACATGCTCTTTTTGTAAGATGTCACAGGCCAATAAAATCTTAATCTGAAAAGTTTATACAACTGTCAAGTAAATGCAGGGAGATAGAAGCATAAAGCAGCATAAACTGGAAGTACTACAGTACAGTATGTCAGCCTTTCATGGCTGTAACCTAGTTGTTGATGATGAATTTGTGTAGGTAGTTTTGAATTTCAGTAACGTAGCGAGGTCGCCGTCGACGTGTTGCTATGTGCACTGAAACAGGTTTTTCCTGCTGTCATCTCTCTTCCTGTTCATACTGGCCATTAAGAGATTCCCTCCTAATGAGCTGATGGAGGTGATGGGGGACAGAATCCACAATCCTTGTTCTGTGTAAAAATATTTTCCAAAGTTTATCTGATGTTAAAATGAGGCCTCAGCAGCGTGAGTCAGACAAAACAACTGGGTTTCATCTAAAGTCTGTGTTTTTAATACAAAATTCCCCACCAGTCTCATCCCAACCTCAGAGCTCAGAGGCAAACTTATGTAGGACAGCATATTTAACTCGAGGGGGGGCGAGAGAGACTTCTAGCTTTCCCCTGCACTGTTCTCAGGGGAAACTGTCTATTTATGGGGCTGGTGGTAGCTGCTGCTGCTGCTGCTGCTGCTGCTGCTTGAAGTGGCACTTTTCTGCCCTGTAATTGTGCTCTACCCCACTAGATCACATCAAAATGCTTTGTTCACAATCTGCTGCAACTCTCCTGCAACTATAAGAGAGTCATAAAGAGAAACAGATAGACACTTCTCCAGCAGTCAGTCGGAGATAGTACAGTTGTTGAATATCAAAGCGTGTACAGGCTGTTACTTTCACAGTCAGAGTAAAAATAAGGTCCCATTCAGAGCTACTTTGGTGTGGTGTAAATTCTGTCACAGAGAAAGAAATATGTTAAGTTCATGATAATTAAAGTTCTGGATATCGTGTTGGACAGTTGCTGCTTTGTGAAGACCTTCACATCCGCCCCTCTGTCTGAGCTGAGGCCAGCTTTTGTGTTCACTTGCAAAGCGAACAGAAGATCCTGTAATAATCAGACCGCAGCTTTATGCAGGATGCTGCATGGAATCTCTGAGATCACTGCGTCTGCCTGGATAAAAGGGGCCATTTGGTGATAGGGGATCACAGATGATGTAGTGTGCTCATGAGGGTGTATAGAGTCACTCCATGGCATGAAAAGTGTGTGTATGTCTGTGCAGGATGTCATGTGCTTCATGTACCGAATGCCCTTTCTGCTGATTATCAGGATTTTCTTTCTTTCTGTTTTCCACCAAACTAAGATCTCTACCAATGATTTTGAGCTGTTAGTTTTATTACATGAAGTTGTAACCTACAGTTGTTCCCTTGAAAATGGCTTAAATGTCTCAAAAAGTTTGTTACACTTCTTCAGAGCCACAGCAGAGCAGAGTTTTTTACTGTTAGATGTCAGTTTTTCATCAACATTCATGTGGATGTTTGAGCTTCACTGTGCAGAATGATGCAGAGTTTGACACTAAAAGGCTGTTTTCACGTGAAAGTTCCTCTGTGCTCACATTAAATCTGACTTTAATTGACTGATGTTTTCTTTTCTCCCTAATTAGATTTTTCCCCACACTTTTAGGATAACGATCTAATTTACCAGATCTAATTTTTGCCTGTTTATTTCCTAGCCACGTAACTTGCGGCAACACTCTGATTTACCTCAGCTGAACTTACACCCACTCTCTTTCTCAACCTGAAATAAATCTTGACTTATAGAAGAGAGACAGCTTCAGAAGAGGTAGACAATTGATTATTTTTTGAGGACAAATTCAACATCTGCCTTTCTCAGCTTCAAGGAGAATGATGCTGTTGTGCAGGCATAAACCTCAAACAGGGTTATGAAACATGAGAGGTCAAGTCAGGAGAGAAAGATGAGTTTCTCAGCCTCAGAGTGTTTATACTTCAGATTTATTGCTGAACAAAAACACATTTATTAGACAGTAAGCTGTCAGGTTCGAGACCCATGTATTACACCTCCTCAGAAATGTATGGCAGTATTGTATGTACTGGAAAATGTAGTACATCATAATATACATGCATTTCTATGATACAAACTAAAAAAGAAAACAAAATGTAAAGCACCTTTTGTAATAAAGTGTTCTATAGATGTTGTTATGCTACTGCAGCTATATAACTGTAGCATTTCCCCAGCATCCACCTGTAGTGTCTAGTTTCTCCAGAGTTGAGGTCAAACTCTGACGTCCCTCTGCTCTGCAGAGAATGACGAGGTCAGAGCCTTAATGCTAAACTCTAACGTTGCACACACTGTATTTACATTTTAATAAATCTGTTCCACATGAGTTAGCTGACTGAAATGAAGCTGAGAGCAGGGGCTGTTTTGAAAACTTTGATGTTGCATTTTAGTGCTCATGGTGAGGAGGGGAAACGTGAACGTCCTGCCTTCTGGTCCCAATTGCTGCACATTAAAATGTATGATATCCTCTGCAAAGAGTCCTCGCTACATTAAGAATGCTCTAAATTAGCGGAATCATTATATTAAACTGGTTAGTCAGACTTGACTTGAAGGCTTCTAGTTTATGTGTCCGGTACAGGACTAATTAGTCAGGATGACTGTTGCAGTCTCCCTCCGTGTGTCCGCTATTGTTTTCAAACAACAACTGGGTGACCTAGCTAACTAGCTACAAGCTAATAATGGAAAAATCTGACAAAAGGCTGAATTGTGCTCAAGGCAGGTAATTAGTAAAGAGCAAAGAGAGTTCCTCATTAACATTTGCCCTTAAACAAGCACTACATTGAGCCAGAGCACTCATGCAGATCAGGCGTGCTCCTTAAATTTTACAGAAACTCAAACAGCCTCGGCTGTTTTTATATGTGTGTGTGTCCACAGGAGAATGTGTCCCTGGCAGACATCCTTTCTTTGCGGGACAGCTGTTTGTCTGAGGAGGAGGTGTGGGCGGTGTGTGCAGAGTGTGTTCTGGCCCTGCAGAGCATTAGACCCTCCCACCTCTTCCATACCCTGTGTATAACTCCAGACACGCTGGCCTTCAATGCCCATGGGAATGTTTGCTTCATGGAGCAGCTGAGTGGTGAGTCCACAGCACAGATACACTGTTGTTTATGTTTGTAACCACTTTCAAGGCATTTATACCCCTTGATTTGCACTTATTTTAATTATAGACACTCTTTGACTGTTGACTGTTGCTTGCATGACACTTGGCATTATATCGCCAATGGCTGGGCTGTTTAATCCTACATACTACTGATCAGGCTGCAGCTACAAATGTAGTAGAGTTTTCTTTTGAAAGAGGAATCTGTTTCATAATGCAGCTACATAAGAGATTAGATCAGACCTGCATTCTGGGAAGTTTAAATATGAAGTTGTCCCTTAGTAACTGCAGCTTAAGCTCTCTGTTTGACTCAGAGAGAAGCCACGTTCTTCTCTTCAGTGATTTGTTGCCCTGATCTGTATCAGCTTCAGTTGCTAATTCCTGCTTGAAAACGCCCTATCAGTGTCACACTGGATCTGTCAGGCTTTGCCCAGGTCTGCAGGTCTGCTCTGATTTCACTACAAGACATCTTTCTCCTTCACTGTACTGTACATCAAAAAGACAGAGAAATATCCTATCAGGAGTTACTATCCTTCCTTCTAGTCTCGCTCCTTTCTCTCTGCTAGTCTCCATTTTTCTCTCTCAATTTCTCTGTATCTTGTTCTCTATCACACTCATGCATGTGTACACACACACACTGTTGCACACACGTTATTCCATGCCCTGATGCCAAATGTAAGAAATTGATAAGCATTGATGAGATCAACAGTGTTAGAGTTGCCAGGGGGATTGTTGTTGTGGTAACAGCTTGGTTAGCCTATCAGCAGTCAACCTGCGTTGCTCTCACACACACACTCACACACATTACACAGCCAGCTTCTTGTTTGTTTGAACTGTCAACTTCTTTAAAAGGAGAGAGGAAGAGACAAGATGGAGAAAATAAGGAGGAGAGGAAAAAGCAAATGAAGAGAGGGCAGGAAAGAGGTGGAGTGAACAGGAAAGCAAAGCAAGGGAAAGGAGACGAATGGAAAGGGAAAGGAAAGGAGGAAGGATAGGTGAGGAGAGGACAAGAGGAAAGATTTGGGCAGATAAGAGAAGAAAATGAAAGACGGCGAGAGGAAAGGGAAGCGAGGAGACTAAGGTGTAAAAGGCCATGAGTGAGAGGGAAGGGAAGGAGACAGGAGAGGAGGGGAAAGGAGAAAAGGAGACCAGCCTCACTACACCTGGGAGGGGATATCATGACTCAAGTAGACAAACCCAGATCTGTCATGACCCACTTTACTAGTCTCCTTCTCCTCCTCTGACTCTGGGTACAACCTCTTTTTCCCTCGTCTCCATGAGTCCAGTTCAGGCAGTGTACAGTGTGTTCACAGGGATGTTTTCATGTATCTGACTTACTTATAGCCAGTGTGAGCTCTGGCCTGTTTGAAGAGGAGGAGGAGGAGGATACCACACCGCTCCTCTGTGGCTCCTTCAGCCTCTGATCTACAGATAGCTCCCGTCTTGTTTGTCAGGGATTATCTCTGACACATGAATTATGCAAATAAAGAGAAATGGCTGCACTAGCTCACTGGACTGTTGTGGTTCAGCATGGGGGAAACACATTCTTCTGATTTGCATCTCATTACAGTGGATGTTTAGTAAGTAGGTTACAGTACAGAACTGACATGGCTATACATCAAGAGTGTTCACATCAAACAACAAATGCACTGTTTGTTCCCGTATGATGTACTGTATGCTTCTCAGACGAGTTTAATGGGCCAGTTAATTGGTGTGTTTTTGACCTGCAGATGATCCAGAAGGCTCCTTCGTGCCTCCGGAGTTCGACAACACAGGCAGCACGTTTGAGGTGAGAAATACTGAATCTTCTTGCAGATTTTAATCTGATCACAGCTGCACACAGTCCGTTGCACGCAGTCACCCCTGGGAGTACACCACGCAGTCACGGGCACCTTGCCGATGTTTGCTGAGGGAGAGGAGAGAGTTGCTTTTTCTCTTTCCTCACCTAAAAATTCCACACACAAGCCAGCAATCACTCAGGTACAAGGTCTTGTTTTAACAAGGTCTTTTCACACTTTATGGCAGAACAGGGGGCATTTTCTTAAATAAGTTTTTTCTTTTTATCAAGTTTATTGAACCTGTTGAACACTTTTTGCTCTCAACTACAAGAGGTGTTAACATAGGAGAGGAAACATGACTCAATAATTTTAGATCCTATAACCTGTCATAGCTCCAAAAATAAGATCCCAGTTTAAATACACCTGAATTATCCTTTAAACATCACCCATTTGAGTCTTAAGACCGACTGACGTGATCTGATTGTTCATCAGTCTGATGCTTAAAGTCCTTTAATGGAGCAGTGTAAGATCGAATATACCTGCAGCTCCCAGGTACAATGAATGTGACTATCTGCTCTGCTCTGTATATGTATGTGTTGGTCTTTCCTGCAGCGATTCCTCCACTCTTCCTTCTGTAGTATAAGTATGTATTATTCTGATTATTCACTGTTTAATGAGTGTTCAGATGAATTATGGATGCTCTTTCAGTATCACTGAGTAGATCTCTGTTCTGCTCTCAGTTTTCTCACCATCACATGAATAAATTTACACTAGACTCATGCAGCTGAATTTCAAAGTAAACTGTGCATTCTAATTTTGCTGTCTGTCAAAATACCCCAAATTCCTGACAAGAAAAAAAAAAAACGAGCCTCCTCTTCTTCACTTCTCCAGTGTTTTTCCCCTCAAGTGTGTTTTTCTCAAGGGAGATTTTACGCACAGCCAAAGTAGTAGCATAAGCAAAACAGGAGTTACGGCCAGCTGAGTATTTACTCTTTCTATTTTGGTGACCCACACTGGGATCCGCCTTGCACATGTGTTGACCAAATAAGTATGGGTACAGTCCACTTCAATTGTTGGGAGAGATCGTTACATCTCAGATGTGAACTCAAAAGCACCTGTTTCAAATCTGCTGCTGGCAGAGAGCTGACCATAATATCTACTGTCAGTGCAGCAGAACAAAACAAACACTCCATCATAAATATATACAACACATGATAATTACTGCCCAACATGCTGAGAGGATCCTGTATTTTCTTAACCTCTCTCTATAGTCCTTCACTGATTCAGATCACAGTTGCAGCTGCTTCTTGATGATGATAGATGTTTTCTCCTCTTTTATCCTCGGCTGCAGGGCCATGTTTACTCTCTGGGCTCTACGCTCTCTGCCGCACTGAACTTTGTCATCGAGCCAGAGCTGGAGGCTGAGCTGGGAGAAGAAATCCAGAAGCTGTTGGAGCAGATGCAGGAGGAAAAGCCTGAAGACAGGCCGCTCCTGCAGGTATAAAAACCCAGCTGACTGTTCTTTACTGCGAGAATGACTTATAGAAAGCTGCTTGGTGTGTAATAATTAGATTAGAGGTAAAGTGTCTGAAGTAGTGTCATTACAGGTGTTAAATTAGGTTCATTTAAATGCAGATGCAAATTAGCGGTATTGCATGATTTATTTGACATTTACTGATAAGAAAATAACAGTTTAGAAGTTAAATCAGAATCTAAGGGATTAAAAATGAAATAAATGACAACAATAAACTAATATAGGCATAACATAACACAATGAACAGAGAGAAATTAATTCATGTAGTTTTTAGAGTCATTATGACCCAAATGGATGGATGGTGATTGCACCGCAGTATGTGTGGTCAGTGTGGATAATGTCCTTAAACAACAAACCATAACACATATCCCATTACAGCACTACATTACCATTCCTTTACTGTCACAGGTCCTTGAGGAGAAGTAATTATGTTTACAGTAATTATGGCTTCAGCATTAATTAAAGTCTATTTTTCTCACATGACTATGAGATGAACTAATTGGCTGTGAATATATGCTGTAGTCAGTCAGTGCTCTTGAGCAGCATCAAGTGGAAATAGTGTGTCAGTGCAAATCACATGCAGTGAAAGTTGATCATGTCAGTGCTTAATAATGATAATGAAAATAATAACGAGAAACAATTTTAAGTATAATATAAATAAGCATTACATGTCTGTCTTGAATGTTACAAACCTGGAAGTTTAATACTCCCACAGGACATCCTGTCTCTGGCTGAGGCTCGGCTGTCTCATACCTCCTCTGCAGCTGTGTGCCGGAAACTGTCTTCTATTGGGCGACGGGTGCTTTCCATTGAATCTGTTTCAACATTTCAAGGTCATTTTGTTATATCTGTTTATACATGGCACTGGTTGGTCTCCGCTGTGGTTTTTTTTCTGGTTCTAGCTAACTGCTGTCTTTGTATATCCACAGATGGACATGAAGGCTCCTGGGAGGCGAGATGGCAGCATCCGAAACCCAGATGTCTGCTCAGAAGACTGAGCTCAGATGATAATACCAAAGACCTGTGCAGTGACAGTTCTGTCAAGGCAAATGGTCTGTCCAGGCAGCAGGTGTGTGACAGAGTGCAGGAAGAAATATTTGAAGCACACCAGAATGTGAAGCAAACAGCACTAGATGAGCTCGTTAGCTTGGCTTGCCCCACAAGTTCAATTAGCCGACAGCTGCAGATGCGTTTCCCATTTTCAAAATCAAGGATGAAGGCGAAGGTGAAGCAAGTGGGTTGTTATTAAACAGTGTTTGCCACAGTGTGATGGTAGCTTATACATGGATATTTTCATTATTAAGAAATAAATCAACTTGATCGAAACGAGTAAAATGACTGTTCAGAGGTAAAAATCAGATGTGGAACTGTGTCCTCACATCACCAAGACATAACAGACATCTGTCGGCTCTAGCTAGCAAACATGACACAAGGACTTTTCAGGGGAAATGACTAGAAGCAGGTTGTGCATGTAGTGGAAAATTACTGTGTGTCCCAAACCATCAACAGGCAGATTGGGTTAAGAGCAAACAAGCCAGCAACTTTTGCCATTTGTCTACATTATGGCAGGAAAGCAACTCCTCATGTTAATGTCCCCATTACCTCACAGTTTTTCTGGTTTATTTTTCGGCTCCATCCCAACAGTACATCGTTCAGAAACCCGTCCATATGTACCAGGAATACACTGATGATCTATGGCCTCCGAGATCACCAGTAATAATCTAAATTTCTGCTTCAGTTTTGTGTTAATCAAACTCCAGTCAGTTTTACACCTGCTGATATATAATTGAGACTGTTTCTGCATTCAGAACAGCTGAAACAAGTGACAGAATGTTTTTTGATCTGCAGGTGTGTGGCGGCTGGGATTCCTCTCTCTGGGCAGAGGATATGGACCACAGTGAAGGAGATGGCACAATCTTGGCAGATGAGATGGACTGCAGGTCCCACAACAGCTCCCCAGTGAGGAGGAGAGCCCAGCAGAGGCTGAACAGGGTGAGGGGGGCTCTAAACCGCTCCTGTTCTGTCCCGGACTCCAACAACCCCCCCTGCCTCTCCCCTCCAACACATGGAGATATCAGTATACCAATATCTGACCTCACTGAGATAGGAGCAGATGAACACTTGAGCTGCAAGTCCGTGTGGAGTAACAGACTTCAAAGACTCAACCGGGGCAAGTCCTGTGAATCTTACCCACATAGCAGCGCTGAGGATTATGTGAACTCCGTTATGGACAGCCAGATGTCACAAGAAAACAAGGATGCTGAAGAGACTTTGTGCAGTGGAGAAACAAAGAGCCAAGAGTGCCATGAAAGTGAATCTAATGACTGTACCCAGAGTTTATCATCTTCCTGTCAGGACCTGGACTCTTCTGGGGACCAGAGCTCGTTGAACCACGCCCTCTACATTCCTAATAACCACATGACCAAAAGCATGCTGTGCCTGAATGAAGAATCTCAGGATGAGGTTAGCCAGTGCCAGATGGCTCTCACATCTACACTGTGGCTTTGGCTTCTCTCAGATTTTATCGCAGCTATGACTGGTGTTATTATGGAGGCTCTGGCTGTCTGTCAATAAGAGTAGCTATGAGAGAGAGATTGAAACATGAAATGGTTCTGATAGTGGGGGTGTAAGTCAGTGCAGAAATGGGGACAGTTGGATTAACTAGATTTATTTAATATGGTAGCTATGAGTAGAAGAAGAAGCAGATTTCAGCTAAATTGTTAGATTGACAAAATAATCCTCAGATGTTTTCCTCAGCATCTCATGGCCTTAATCAATAGATGGCTGTCATGAAGGTTTTTCTCTATTGTCACATGTGGCTTGAGGACCAAGCTCAGGAAATCGATAGCAGTGAGCCTTGTGTTAAGATACGTTTTGTCTATTTCTACTTTATTTGTCTTCTAAATCTTTCTACTATTTCACTCTCAGAGCTGTTTTTAGCTTCATTTAGCTGTGTAGCCAGCAAGCTAAGTAGCTAGTGTTTGTATAGAACAGGATAGCTAATATCAGTCAAAAAGTAAAGCTGTTTTTTCTGGACACCTTATGCGTTTTTAGGGCAAAAACAAGCTGTTTGCTATGAGACATGATACATGAATGTAGGGCTCTACTATACACGTGACATTGGTATAGGGTGTTAGCTTACTGAAACCTTTTAGCATACTTAGTAATATCTCTTCCTGCCAAAACAGTTGCTCAGAACTTGGTTTATGACTCCTCTGTGGATGCATTTACTTGGTTATGTAGCATTTTCAGAAGGAAGTTTTCATTCAGCAGTAATAAGTCAAAGTGATGTGTGATCACTTCCAGAGGACAAACCATTACTAAAGGTTTGAACGTTCAAAAATAGATTCAGAAAAAGTCAAGTAAGGGGTTACTTCAGTTTGAGTTAATTAGGCCAGCTGAAGCTCTCAAGTCTGTAGCTTGTGTCTTTTAAAGTCTGGTTTGTTCTTTATTTTCTGTCCAGTGGATCTCTCTGAGAGAGTTACTCAGTCGCTGTGGACGGAGGCTGACGGTTAATGAGCTGTGGGCTCTGTGTTACACCTGTCTGTCCTCTCTGCAGACCTACATTGACTTTCCAGGTGATTTTACCCACTTCATGCATGAAACCAGCACTTAAGATCTCAATATTAACTGCTCCTAACATATTATGTAAGACCACACATTTTTCCTGTTCATTTAAGAACCAGCTCCCACAATAATGATGGGAAATTCCAGAGGAGAGAGAGAGGGAAAAGGGAATGCAGAAATTATGCAAATTATGCTACGTGGCTTGAATTTTGTTACTCATAATTGTGCAGCTGATTTCTCTCTTTCCATCAGCCTATTTATGCCTAGACACAGTGTACGTGGGCTGCGAGGGAGAGGTGCTTTTCTTGAAACCTAAAAACATAGGTAGGTTTACTTTTGTCCTGTGCTGTAATCTCTGCTGCTTTTCTCAATCTTTAGTTGTTTGCTTACAAAACAGATGTTGAAAATACACTCTCTGCTGAAGGATATGAGGCAACAGTATCTGGAGGCTTTTGTTGACTTCAATAACTGACTTTCAATATTCTTTGCAGGCCCTCGAGATGAATTTTATCTTGCTCCTGAATATCAAGAACATGGCATTGTGACTGAGAAGGTCTGTCAATATGAACTGCTTCATCTTATTTTTAAAATTAAGTTTCACACATCATTTGCTTTGGTTGTAGCTCCTCGCTCCTCTAATCTTTTCTGTCTTGGCTCAGGTTTGTGTGTATGGGGTTGCTGCTATTCTCTGGGCCACAGCCAAGTTCAGTTTATCACCTAATCAAAAACTGGCGATGCCTCGCAAACTGAAGAGACTGCTCCTGGAGATGGCAAAGAGGACGCCCATTGAGAGACCGACCATCATTATGGCTAAAAAAGTATTATTTTAACATTTAACATTTTGTTCTCTTCTTCCCACCGACCTAACATATTTATCTCCAAGTCTCTCTGCCTGACGCAGCATGTGTCATGTGTAGCCTCCCATTATTCCATTTTCTTCTCTCACCAGGCACAAAGCCCTGCAATTTGGAATTCTCTACTGCACTGGCCTGAAATTGATCCTGTCTGCCATTACAGTGTTTCAGCCGCCATCCCATCACTTTCCTCAGTCCAGGGTTCCCACTGAACTCTCTGACTTAAACACCCCCATCCGACATTATATCTGTTTTCAGCTGCCTGTTCTTGCATATGGACATAGCAGTGGGATTGATTTAAATTTGCAGAAAAGAAATGTAATTGTAAAACCAAATTACATCTCTTCACGATGAGTTTTTAGAAACCAGAACCTGGGCTGTTTCTTTTTGGTGATCCTCAGAGCTTTAGTGCCATCAACAGCTCAGAGTTTCTAAATTGTGCAGTACTTTTTTTTATGGACAAACACCTGCAAAACTAAAAACATTCCTGTCGACCTCGCTGATCTTGTGTTTAGTGCTAATCAGCAAATGTGTATCTAACTAGAGCTAGCACAGCAGTGTGAGCACGGTAATCATTACCTGCTAAACATCAGCATGTTGTCACTGTCAACATCTTAACACGCTGATGTTAGCAACTAGCTCAAAGCACCACATACATCCTCACAGAGCTGCTAGCATGGCTGTAGCTAGGCTTGTTAATTGTGTAAGGAAGGTCCTGTCTATTAATCATTTCCTAAAATTCACACTGAAGACTGCTGAAGAAAAGTAACTTTAAGAAAACACATATTTGGACCCCAAGTCATTTTACTTTTCTTCTTATTTCTAGTAATGTTCTGCTTTTATATTCTGTTTTATTCTGACTCTTTATTATTTCATTGTTCTGTCTCTGTCTTGTATGAAAATGAGTAAAGCCAAAGATTTGATTTTGCATATCAGCAGGCAAAAAATCAGAAAAGGAAAACCACTTGTAATTTAAATATAGAGCTACTTTATAGAAGTGCTTTGTTATTTTCTCAACAGAGGACTCTCCTTCAAAAATAGTATCATTTACTTTTATTGTTATGCTGTCAGTCATTTTTTTAAAAGCAGCTGTTAGTTTTAGAAATACCAGGTGTTTTATTTCTAATAATGATTTAGTTATTTCAGGGCAGAATTAATTCAGACATTATTGGTGTCTGTATGTGAAGTGTTGTGCATTGTTATCACACTTGTTTTCATGTGCATCTGTTCCAGAGCTGTCGTGACTACTTAGCACGTCAAGGGACAAACGCTGAGACTGTGTGGAACAACCTCATCAGCAGAGTTCACCCGGTAAACTCTGCTTTGTTTTTCACCACAGATTCATTTACATCCCCTCCATGTCTGTCCTGTTTTGTCTCTGTTGTAATGAACCAGTTCTATTGTCTTTCAGCTAGTCACAGAATCCACCGATGCAGAAGATCTGAGTGCAACTGAAACTCATCACAGCTCATGTGAAGAGTCTGCACAGAACAACAGTGGTAGGACATCTTTACTTTAGTATGGATGACCCTCATGCAATATACTTTACCTCAAAATGCATAATATATTATACACTAAATGTGCCAGATATTAAGAAGACCCCTTGAATTTTGCTGTGAAAATGCACTCGCACTTCTTTTACATCTAACATTTGAGACTGTCCTCCTGTAAGTTGGAGGACTTGTTGAGTTGTTCCTAATATTTTCCACATTTTGTGTAATTTACTGACGTGCATTGCATGAGACAATATCACTGATATTGTATCTGGCATTGTTGTAACTGTGTGTAGGATTTGTGCCCATGGCCACTGAGAGCCGACTGGCTCCTGTGCCTGGCCCTGTTCCCCACAGCTATCCAGTCAGCAAGGAACTCCAACTCCCAGAAGCCTTTACCTCCACAGCCACACACTTCACCCCCATCATCCTGACCAATGAAGGGGACTCAGAGGAGGAGAGCCAAATCCTTGGAGCTGCCATTGAAGGGTACGATTTTCCAGGAAATAAGATCTCTTATTTTTTTGGAAAGCAATTTTCAAAATAAAAGTCATTTCATAAAATTTAAAGGAAAGGTTTTGGGATATTTTACACTCCTTTGCCATGGTTACCTCTGTCAGTTCTCTCGTCTGTATCTTGGGAAGAATACAAACAAGAATATTTCCAGAACTATTTCTTTAAAAAAAGAAGAAATTACACAAAGAAAAAGCAGTTAAACCTACACAAAATGCTGCACAGCTTTAAAAAGAGAAGAAGAGAGTGTTTATTAGGGATTGTTTATTTTACAGGACTGTGGATGGATTCACAAAAACCAGTGAACACACCGAGGAAAGAGATGCTGATTTCACTTCACACACTGAGTACCCATATCCTGCACACACTGAACCCAGTCTACACACACAGGAGCTGCCTGCTCATCAGGCAGTCATAACCACAACTTCTACAACTTCCAGTGACAAGATACAGGTCAACTCTTCTTCTACTCTCCCTGATATTTCCTGTCTTGAAGTGTCTCTTCCTCCTCCATTATCCAATAACCTCAATAGTTGTGGTGTCTTCAACAATTACCTCTTCCGTCAGGATCCCACTACAGGACATCTGTCTTTAGTGCCTGTGCAGGTCAGGGCTCCAGAGTCTCTCCTTGGGTTGGATATAAATCTCTCCCTGGTCCCACAGCCTTTGCAAGGACTAATCACAGTTCCAGAGAACGCTGAGGGTCCGTTTATTAAGTGTCCGAATGCACCTGTGAGACCTGAACCCCAGGAGTATGATCCACCGTCATATTTCAGTGGTGGCTCCATCATTTCTGACAGCCCCCTGGAGCACAGTGTGCCCAGAGCTTACAATGGACAAACAAATCCAGGAACACAGCGTGAGAACCGGTCTCCTTCAGAGTCCATCTCCCCCAAAGTCCACCCTGCCTTACAGGAGGTGATCGACCTGCTCAAGGGAGAGTTTTCACTTGATGGGTATTTGGATAATGGACATGAAGACATTGCGATGGGTATGTATCTTTAGATGACTGTAATATCATTTTATTATGTCTTCATTAGCTTTACAGCAGTTGTGAATTCTGTGAATGTTTACCCTCGCTTCACTAGCTCTAAGGAGAGTCAAAAAAACAGCAAATAAACAAATTAATGTTCCTCCACAGTTTTTTAATTTGCCTTCAAATAATGTCCTGTGTATCTGCTATTTATGTCCATTGCACATATACCATAGTATAGCCTGGGAGGTTATTTGGCTCCCCAGCACACAGGTCCCCTCTCTGATAGCAGACTGAGCTGTTGCGATGCCCCTGGGTGGAGAGAAAAAGATAAAGCTCTATCTCATCTTTGTATCCACTGACGTCAGAATATTCCAGTGGATAGCAGAAGTCAGCTACACAGCTGCAGTATTACACAGAACAGACACCTCTGTGTCTAAGAGGGTGAAAAATAATGTTCCTTTAATATCAGACTGCACCTTTAGTGCAGCCGTGTTTGAATAAAACAAATCAACGACCTGCTCCATCATCTCGTCTCCAGTTGTTCAAACATGTTCATCTGAAAATCTACTTTTTGTCTTTTCCGAGGGGAGTACATCTTCTCTCTGAAGGACCTCCAGTACCACACGTTCGCCAGTGTTGTGAAAGAGCGGTTCAGTGATCTGTACTGGGAAGACGACTTGCTGGGTGTTTTACACTGCCTGGTCAACTACAGCCCATCCTCACTGTGAGTAGGACTGAGTAGTAACAAGTGGGACGTGTTTCTTTGCTCTCCTCAGGATCAGTTTGCTCAGACTGACTCTCCGGCCGTACATCCTGATATATAATGATATATAAATCAGTAACATATACTTCAGTACTGTGTAACTAAGGAGTAACTCAGTGATTTCTGGCATGAATTAATGTAGCATCAATCATGAGTTCATGTTGCTCACTATTAAGAAACGATCAAGTCATTTTGATTGTGATTAGGGAATGGATCAGTTAATAAAATTTGATTTTATTATTTTAGATTTCATTGCTAATTGAATATCTTTTAGCAAGTTGAGGACGTCACCTTGGCCTCTGGGAGATTGTGATGACATTTTAAGGACCTAGACCATTACTCAAATAACTGAAAATATAATCAGCAGATTAATTGATTGATAATAAGCAGCACAAATCATTTATTGTTGATAAACTGTCTGCATCTGTCTGGAGAATTATAGAAAGTACACAGGTGGCATCTGATAACTGGCCTGGTTTCAGGCGTGAATCACAACCCACATTTTCAGAGGTTCAAACAAAATGGCAGTTCATTGTAATTACTGGACTCCCTGTACTTGATAAAGCCAGTACAGCGCCAGAGCCCAGACAGTGATGTGTTTCACACTGTGTATTCACATCCAGATCAACCACCTAAGCTCAGTGGGATCACACTTTGCTTGTAGAGTGGCAGTTAAATGTTGTGATTTTAATAGTGATAGACTTTTACACAAAACACCAGATTTCACATCTCAGCTTTAATGACTGAGTCCTTCACAGCACAGCTGAGATTCTAAAAGTTTTTTGATAATCGGGCATCAGTTTTAAATCCCTTTAAATGAGTGTTTTTCAGGGGGATATCACACCGCCACAATTAGCCTACATTATGAATTAAAAAGATTATCTGTGGTGTCAAAATTATTATCCCTAAACTGGGAAAGGACATCTTGTTAACAGCACAACAGTCAGTGAGATTTGCCTGTATTCAGATGTTTTATTTATTCTTATGTGGTTTGTAAAGAGCAGACTCACTGAACATGACCTCTCCTCCTCTGCACACTCAGCGTACATATGCATGTTCTCACCCATACACAGCATTCAAATGAGCATTAATACAATGTGCACTTCATACATAAACTTCAGCCAGCGTTTTAAATGGTCCCTATGGTAACAGCTGTGCAGTGTGTTTGTTGGTGCTGAGGAGACTGTCTGACAACACGGAAGATACATGTAAAGCCTCATCTGCATTGTTACTGATATGCTGACGAGTAGCTGTAGGAAGGGGGGGTGGCTTAAATATATGAATGAATACATGAATGAAGACAACAAGTTCCATGCTTCACACTCCTCCCTTCATTTATATGTACGCTAGAGATGAGCAGAGCGTCTTTTTATCCAGGCGTTGCCATGCTGTCACGCTCAGGGTGATATGTGGGGAGACCCCGTAATCTGTTGTGGTAGTGAGACATCACAGCTTTGCAGGGAGATAGACACTTTTTTTCCTCTGGCTGTGGGCTCGGTCACAGGGCCCAGCTGTGGAAGGTAATTTTTTCCACTGTTCCAGTTCGAGTGAAGAGATAGAAGGAGGACTGAAGCTCCTCTACTCTGACATGGACCGGAGTGGATGGTGTTTTGTCTGGGTGCAGTTACCTTTAATGGATCAGTTTGTGTCAATTGCGAGTGCATTTGATGTCAACTGTTTAGTTTTTTTCCATCACTGTGTTTTCTCTGTTTTCTTTTTTCTTTACAAACTGTAATTTATATTAAATTATTGGCATTATTTGTTTACTAAGTGCTAATTCTCACTAGCTTTGAACACTGTGTGTGTGTTCTCTGCCTCCTAATGTGCCCCATACAGCGACTCTAACGAGCAGCCTCCATCAAAGGCTGTGAAAAGGGCAGCCCTGACCCCACCCTTGATAGCAACTGTCTGGAGAGAGAAGAGAGAAGTTTGTGTGCACGGCCATCTTGATCTGAATGGAAACATTCACACTTCCAGTCCTGCTGCTGTGGATTCCTGGGAAGAAACTGAGACCCCGTCCTGTCATGGAGAAAATGAGACGGCGCATGAGGATTTTGAATTAAGATCGGAGCAGAGTCAACACTGTATCAGTCAAGGTAGGACACTGACTTTCATGATCAATTCTGTCCTTGTGTAGACAAAGATCCTGCTCCAGGTCCATGTTTATAAAATGCAGATATGTGATCATGGTCAGAACAGAAATCTTTAATCTCCTTATTTGAATCTTATTCCACACAAAGCAGTGTAGCAGCATCATTTAGCTGAATGCTAAACTAAGCTGTCAGATAATGGAAATAATGCTCTTTTTACAGCAATAAAAAAGCAGAATATTATTTTCTGAACTGTAGTAGAGTAGAAATATAAAGGCATGAATTGGAAATAGTCAAACAAAGTAGAAGTACCTCAGATTTGTAACTAAGTACTTAGTTACATTCAACCACTGCAGCACTGAGTACGAGTAAACTACTTAAATAGATTCAAAACTAGTTTCAAATTTGAAAAACAAAATACTATTGAACCCCGACTCCTCTGTGATGCTTTGGTAATATTTCTCTGTATTTGGCTGCTGACTGCAGTCATGAGAGCTGTGAGTGGCTGTTGGATGCTGTTCTTAAGATTGCAGCACATTCAGAGGAGTCCAAGGCATGCTACCAAACTGAAGATTTTTTTCCTCTGCAGCTCATTCCTGGCCAGTGACATTTACAAACACACACACTCAACCTTACATCTGCAGTGGTTGTGCTATTAATATGTGCTTGAAATGGGGCCTTGATTACAAACAGGCTCTTACAAGGTACTTGAGATAATACAGATAAAAAAAAGTTACAGAACAACTTGAGCTTGAACTGCCTTTAAGCTCATCTGTTAAACAGTGGATGCATTGTGCAGCAGTGACAGGGTTAGCAACAAATAGCCACAGTGCCACCCTTGGATTTCTCTCTCTGTTTTCTTCACAAATCCAGTTTCTTTTTGTTTTTTTTGCCCTCCATGTGATTCAGTCCCCCTCTCTTTCTCCTCTCTTCCTACTCTCTCTCTTTCTACTGTCCTTGTTTACTGGTCGAGGCGTGAGCACGGACGGTTCAGACGCAGGGGTCATGGAGGGAGGAGATCAGTCAGCGGGGGGCAGCGATGAAAGCCCCTCTGAAGCTGAGTTTCTGTCGGGCAGAGAGGAAGGGCTGCCGGGAGCCCACGACGAGCAGATGAGCCCCGACTGCTCCGAGGACATGGAGGACAGTGACTCCCTGGTGTCAGAGCGACTCGTCTCGCCTGGATCCAGAGCAGAGGGACCGGGCCTCAGCTTCAGCCCGACCTGGGCCTTAGCCTTTTTTGGAGAAGATTGTTTTAGCACAGAAGTGATACAGTATGCAATGAATCTGGGACAGCACACTGGATCGCCATGTCTAGATGTGAAAACACAGGTGGGTAAACCTGTGAAGGCTGCTGCCAGTGAGTCATATTTGACCTTAAACAGCTGACTGCATGATGTTTCTGATTTATTTATCAGAATCTGTCACACTAACGCAGTGAAATGAGTATCACTACGCATGTCTTTTACATGTAATGCATGTTGCAGTGATAGGTTGTGTGTAGAGTTGTGTATATTAATGCAAAAGCTGATACTCTACCATGCGTTGATGCTCCAGAGAGACAGAGCAGGTTTCCATTATTGTTTCAAAAATTTAGATTCCTTATTCTTCATGCATTTTATCCATGTATTATGTTATAACAAGTGCTTGTTGAATGCAGTTTAGCTTCCTAGTTTGATTCAGCCCTTCGAGTTTTATGAACAACTGCAGGAATTATTTTCTTAGCAGTAATGAAGTGGGGCACGGTCAGGCTGTGGGGTAAACAGGACGAGAACATGTGGGGGATTTTAAGATAATTGGCATATAATTCTCTCCAAACTGGATCTGAATATTAATATGTTGAACTTAGCCCTTGGCAGAGGAAGTTATTATCATTTGCAAAAGAATATTAATGAATAGTCTTTGTGTTTGCACACTTTGATGGCACCACTGTTCCTTCAGAGGGTTTGTGTAACAGCTAATAACACACCTTAAGAGCCGTGCTGCTGCGACTTCTCACTCATTTCACTTCAAAAGAGCTGTTGCGTTCTGTTGCCACGGTGAAGAGAGAGGAGAAAAAATAAAAACCTCTGCTCCATACACACTGGAAACACCTGAAGGCTTCTTTCAGTGAAAGGCATGTGGTGTTATTTTAGGGCCTTTGTTTGATTTTGTGTGATTTCCTTTGAACAGGAACTACAGCAGCAGCTGATAATTGAAACAAGGAATCTGAAGAAAACTAGAAATTTCTACCAGAAGCTGATTCAACAAGAGCGAAAAAATAAAGGTTGGGTGCCCATTTCATAACACTGCTGGAGTACGAGAACAGCACGCTTAGCTTCCAGTGTGATCTATAAAACTGTGTCTGTATCCCAAAGGTTCTGAGAGCAAACTGATGCTGTCCAAACTCAAGTCCCAGCTTGAGGAGCTCAGATCCAAAGTGGTCTTCTTGGACTGTGTGAAGAAATACCTCGAGGTACTGACAAAGTGCTACAATTCCCACCACTGCTGCTTCTCATGCATTTCCTAACAATCCTAACCTTTGATGTGATTTCATGTGTTTCTGCAGATTCTGAGTGTGGACCAGTGGGGTTTGGAGGTTTCATTAGTACCCTCTTTGGCTGTCTGTGGACCTGGCCCCTTGGACCTCCAATCCTCTGAGGATCCCTCTGTTCTGAACTTTGGCTCCAGCAAAGGGAAGAGCACTCTGCAGGCTGGGTCTCCTCTGGGCCTCATGGCTTACCTCTACACCAGGTATTATTGATGAGGGTTTAAATTAGAAATGTGTAAGCTGCTGCTTTTTTCTAGTTGAGTCATGAGGTTGTTGTGTGACTTGTGATAATGTTTCAAAGTGTTGGGCAGCCCCTGTGATCTGAGCTCTGCTCAATGATTTACCCTCTGCTGCCTTTGATATGTCCAACAAAGGGACTCCACAAAGAGCCAGGTCAGAAAACTCCCAGGAACAAGAAACTGTTACTGTTTTTACAATAGACATGTTTTTTCCTGACATAGGGACAGCAATATATCGCTGTGATGTTTTTAACCAGGCTCATATTCACAGTGTTTGATTGATTGCTATGGAACTTTGTCCACACACCTGTCAAACTAATGGCATTCCCATTCAGTGCTCATTTGCAAACGTTAGCATGCTTACATGCTAAACTAAGATGGTGAGCATGATAGACATTATACCTCAGCATGTGAACATTGTTATTGTGAGTATGTTAGCATGCTGACATTAGCAGTTAGCTCAATGCACTGATGAGTTTGGCTGTAGACTCTTAGTCATGTTAATAAACTATAAAGGATAAAGCTGTCAAAGAGTTAATCTATATTTTTCTTGCTCTCAGGAAATCCCACGAAAAGACAAAAACCAACAATGTGTTAGTTTGTGTCTCAGTATTAGTAACATTAGAAATTTATTTCCCTCGTTCTAATCTGATCTCTAAACAATGACACTCTCATTGCTTCTCTGAACTTTGGCATTACAGCGTTTGCTTTGTATCTGTTGCTATGTGAGACGGAGTCAGCGTTTAGAAAAACAAAGTCACAATCCATGAATTTTTGATCCACTTTTAGTTTCCACTGCCTCAAGCTGAAGCTGTTTGGTGTTGGTATGACTTGTTTTCAGTTTGTGTCCTCTAAAGGTGGCTTATCTAACAGCTTAGTAGCATCTCGGTCAAACTACAGAATAAGTTACAGTTAGAACTAAACACAGGCAAGGGGATAAGAGAGAGAGAAGCTCTGTGTTGTTTGAAATGGAAATGAAATAATCAGAGTTGCCTTCAGTTGTTACCATGCCCTCACAACATCTTAGCAAGTGATTTACAGATTTTTCTGTCCTGGATTTTGCCTCTCAGGCAACATACACACTACCTTCCTGTGTTGGTGATATATATATATATATAGCTTGTGAGGAAGACTGCAGGCTGAAAACAGTCACTTAACTCCTTCCGCCAAAAAAATATATTTTTATTTACAGATAAAAGTCGATCAAATGTAATAGTTTAAAGGATCATTGTTAAGAATATGTATCTGAAAGCATCAGATGTATAACTTATTCGTTTCCAGATGATATTAACTCATATAAATGAAGAAAATAACATTTATATTTCTTGTGTGTCTGAAGAACCTCTGACCTCAGTGTGTGCCCTCTAACCCTCTGAAACTTAAACGTAGGGGACTCTCATGAATTCCCATTTGTCTGCCAGCTCACATGAGACCCATCAGCACTAACAGTGTTGTGACGTGGGAGAACTTTGATATGACGCCACTGCTCCCTCTCACTGAAAAGAGGCTTTTAAAGTGATTCAGTGTACCTGGTGATGATGCCCCCTGGAAACTCTTTGTTGTTTTTTGTAATGTTCTGGTAATGGTCTCATGTGTTTAAATTCCTTAATTGTCGGTGGTAGTTTAAATGATATTTTTCACTGAGCATCTGAACTGACGTCCATGTCATTATGTTCATTTTCATCATAGAAATGCTGCAGTGGAGGGTTACATCCAGCAGTTCCTCTACACCTATCGTTTCTTCTGCAGCCCTGAGCAGTTACTGCAGTTCATTATGGATAAATTCATCAGTGCTGCAAGGTACAGTATATGATTACAGAAAGACACAGCTAAGTGCAGTGCAGCCAAAAACAAACCATGAGAATCTCCAGTCCAGCTTCTCCTCTAAGCTCTAAAACACAATGCTTTAAAGCACACAGTATGAATCACTGTTATTGGATGATGATATTTATTTTCCATTCCAGAGAAGGTCCAGACATGTCAGCAGACACTGAGAAGATCTTCCATCGCAGTTTGGACCTGCTGCAGTTCTGGATAACAGACTGTAAACAGGTGGACTTCACACCAAAGTCCAGCCTTATGGACACGTTAGAAAACTTCCTTAACACCGAGGTACGCAAGCTCCTACCTACTGTAATAACACTGCTTATATTATAATAGTAGGGCTGTATTGTGATGTACAGTAGTCTTACCCTGAAGTTCCCGAGGGTGTTGTAATCATGCAACACACAACCTGCCTTGGTATTTTTAATGGGTGTAAGATCGGGCCCCATGTGCTTGAACAGTCATAAACAACTCAACTCAAGTCACTTGACATAACAAGAACTATCAATGTAAATGTGTGTTTTAAATGTAGTTTAAGCTCTTTAAAGGGGATGGATTGAACACATCAGCTTTGTTTGTTACATGTTTGCACATCTCTTTATCAGTTGTCTATCTCCTGTCTTTGGTTTATTTTATTTTTCCACAGGTGATTCCTGTAGACAGCAGGGGGGAGGCTCTTCTTGCTGCTCTCCACAGCCCTCCTACTACAACATGGAGTCAGGGAAGAGGAAGCCTGATCAGCCTAGAGGAGGAAGATGAGTCTGTGTGCTTGCATTCATCCACAGAGGATCTTGGAAGAAAAGTCAGTATAATATAACAACAACAAAACAATATTTCTTAGATTTTAGCACATCACTTTCTGCATGTATTTGTGCATATTTTAGATCATAATTAATTCTAAATACATAAAGAGCAGTCTGTCAGTCAGTGTGTTTCCCCAGATTTCCAAGTGTCTTTCTAAACTTTTCAGTGGAGGATCTCAAGAGTGGTGGAGCCCTCTGCGTCCCTGCCTAAAGAGAAGGCCTTCTCCATCGCTGCAGCTTTGCCTATGCCTTGCTACGGCTCCCTGGTGGACGACCTCTCCAATGTCTGTCTGCACGGTGAGGAGCGACGCCCGTTCAGCCAGAATGAATACAGCGCGCAGCACATAGCCCAGCAGCTGACCCTCCTGCAGCAGGTATACACATCCTCTACACAGTCACTACACCACTAACTACACACCAACTAGTGTTGTTGTCTCGTTAAACCACTAGAGGGAGACATGTCTCTGTGAATGCACACCAAGTCTCTGACTTAACTTTTGTCCTGCAGGAAATGTTCCAGGGATGTCATCCAGTTCATTTCCTCAACTCTAGAGTCCAAGGAGTCAGGGGCAAAGTCTCTGTCCCAAACAAGTGAGTAAAATGTTTTAGCTTAGCTTAGCTAACAGCAGGTGACGTCTTTGTAAGGTGCTGAGCCACCAATCTCTGGTCTGACATGTTCAGTTAGGTTGTTGGTGACTGTGAAGGAAGTTAAATGATTCACCTCATTTAAATAATCATCAAACATGAAATGACCTGCTGTTATTGTATCTGTTCATCTTCTCCAGTCAGTTCAGTTTTTGTTTTTCCCTCCATCTGTATGTAGAGTCCACTTTTCATTGGACGTTACATCTTTGTACTCTCTCTCTCTCTCTCTCTCTCTCTCTCTCTCTCTCTGTGTCATACATAATATACAGATCATATCTGTATATTATGTATGCACAGCAGCATCTACAAGATGTATACAGTGTAATATTTGTTGGAGGTCGGCCAGTAGCGGCCTCTGGGCCAAATGTAGCCTTCCAACAAAATATTTACACCTGATGAAAACTCAAGGTTTTCCTTTTTTAGCTTCCATCAAATGTTTTACAGCATTTTTCATGAATCTACTGTAGATAACAATGTATGCTTGTGTAAACCTGATGCCCCCACATGAAGAGAGGTATACACTGTGCAGAAATAAAGACTAATAAGACACAAATAGTGTGCTAATGACATTTTTTTCTAAAGCAATGTTTTAGTTTTGTTAACTTCATTTCATCAGGATAATCCCTTCCCCCACCCCTCACGCCATCGGAAATGAAGCAGGCCTCTGTCTACTGTATTTTTGATTAACAAGTATTAATAGAAGCTGTTGTAACTCTAATAGTGCAAACATATTATTTAAAGTTAGCATTGTTTCTGTGCTGATTTCTCTCGATTTCCCAACATCTCTGCTCTCTTTTAGGAACGTGTCCCAGCACCACCCACCAGCAGAGGGCAGTAGTCTGCTTGAATCTGAGGGAACGCCGTCAGATGGCCACCTCCAGCGGCTGCTCACATATGCTGACAGTGTCACTAACTGGATCTCCTCTGAAGTAGTCATCTGTGACTCTGCCAAGGTGAGAGGAGACATAAATCAAGAAGGTAACAGGGTCAGCTGGAGGGGAAAAAAAAGGCGGCCATTACTGTCACAGCCTGGGCTTTGATTTCTCATCGGACATGGATTCTCATGTCAGTCACAGACTTTCCCGTGTGTGCTCTCTGAGTCTTCTCTCTGGTCTCACGGTTGAATGGATTATAGACAGTTAGGAACAGGAACATATGGGATGGAAACAGTCATCAATCAAACAGCTTCATAATCTATCATTTACAGCAACATTACAAAAACTGAAGAATTATTATGGATGTTTCTTTGTCCTTCAGCTACTTCCTCACACTTTCATATAGACTCCATTCAGTCTATAAAATGTTCAGCTCATTTAGGACAAATGTGCATCCACTCAAATGTGTGTTATTTACTACATATATTCTTTTTTCTTATTTTTCCACTGGACCCTTCATTATGCAGTCTGCTGTAGCCCATATCAGTGTAAAGAGCTGCTAGGTTTTTGCATTTTGCTTTCTTTAGCATTTTTTCTCTGTTTATTTTTCATTGCAAACTCTCCTGTTTTTTGCAGACACAGGTTGCTTTGCTGACCAAGTATCTGTGGATAGGAAAACACTGCTATGAGTCGAGGAACTTTGCCACAGCCATGCAGGTCCTCGGAGGTCTGGAGAATGTGATTGTCAGGCAATTACCAGTAAGGCTGCATCACATAAATTACTCCCCACACAGATTCAGAGTTAGTGTAATAAGTCAGATGCCCTCGAGCTAAATGTTTTCTTCAGCTATGATAGAACTTGGTTGGTTTTTAATTAGTTTCACAAATGAGGAATTAGCATTAATGTATTCAAATAGGATGTAGAAAGTGAGGAGAAATGTGGCCCACGATAAGGATTAATTAAAAAAAATCACAATTAAAAGACACCAGTGTTGTGACAATAAAAGAAATTAACATATTTTAATGTAAAAGCAGGTTATATTCATTGACTCTGGTGTTTCATTGAAGCCACAGTATAATTCATCTTCATTTTGGAGCTGCTAAATAAAACCTCCTCATCTCTTGCCAACAGGCTTGGAAACATCTGTCTTCCAAGGTGTGTGAGATCCTGGAGGAGCTACGAGCTGTGCAGGTGTGTGTGTGTAGGTGTGTTTGAGCAAGCACACACGTATGCTGTTTGTAACTGAAGGCTAGGCTGGTCACATATTGTGAAACTGGGCTGCAGGGCAAACAAATCAATAGAAAAACAGCTTCAAGCAACCCTCCTGTGTGCTGAGAGCTTACAGCTGGCTCTGCTTCTCAAAGTTTCCCTCAGAAGAACCTGATGCATCAAACAACACACATCGCTCTCTTTCCAACTTTCCTCTTTAGCTGTAATAAAAGCTAATTGCATGCTTCTTGGCTTTGAAACGGTGAGAGGTTAAAAGTGTTGAAAATCCTCCCAGAGTCTCTCATTCACGTTACACTGCTCCATTGGACATGCTTCTCACTGCGTCAAGATTCATTTGGATTAGTTTTCTAAATTCTCTCTTCCAGTTAGAAGTCATTTATTTACTGTGCGGATACACTGCTCTCCTCTCAGGTGTTTCTGAAGAGTGACGACCTGTGTCTGATGGGAGGAGAAAACTCGAGGAGGAGGCCCACCCTGCCGTCTGTGCACATCCTGGCCATGCACGTCCAGCAGCTGGAGATCGGGGCCTTCACACTCACTACTGGAGCCTTCAAGTGGACCAAGCTCAGGTGAGGGGAAATCCAGATCTTTTAGATCTGTAACAAGCTGCTGTTGACCTGATGTGGCCAGGGTTTTTATCTCTTCCATTCTGCTTTTGTCTCCTAATCTCTGGTTGCTGTTGTTGGCTGCAGGAAGTGAAAATACAGAATATCTCAGCTGAACAGAGAGTGAATAGATGCCCAGTCCCCTCCTCTGTCATTACAGCCATGACTGTACTGCATGCTGGAATTTGCACTAATTATGTTAGATGCACGCAGCCAGTGAAATTAGCCTGATACCTGTCCTTGTAGTGACACAAAATACGAACAGTCGGTGTCATTAAGTGAAAATTAGCTCTCTCCCCACATCCTGAGTATCCATCTATGACAAAGTCGGCCAACTCGCTATGAGGACGCATTTTCCTGTGTCCTTCTCCTTCACTCCAATATGGCTGACCAGATGCTGAGGTCACAACAAGTGGCGGTTGGATGGTAATGGCACAGCTGCTGAATTTGGGTTGTTGGTAGGGGTGCCAGTGTTGCACCAGATGGCGCCCGTGGGATGGGGTTTGATTGGAAAAGGTTTTGGGCCAGATGCTGAGAGGAGACTGGGTGTAGCCAGATGCTGGGGTCAGGAGATCTAGGAGGGAGAGACACAGCTGTTTATTGTGGACCCTGGGTTATCCCTGCTCTCTCCAAATCAGGTCACAGACAAAGCTGATGATGATGCTAAGAGGAAAGAACAGGTAGAATATGCACCTAGATACATATTCTCCTCATGTGTCCACTTAAACGTTTGTTCTGTGTCCTCATTCTGTTTCTTCATCCTCTCATCCATGCTTTCCTGTTTGGTCCTAGGAGCATAGCAAAGGTTGTGAGTCAGGTGCACGCCTTCCAGGAGGCAGTATACTCCTACAGCCCTGACCGGGAGCTACAGGCGTACCTTCAGCGTCGCATCGCCCGGCTCGCCACCTCCGACATCCACCTCTTGGCCTCCGACAACGATGCCAACTTCCAGCAGTCCAGCGAGCGACAAACACGGAGAATCCAGGACACGCTGAGGAGGGTAAAGGCCACCTTCCAGTGAGCCCTCCCCCAGTCACATTTCATAGCCCTGAGTGAGTCACCAACAGGTCAACACCCCATGTCCAAGCCCAGACTGAGGCTCCACGCCCCAGGCAAGACCCTCAGATGCCTCTGTTGTTCTGGCAGCAGAGCTTTGTAGACTGGAAAACCTTTTCTGCTGTTGTATGTTCACTGTTTGTCAAACAGCCCTTAACTTCAGTCAGTAATATCATTTTAGACTCCCAGGCAAACTTTATAAGTCACACCCTTTAGATTACACAGGTTCTGCTGCTGGTCTGTTTGGGTTTTGATATTAGCGTTTTTCTTCTGCAAAGACAAAAGTCATGGATGATTCTTGTAATTTGCTTCCTCAGCTCATAAACTGACATTTTCTCTCATTATTTGTGAACTGACCCTTTAATTTAGCTGTTAAGGACTCCATATGATCATGTGGACTGAACATGGCAGCAGAGCTAAATGTGTGTCCAGCATCAAGGCTGGATTACCCACAGGGCCTGAGAGGCCCAGCATAAGTGGTAATATGTTTAAAGTGTTTAAGAATATGCACATCAGCTGACATGATGAGGGCCTTTTTAAGCCAGAGTCTATCGACCAGTCCGTCCAGACTGAATGAAATTTTGAAGCAGCTTCCTCGGCTGTTTTAATTTTTCACTTTCTCCCTGCACTGTGTCAGATTGTGATGAATGTTCAGCTCACTCAACCAAGACAGAATTTCCAGGTAAACTGTCCATTTCAAATTCACCATTTTTGGTGTGATTTGTAAAATCTCTTCTGCCGCTCCATTACAGTGTAATTGGTCACAGCTCAATGAACTAACAGCAGAAACAGTGCAAAGGTTTAAAAAAAGTTTCTGTGGTGGAAATAAAGCTATAAAGAGGCGAGACACAGTCATCATTCAAATATAGAGATATCGGTGCAGGAGGACATTCATAATGTTGCACTCTGTTGTACAACAAATTACAAAAAGATGTTCAAACCCTGGCTCCTTTCAGATATCTGAAGGGTGTGAAGGGAGGGAGTTTCCAAAGCTGTTCAACCATCAGCCAGTTCTGATGGAGTTTACTGGCACCTTGTTACCTAAACTTGTGGCTGGTCTGACTGGTCTAAGATCAAGATCTTATTTTAAGACCTTTGTCACTTCAGCTGATACAGTAGTATCATGGGGTGCATATTTATTGTGGGGGGGTATGGGGGGTCCTGGCAGGTTAATCCAACCTCGTTAAACATTCTAACAAAATATATTTGATGTTGCTGAATTGTGTTTGACTTGTAGGAAACAGAACAGTTTACTGATCATATGTTTTATCTGTTTGTTTATCAAATGAGATTTATATGACTAGATTGGTAAATTAATATCTAATATTAATTCCATTTAAACAGCACAACGTGAAGTAATTTCATTTATTATCAATAAAGTGTTGTGAAGGGTAAAATCTAGACAAGCTTACTGTCATGACAATACCTTACCATTACAGAGAAAATGACAGAACATAATGAGATGTCAGTGTGCAAAATGTTATTTGAGGAATGATGTTCAGTCTGTGTCTATTTTTCTATTTTCCTGCCCGCTCTCTCGCTCCCATGGTTTTCTGCCCTGAGACACACCGTGGAGATGGAATGTGACATGCTATGAAGATTTGCTTAATTTAGCCAAATAAATGAGATTTTATAAGCTCTCTCTTGCCAAAGTGTGTTATTGTCAGACAATATCTGTGACAGAATGGCTGCATGGCAGGTTACAGCCCTGTTACATCTGTCAGGGAATGTGGGATGTGGTGGGAGAGCTCAAGCTTGGGTCTCTCTCCTCCTGTAGGGATTTGCAGAGAAACGATCTCCTTTTGAATATCACTCAAGGATTTGCCATGTATGTGTAAAAATACTAATCACAACTAAAATTAACATATTTTCTATTTCTTTTATTTAAGTGGTAATCCTTCCCTTTGTACAATTAAATATTATTACAGCAACTGTATTTGTTATGTGGGCTGTGAATGAACACATTCTTTTTCTTTTCAGTTTTCCTCTATATATTTTTTGTTGTAGTCATAGTGTAGTGCAAAGGTTTAAAAAATAAACTTCACAACAGTAAAATCTAAGCTGCTTAGAGTTCGCAAATTTCACGCTTCACTTCGACAACACCTTCTGCTGTTTCAACCAATCAGAGGCGAGATAGCCGGTGCAGAACCAGCCAACCAATCAGCGTTTCTTCAGCTAACGTTCCTGGCGTGTCGTCATTGTCGCTGTTTTTGTCCAACACACTTTTTGGGCCTGTGGCAGTATGTTAGAAGTATTACTGATTAGTTTACAGTTCAGTACATTATAGCTTTGTGTTTAAATAAAGGCTTTAAGCTAGATTGGAAACTAGATTTTACCTCTGTGGCCCTCCACAAGTTTTCAGCTTCAAGAATTTAAGCTTTGAAAGTGAAAAACAAACAAAATTTGGACTGAAACATTTACAGATGAGATGAGATTTGAATGTCTGAAACAATTCCTTGTCATTAATCAAAGTTTCTTCTGAATCACAGTGTAGTGAAAGTGTAAAGTAGCTGAAAAAGGAAATACTCACATAAAAGTAGAGCTTGAGAAAATTGTATTTAACACTCAGGAGACGTGTGATGTGTGTGTCCTGTGAAACCTCTGTAAATGTTTATGGTCATGTTCTACACTCTCTAAGCTCTGGTGGTGAGCTATATTTTTATTAGTTAGTTTATTAGTTTCTCAAGTGCTGTGCTTGTGTTTTCCAGGTCTTTACTTGTTGAGCTGCTGCAGCCTGGAGGGAAACACCAGCTCTCACCTCACACACCAAACAGGTCTGTGTCCTCAACATTATCCAGTCTGAAACACCTCTAATCTCAGGGAAAACAGAACATTTCCTGTCCTCAAATGGCTTCTTGTCTCCAATCAACACTCCAAAAAAACAATATTTGATAAACTACAATGAGCAAAGGTTTAGCATTTTACTTCAACAATGTAAATATTTCCCAATTAATTTTCTTTCTTGCTGATATTTAGTATCAGTCAAAGCATAATTGAAAAAATATCTTCAATTCAACATGTCATACTAGTATAGTATGGCGTCAAACATGGTCAAAAAATTTCAAATAATGTCATAGTATAGTATGGTGTCAAAAACAACAAAATTTATAGTATAGTATGGTGTCAAGAATGTCAGATATATGTGTCAAAAATAGTCAAAAAATTTCATATAGTGCGCCAAAATGGTCAAAAATGTCATAGTATAGTATGGGCGTCAAAACAACAAAACTCAAAATGTCATTATAATAAGGCGCCAAATGGACAAAAATCAATAAAAATGTTTAGTATAGTACGCGACAAAAAATGGTCAAAATGTCATCGATAGTATGGCCAAAATGGTCAAAAAAATTCATATAGTATGGCCAAATGGTCAAAATGTCAGCCGTCAGATAGTATGGTGTCAAAAATGTCAAAATGTCAGTAGTATAGTACGTCAAAAATGGTCAAAAATGGTATAGTAAGGCCAAACAGTCAAAAATGTCATAGTATAGTAAGGCCAAAATAACAAAAACTGTCATAGTATAGTAAGGCGTCAAAAATGGTCAAAAAATGTCATAGTATAGTATGGTGTCAAAAATGGTCAAAAACTGTCAAAAATGTCATTGTATAGTAAGGTGTCAAAAATGGTCAAAAAAATTCATAGTATAGTAAGGCGTCAAAAATGGTCAAAACTGTCATAGTATAGTAAGGCGTCAAAAATGGTCAAAAAATGTCATAGTATAGTATGGTGTCAAAAATGGTCAAAACTGTCAAAATGTCATTGTATAGTAAGGCGTCAAAAAAATGTCAAAATGTCATAGTATAGTAAGGCGTCAAAAATGGTCAAAAATGTCATAGTATAGTACAAGGCCAAAATGGTCAAAACTGTCATAGTATAGTACAAGGCCAAAATGGTCAAAAAATGTCAGTAGTATAGTATGGTGTCAAAATGGTCAAAAATGTCATAGTATAGTATGAAGGCCAAAATGGTCAAAATGTCATAGTATAGTATGGTGTCAAAAATGGTCAAAATGTCATAGTATAGTATGAAGGCCAAAAATGGCCAAAATGTCATAGTATAGTATGGTGTCAAAATGGTCAAAAAAATGTCATAGTATAGTATGGCGCCAAAAATGGTCAAAATCAAAATGTCATTGCATAGTAAGGCGCCAAAATGGTCAAAAAAATTCATAGTATAGTAAGAAGGCCAAAATGTCAAAATGTCATAGCATAGGCACAAAAGGTCAAAAATGTCAGTAGTATAAAGTCAAAACGTCAAAACAACATAGTGTAGTATAAGGCCAAAATGGTCAAAAAACTGTCAAAATGTCATTGTATAGTAAGGTGTCAAAATGGTCAAAATGTCATAGTATAGTATACGACAAAATGCTTCCATATAGTATATGTCAAAATGGTCAAAACTACAAAATGTCATAGTATAGTATACACAAAAATGGTCAAAAAATGTCATATAGTATGGTGTCAAAATGGTCAAAACTGTCAAAATACATAGTATGGCGACAAAATGTCAAAAATGTTATCGATAGTATGGCGTCAAAATGGTCAAAAATGTCATAGTATAGTATGGCGTCAAAAATGGTCAAAAAATGTCATAGTATAGTATGGTGTCAAAAATGGTCAAAAACTGTCAAAAATGTCATTGTATAGTATGGCGTCAAAAATGGTCAAAAAATGTCAAAAATGTCATAGTATAGTAAGGCGTCAAAAATGGTCAAAAAATGTCATATAGTACACAAAATGGTCAAAAAATGCTCGGGTAGTATAGTATGGTGTCAAAAATGGTCAAAACCGTCATAGTATAGTATGGCCAAAACACAAAAACGCCGTACAGTATAAGGCCAAAAATGGTCAAAAATGTCATAGTATAGTATGGCCAAAATGGTCAAAACTGTCAAAAATGTCATAGTATAGTACGACAAAAAATGGTCAAAAAACGTCATAGTATAGTATGGCCAAAAATGGTCAAAAATGTCATAGTATAGTATGGCGCTAAAAATGGTCAAAAATGTCATAGTATAGTATGTGAAGGCCAAAATGGTCAAAAACTATCAAAAATGTCATAGTATAGTATGGCGACAAAAAATGTCATAGTATAGTATGGCGTCAAAAATGGTCAAAAACTGTCATAGTATAGTATGGCGTCAAAAATGGTCAAAAAATGTCATAGTATAGTATGGCGTCAAAAATGGTCAAAAACTGTCAAAAATGTCATAGTATAGTACGGCGACAAAAAATGGTCAAAAAATGTCATAGTATAGTATGGCGTCAAAAATGGTCAAAAAATGTCTTATAGTATGCGTAAAATGGTCAAAAACTGTCAAAAATGTCATAGTATAGTATATGCACAAAAACACATAGTATAGTATGGTGTCAAAATGGTCAAAAACTGTCATAGTATAGTATGGCGACAAAAAATGTCATAGTATAGTATGACGTCAAAAATGGTCAAAAAACCATTATATGGCAAGGCATCAAAATGGTCAAAAAATGTCATAGTATAGTAAGGCGTCAAAAATGGTCAAAATGTCATAGTATAGTATGGGTGTCAAAATGGTCAAAATGTCATAGCATAGTATGGCGTCAAAAATGGTCAAAACTGTCAAAAATGTCAGGCATAGTATGGGCGACAAAATGTCATAGTATAGTATGGCGCCAAAATGGTCAAAACTGTCAAAATGTCATAGTATAGTATGGCGACAAAATGTCATAGTATAGTATATGTCAAAATGTCAAAAATGTCAGGTGCCAGTAAGGCCAAAATGGTCAAAAATGTCATAGTATAGTATGGCGCCAAAAATGGTCAAAAACTGTCAAAAATGTCATTGTATAGTACGGCGACAAAAATGGTCAAAAAATGTCATAGTATAGTAAGGCGTCAAAAATGGTCAAAAAATGTCATAGTATAATATGGTGTCAAAAATGGTCAAAAAATGTCATAGTATAGTATGGCGCCAAAATGGTCAAAACTGTCATAGTATAGTAAGGCCAAAATGGTCAAAAATGTCATAGTATAGTATGGTGTCAAAAATGGTCAAAAATGTCATAGTATAGTATGGCCAAATGGTCAAAAACTGTCAAAATGTCATTGTATAGTACGCCAAAATGTCAAAAATTCATAGTATAGTATAAGGCCAAAAATGTCAAAATGTCATAGTATAGTAAAGCGGCCAAAATAATGTCATAGTGTAGTATGGCATCAAAATGGTCAAAACAAAATGTCATTGTATAGTAAGGCGTCAAAAAAATGGTCAAAAAAACGTCATAGTATAGTATGGCTACGTCATAGCATAGTATGGCCAAAATGGTCAAAACTGTCAAAAATAAGTAGTATAGAGAAGCGACAAAAAAAATGGTCAAAAATGTCATAGTATAGTATGGTGTCAAAAATGGTCAAAAACTGTCAAAAATGTCATAGTATAGTATGACGACAAAAAATGTCAAAAAATGTTATCAGATAGTATGGCGTCAAAAATGGTCAAAAAATTCATAGTATAGTATGATGTCAAAAATGGTCAAAAACTGTCAAAATGTCATAGTATAGTATGGCGTCAAAAATGGTCAAAAATGTCAAAAATGTCATAGTATAGTATGGCGACAAAAAATGTCATAGTATAGTATGGCGTCAAAAATGGTCAAAAACTGTCAAAAATGTCATAGTATAGTATGGTGACAAAAATGTCAAAAAATGTTATCGTATAGTATGGCGTTGAAAATGGTCAAAAAATGTCATAATATAGTAAGGCGTCAAAAATGGTCAAAAAATGTCATAGTATAGTAAGGCGCCAAAATGGTCAAAAATGTTACAGTATAGGCGCGCCAAAATGGTCAAAATCATCAAAATGTCATAGTATAGTATGGCGACAAAGTGTCATAGTATAGTATGGGCGCTAAAATGGTCAAAACTGTCAAAATGTCATAGTATAGTATACACAAAATGTCATAGTATAGTATGGCCAAAATGGTCAAAACTGTCAAAATGTCAATAGTATAGTAAGGCGTCAAAAATGGCCAAACTGTCAAAATGTCAGTAGTATAGTATATGACAAAAATGGTCAAAAAATTCATAGTATAGTAGATGTCAAAATGGTCAAAACTGTCAAAATGTCATAGTATAGTATGACGCCAAAATGGTCAAAAATGTCATAGTATAGTATGGTACAAAACTGTCAAAAATGTCATAGCATAATACAAGGCCAAAATGGTCAAAACTGTCAAAATATAGTATAGTATACACAAAAAATGGTCAAAAAATTCATAGTATAGTA